>ML685768.1:318384-422371 GCA_007922175.1 Pelusios castaneus
AAGTCTACAATCACTAACCCTGGTCTCTATGGCTGTCTACACTTACTAAAGTTAGTTCGAATTAGTTAATTCGAACTAACTAATTCGAACCAATTTTAGTTAGTTCGAATTAACTTAATTCAAACTAACAAAATTTAGTTTGAACTAAGCAAGTGCCATTCATGGCACTTGCTTAGTTTGAATTAGTGAATTGTATTGAGTTCAATGGGCCGGTTAGTTTGAACTAAGCAATTAGTTTGAACTAACATGGACACATTGGTTAATTTGAACTAACTAGTTCGAATTAACCCTTAGTTCGAGTAGCATATTCAAATTTATTAGTTCGAATTAAGGAAGTCCTTAATTCGAACTAATGAAAGCCTAGTGTAGCCATGGCTTAAGTTAGTTCGAATTAAGCTTCCTTAATTTGAACTAACTTGCCAGTGTAGACATAGCCTATGAATGCTGTCATCTCAGCATCCCACTTGAAAAAAAAGAAAACTAACAGCCCCCTTAAAGTGATGGTTTACAGTAGATCCCTCCTCTGAATTTCTCAGCAGGCTTTTTACCATCTATGACTAGTCTGCTTATTTATGCCATGATCCTGCAAAGATTTCCATTCATGCTTTAATCTTACCTTTAAGCAACTTTGAAAGTCTTTGCACAATTGAACCTTTGATTGTAAATTTCCTGGGGAGGGAAGGACAGAGTCTGGCTTTTGTGTCGTTTGCAGGGCTGAGCATGCAGTCAGTGCTTACATAATAAATAAGAACAGCTTTGTACAATTTTTTCTCTGCAATCTGTGATAAGGAGGTGCTCCAGGTATCTGAAGGAATTCTGAAGGTCCTTTCCCCTCTGTTTCCCATTAACCTTGACTCCATTCCCGTGGATGTCTCTTCTCAACCATCATCCTTCTGACTGTCAGTGAGTCTCCAATACTTTCAGGAGGAGTCACTGTTGAGTAAAGTGAGGCCCCTCCTTGTCAGACCAGGGTCTGAGTACACCCTGTGTGTTATTGTACGACATAGATTTTTGGTTTTTGATTTCCTGATGGGTTTCAATGATTTAACAAGAACTACAGCATTATCTTCCATATATCTTTATTTGCTTAAATTAACAAAATACATTGTACAGGTTGTTTTCCAGTGAACTGCTTTCGCTATAGAGATATCATGCCACAAGCTGAACATTCTCAACTTAACTTGATTCATTCTTTGAGATTTGTTTTTAAATAGCAAACCAGCATTTTGTAGGAAATAAACATCCATTGCAATATTTTCCAAATCTGTTAAGAGTATAAAATGTTAGCTCTGTTACATGTTGTTCAGCTAAGCAGACACAACTTACCATAAAAACATGTTAATTCTTTATTAAATACTTTTTGGCATAATAAATACAGTACTTACATTACACTTAATTATACACCAGCTGCACCAGAGTCCAGCAGCACCAGATGAATGAGATTAGAAAATTGGCTACATGAACAGTAGAGAGTTCTAAAAAGAGGAATGTGGGGCAGCATCAGATGATCTCATGGCCTGTCTGATAAACAAGCTACCATTAATATGTTATAAAAGCCAGGAAGTGTATGGTAAAGCCCTTTTTACAAAAATATCATAAAGGGCTTAATGCTTGGAGTCGCTAAGCAACTTCTATGAATCTGAGCACTAACAACTGCCATGTACATCAAAGGCTATGTCTACACTTACTAAAATTAGTTCAAATTAGTTAATTTGAACTAACTAATTCGAACTAATTTTAGTTAGTTCAAATTAACTTAATTCAAACTAGAAAAAATTAGCTCGAACTAAGCAAGTGCCATGAATGGCACTTGCTTAGTTTGAATTAGCGATTTACATTGATTTCAATGGGCCAGTTAATTTGAACTAAGCAATTCGTTCGAACTAACATTGCCACATTGGTTAATTTGAACTAACTAGTTCGAATTAACCCTTAGTTTGAATAGGCTATTCGAACTTATTAGTTTGAATTAAGGAAGCCCTTAATTCAAACTAATTAAAGCCTGGTGTAGCCATCGCTTTAGTTAGTTCGAATTAAGCTTCCTTAATTTGAACTAACTTGCCAGTTTAGACATAGCCAATGAGAGTGGAGGGTGCTCAGCACCTTGTAGGAGATGCTCCACAGTCTGCAAAACTGAGGCCAAAATAGAAGTTGCCAAAATCTTCAATGCAAAACTCAATGTTTGTTCAGGCAGCAGCAGATTATCATTAACAGATTTCTCAACAAATGTGCCGTAGTTCTTCAGTCTGAGATTAGTTTGGCTCTTGAATTTGTTAATTGCTTACTCTGCTCTGTATAGTACCTTGCAGAACTCTAACATCCCAGTCCTGTTCTGGTCATAAAACCTCTGTGTGTGTCCTGACCTCTCTGCTGTGCATATGCCTGGTGAATCAGCCAATCTACCATTCTTCATTAGGCTTCTGTGGGGCTCCTTGAGCAAGTGTTCTGCAAAGAATTTCAGTCAAGTAAATGTATGGATACTCTTATTTTATTAAGCAGTTCCGAAGGCTGGAATCTAAATTCCAATAATAAGCAAATGAAATGAAATAAAATAAAATAAAATATTGACTTAATTGGAGGTATAACCTTCATGGTGGCAGAGCTCTAATTTGACCAGTTTTGCCAAGGTGACCACCGAGGGGAGAATCGAATCAAGGCCACATTGAGGCATCCTCTAAAATGGTTTTAAAATGTCATACAGTTACAAAGGTTCCGATTGTAGGAAAGGAATAAAGTGAAGATTCCTGTGCCATTTTCCCCGCAGGCCTCCTGTATAATATAATTCTGGAACAGTTGAATGCTTCCAGGCAGAGCTGATGATCAAATCTGAAATTAGATTTGGAAAAGACCTTCCTCAACAGTATAATTTTTATTTGAAGTTGTTTTAAAGCTACTAAAAGAGCAAAGGCTCTTAATAGCTATCCTACAAAAAACAGCAATGTAAATAATTTGAAACTAAATTAGGGGCAGAAAAGTCATTTCACAATGGAGATTGACATTTTTTCCTTACTGTGTTCCTTTGGACCCAAGTATGTTAGGTTTTGCAACTCCAGCTACACTGCACCCTGCCATATGGAGGTGTGCACAGATGAACTATCCTCTCTGTTTGTGTCACTTTGTGCTATCCCCTTTTCATTACCTCAGTAATGGTTTTGTGGGCAATTTCTCTGCCACTTTATGGTTGAGTCCTTTATAGATCTAAGATTAATTAGCATGGGATGGCTGAGGGAATGAACAGACGGATCTACCTAAGAGACTCATGGAAATAATACTGTAATGGTCTGTGCTTTCTGGAACAAATGTGAGAAAAGGGGTTTACATCAGGTTAATGGTATTACCATTTTGGGGCAGCCTGTCCTTTCCTTCCAGCTGCAGGACTGCATCTCGCTGTTGTTCTGAGTGGAAGAGGGTTTACATGAGTGAGGAAAAGCTGGTGACAATACAATTGCTGTTGGAAGCTTTGGGCCACTCAGCTAGGTGAGCTGACATAATGGCAGTGACTTTACAGAAAGCCCACTTGGCATTTGCATTCAGTGGGCTCGACAAAAGATTTAAAGAACATGTAATTTTGTTGCAACCTCTTCTAGTTGCATCCAGTATTTTAGTGGTTATGCCACTATTTCATTGCCAGCTCCTTTGTAACCAAATTTTCAGAAGAGGTCGGGGCAGAGTTCCCACATTCACCATTCCCCAGTTAGGGCTAGCTGTGTAAATACACTTTATGCAGTGGGCACTTCTGAAAATCTGGTCAAGAACTGTGGTGCCTACATGGATGCTGAGCCCTCTTGACAATCTGGCGGGTTGTGGGCAGTGAGCTAGAAATAATCTGGCCCCTGTTGCGTAAGATTGTGTTTATTTGAATAGCTTCTGTCTTGCATCTTTTGACTGGGACACATCATGTGATCTTTTGTCTCTTCTCACATAATACCTACCTCCTAAGGAGCATTTTCCATCTACAGCTCTTGCTCAGTGTGACCCAGCTGTTTGGTGGGAGAGCTAGGAATAAAACCCCAGTCTTATAACTCCTGGTTGATTGTTTTATTTGCTAAGCCATCCTATCTCTGCAGCTGCTTTCAAGATAGACACCTAAACTCAAGGCCACTTATTGAATGCAATAACTAAGATAGGCTGTCTCTCCATTGAAACAGTGTAGAACTTGCATGCATATGGTAGAAAGTAATGGACCCACTTGAATGCCTGTGGGTCATATCTTTCAAATGTACTTCATTTTGGAGGCTATTCATTTTAGTCCCAAAGTTACCTGCATTCCACACAAATGTGCTGTACCCTGGCTCTTATTATTAACTTTTTTTTCTGGTGCAAATAATTTTAATTACACTATAAAAATGGATTCCCCATCCTTAAGTTTCCTGTAGGAGTAATATTTTTTTGCTCCTCATTTAGAGTCTTTATAGCATATCGTGTCTCATTTATGGGCTTTGGAAAGTGGACAGAAATGACCGCATATCTTCTGCTATAGATTCAACCCACACAAATCTAGTATGCTACGCCAGAAATGAGTGGTATTGCTCCGTAGCAGCTGGCCAACAAAAGATATGAAAATTATACTTCTGTGGGCTAAGAGGGTTTCTGTTAGTGGTAGAGGACTGAGATACTGGAGCACAAGCAATCACCCTGTGTTCCGAACAACCTGGGAGTATATGTTTTCTATAACAGTTGTGTCTCCCTTGTAACAAATTCATGTGCTGTAGACATCAAATTTATTGCAGGAATAAAACAGAATTCTAAATTGAGGACTTGATGGGTAAATAAAGAGGAAAATTATTTTCGTATGTTTTTCAAAATGTGCATCCATATGTAAATCTAAACATATTAAGTTATTGGTTTTGACTCTCAAAAGGGCAAAAATAGTTAATAAGATATTAAAGCACTGGCATTTCTCTTTGAAATGACAATATGGCCTTGGACTTTTACCATATCTCTCCAAGTTACAGGAATAAGGGCACTGGTCAAAAAAATGCTATATTTAAAGGAATGTGCTCTGAGTAATGCTTCTATCAGTAGGCAGGAAAAAAGGACATAGGGTGCTCTATCAAAATACTCCACATTATACTACATGATTACCCACTAATGCTGCTTAAAAATAAAATGTTCCCTATCTGGGACTAGATACAGTGTCATAAAACATGAGTCAGAGGATGAAAATTTGAGACTGATTTATTAAGAACAGCATTAATAGAAAATAGAGTTTTACTCATCACTTGTAAGAGCTGTATCCTATTGGTCAATTATATTAATGGAAGAAAGTTTGTGGGTTCAGTCAAAGGAGATTTAAAGTTAACAATGCCCCAGTGTTTTTGTGGAGTGTTCTTTGGCAAGGTCAGAGTAATTTTGTTTTGATGTCTTTTCTAACAAAAGCAGGTCAGATATAGGATTTCAGCTTAGCACTACTTTCCAAGATCAAGCTGAGAAACCACTGGGAAAAATTTAACATTGGACTCAACTAAATTAATTCTTTCTCATTCTTATTGCTTATGTGCAGTTATAGCAAAACTTGGAAATACAGGGTACATCCACACTGGAGCCTTAGGTCGACTTAAGGACAGTTAAGGCGACTTACAGACCACTGTGTCCACATTGGGCACTTATTAAGTTGACTTAAGTGCTTTCTTAAGTTGACTTAATAACACCACCTCTTACGATCGATTTAATGCTTATGTCAATCTTATTAAGTTGACGTAAGCCAGTGTAGACGGGGAATGCCCTTAAGCCAACCTAATTGTCCTCCAGGCCATGGTGCAATGTGGGGCAGCTACCCACAATGCACCACTCCTCTGTCGACCTAGCACCTGCCTGTATGAACGCTGGCAGTCGACTGGAGTTTTCAGTGTGGACTCTCTAAGTCGACTTAACAGAGCCTCCAGTGTAGACGTACCCACAATGTGTTGCTGCTCCTCAATTGTATTGGCCTGAACAAACAATAAAATAAAATGTCAGCTCAGTTCATGCTATTTCATTTCAAGAATTGTTAAATGCTCCTGTGCTGTTATCGATGCAGCAAAGCATCACTATACCCTATGTCACAGAGAAAAGGCTTCTAAATCAATTCTAATCATTTCACAAGAGTGTGAATTATAAAGCTGTTGCCCACTTGACAAGATATTAGAGTTTCATCTTATTTTGTTTCCCATTTTCCCTGTAAACAGCTGCATCAAAGCAGTCCCTTTCAATAACTTAGAACTTCTTGGATGTGTTAGTTCTGAGATCAATGACAGACAGTATGTTCATGCATGCATATTTAACAATACTTTTGCATAGTCTGTAAAATACTTAGTATCTTCTGATCTCTTGAAACCTGCAGTAATAAGTGTTTGTCTAATTCTTTAGTCAGTCAATACCTTAAACACTACAGAAAACTGTTTTTGATAACTAGAAAATTGTGTACAAGTTGGTATTGTCCTATCTAAAGGAAAATAAACTCTTTGTATCCACTCTATTATATATCAAATGAATACATATGAAAATGTTGATGAATATTAGAAGAACAAAGCAATCGAATTACACCAGGAAATGCAACAGTTACTCTCTATATTTTTTATCTTAAAATTATCTATTGATTTGGCTTGTTCATCCTGAAAGACTTTTACAGATCCCAAAGACAACTCCCAGTCTTTGGCAAATCACAATTCATGTTAACAGCTCTCATTTTCCGAGTGTAACTTAAAAAGTTGTCTGTTCAGATACCTATAAGCATTGCTTGCTTTTCCATTTTCCTTTCCAGTAATTCTTTTAAACTCTTCTTTCTGTGTTCAAAGTATAGGTAATCAGAGAGAGAATGGCTGAGTCTGGCCTTTTCTAACGGTCGAAAGCTCAGGCATTCCTTGTTATTTGCAAAGCCTCTCTCCTCTTGGTTCTCTTCTTTGTCTTGATTTACTTTCCCCTCCTCTGGTCTTTCTTCTCTCAACATTTCCTCCTTCTCATCACAGTAGGTCTCTCTGAAATCTTTTACCATGTAGTCTGGTTTGCTAGACAGATCTCGTGGCATATACAGCTTGTTGTTGTCATGATGGTACATGACAGGACTGAACTGTTCCGCTTCATAGCAGTTGTCTTCCTCTTCCTCTTGACATGAGCTTCCCTTTGCACTCTCACCATCAGAATGAATTGAAATTCCTTTCCCTTGGCTTTTCTGGGAAAGGTCAAAAGGCTCTTCCTGTTCCAAGTTTCTCAAGACACCTGTTTGGGATAGTTTAATTCTTCCTCTTCCAAAACCTTAGGATGGGTTAAAAAAATTATAGTTTATACATAACAAGTATATTTAATACTGTCTTTCTAGTCAAAGCGTGGTTTGGGTTTGCATTTTAAAAAAATAAAATAATGCAGTTTGCGTGAGGTGGCTTTCAATGTGTCCTTATAAAGTGTCCTTCACTTAGTTAGCTCCAAGCACTTAATAAACATTTAAATATCTCTCAGCACTCCAAGAATTACTGTAGAAAAGCATTACTGTTCCCTATTACAAATGGCTAAACTGAAGCATGTAATAGATTATTGGACTTGTCACAGACAGTCAGTGACACAGCTAGGAACAAAAACCAGTAGTCCTGACCCCCAGTTGACTACTTTTACCACTAGATTTATCCATGTCCTCCCCCTTAGTGTTTTTAATCTACATCTAGACTTTGATTGTGTTCTAATTTCTAGTTCTAATTTCTGCCCATTCCTGGGATGGGAGGAAGTGTAAACACCTGCTAACACATTTTATGGATGCTGTGTTTCCAAGCCCATACTATGAAAATGGAAGACCTGATCATTTCTAAATCATACATCTCCATTTAGTGTGCTCTTCCTCATTAGTGGTGCTGAAAACTTGCTATGTATTATTCAGTACTTCTGCTAAATTACTGGGGAAATTATAATCAGGTGATGTTTTTCAACCATGTCTTAGTTTCTCTCTCCATAATTTTTCTCATACTTGTCTCAATATTTGCCTGAGCATTTTGCTCTGTGTGTTTCTCTTCTGCTTGCTTGAAAACAGAAGTGAGCCCAGATGATGACCTCAGATCCAAATCCTCTCCAACTGTGAGGAAGTTTAAATCAGGATTCAGACTTTGCAATTTGGGCTCATCTTTTTTCTTTCTGAAAATCATTGAGTGAAATCCTGGCCCCATTAAAGTCAATAGCAACACTCCCATTGACATCAGTGGAGCTAGTATTTCACTCATTGGTTTTATTTCCTCAATAACTGGCAACAGCTCTTACAGAACGTATGCAGTCTCATTGCTATGGCGGTTACTGTGTGATAGGTTGTTTTGTTGAAAGAGTTTATTGCCTGGTGGCAATTCTTATAAATTCATCTGTTTTATGGTTGATAAACTCGAGGGAGTAAAGAATCTGTATGCACCGAAATGCACAGAACCTGCTTATAATTATGGGTAACTAAACTCCATTGTACTGTAAGAGACAAACTTAGGGGGAAAACCCCATACTGTAAATATAAGGCATCTAATCTCTTACATGGTAGGATTCATTTCTATTTAATTTAAAGATTATTAAAATCATGTTTTCCAGGCTATAGGCATCCTAATACCTGTGAAAAACACAATGCATATAAATAAATGTAACAGCTCCCACCTAGCCCAAAACAGCTGGTTATCATTAAGAAGTTCTAACTTAATAAAATCTCTCTGCCACCTCGATTCCCAAACAAAACCCCATGCCTCAACTACCTCAATTCTGCCCAAATGCCTGTTTGAAGAAATGGGCTTTGGAGCATATTCTTCAAGGATCAAGAAATGTGAGTTGTTCAGTTCAAGATGGAGAGCAGATTTCAAAGTTGTAGGTCCTAATGGAGAAAATTCATGAATACTCATTGCCTTGTAAACTGAAGGAGCTCTAGATTAAGCTCCTCCCCTTGATCTCTGCCTTTCTTGTGATGCCTTATTGACCCCGCTATCTCTCAGGTGATAATGTTCCCAGCCATCTGGCAATTTTACAGGTCAAATCTGGCACTTTGGAAGCCAATCAGCAGTCAGTGAGGCTCAATAAAATCCAGCATAACAAACAGAGGAAATGCATGTATCTTCTGAGATCTGTGTGACTGTGCCCCTTAGAGTGCTATTGATATGTGCATTCAAACCATTGCAAGAACAACCTTCTTATTAGTTATTACCTTGAGAATGAAATCCTCTTTCCATGACCCCATGTTTGACTTTCATGTGTCTGGTGAGGTTTCCTTTCAAGGTGAATTTGCTGGGACAGTAGAGACACTTGAATGGTTTGCTGTCTGAATGCAAGTGCATATGTCCCATTAAATTGTGCATTCTGTTAAATTCCTTTCCGCACAGCTGTTAAGAACAATGGAAATTAAAATGATTTATTTTGTAGATGCACCTACAATGAAAGCATTTTAAAGATAATTATGATCTCCCTTTCTTGAGAAGAGAACATACTACAGCCCAGACAGCTTCTTCCAGGAACTTCATTTGATCATTCCAAACAGTATCCAAAAACCAAAAACAGTCACTGCAGGAATGGGAGCTTGGGCTTATTCTGTCCAACACATTCATACCCAGCTAAGCGTAGACTTTTTGTAATGATGTAAGGATCTAAATCAAGAGCCCTTTAAAATCAGAGGAAGTCTTTAGAATGGAGATAAGTGGCTCAGTTCTATAGGCCGAGTTCTATAGCTTTTAACTTTAAACAAATCATCAATGCAAAATTCGGTTCAGTCAGGCCATATGCTTTCTGCTTTCTAATTCTAGACCTTATCAGGAAGAATACCATACCATGATGGAACATGGAGAACTTTTGATGAAAGATCAGATAGGTGAAAAGTATCAGTACAGCAGTGAACCAGCGTATAGCTTCCCTATCCATGGACTTCAAATGACAGAAGTTGTTAGCTGAAGGATTAAAAAAAAAAATTAAAAAAATCCTATTCCTTCCCATCTTTCCCCTCTAGAGTCTTCTCTGACCATCTCCTCTTCTGTGTTTTGTGCTTGTGATGAGTAAAGCGAAGTTTAGTCAGTCTTGGGACTGCAGCAATGACTCAGGTTTTCCTGGAGCATGTTACTGCAAACACTAGCCATTGATAGAGCAGGTTTCCCTTTGATGAAACAATATGTTGGGCTTTTGTTTTGTTTTGTTTCTAGATGTCTCCTTTCATTACCTCTTCCTCTGTAAATGAAATGTGCTCTCAAACACACAAGCATTTGTTAGCCCTATTATAAACTTCTGGACTTTAAATTCCTCTTAAGGGTGTAACAAATAACTTTATTTCTTCCTTTCAGATTGGTGTGTGCCCCAGACAGGAAAGTTTCCATCAACTGTAGAACCCCACTATGTGCTATCCATTCAAACTCCTTTTTGGAAGAATTTTAGCTAAAGACTTTTCCCAGTTGAACTCATTAATCAGCATCTACATGAGCCCAGGGGCTCACTAGCTAAATATAATACCTTCTTCAATGTTTTTATTAGGGAGAAAATATTAAAAGAGCATTTCAGTATATATATTTAAACTTGAAACTTTGGTTTCATTTGAATTCTGATTTGAATATTTAACATAGTTTTGGGAAATCTGCTATGCCACTGTTTTAGGGATGATTCAATTTGTCAAGCTGTCTACCAGATGATCGGCTGTCGTGGGTGAAATTTTAAGATTGGGGCTGATCTTTGGTAGAATACCTCCTTTTAAAAAATTATTATTTACTTATTTATTGCACTATTCATGCTTCTCATTTTCCTCAGAGAAAAGTGAAGTGGACTATTAAAACTGCATGGTACCTGAGTATTGTTTTAAAATCTACAGTAGATCTGAATGAATACTGGGTGGGGGGAGGGAATCCCAAAAAATTAACTTGAATTTTTTTGCTTCTGCTGTGTGAGTCCTTGTTTTATCCTCTCCAAATACGCTAGCAAACGAGTTTACTGGCAAAAGTGTTCACAGAAAAAAACAGTTTTAACTAAACATGCCAAAAAATGAATTATTACTAGTTTGTAACTGTGAGTATTCACAGAGGACACTTGATTCTAAGAGTTCCTTGTACAATTAGGAAACAAGCCCATATGTCCTATGCATCAATGAAAGATAACAAACCTGATGGCTTGTATTTTTGATGATTGAATACTTGCAATTAGCAGGTTGTGTGCCATTTATTGATCAAGAATTATTTGTAGAAATTCTGACAAATCATTTCAAACATACACTTTTGAAAATTATAAACTGTTTATAGACAAGAGACTGATTTCCTGCTTGTGAAATCTTGTTTCATCAGTTCAGTAGTTGCCCACTACTTGCCCAGTTCAATTCACAGCAGACAATATAAAGAAATAACAACACATGTAGCTTGCACTGTAATTTGGATGCTTCCTATCCTCTGTTTGCTGTCTGGTGCTTTTTAAATGTATTGTTTTTGCTAATCTTTTGTGATGTTAGTACTGCAGCAATTGACCTTCCATAACCTGTGTAATCAAATACAATGACAGGATCAAATTCTGCTCTCATTCACATTCAGTGAGTGATCTATATTGAAATCAATGCCTCAAAAAGCATTCTAAATATGCTAGGAAGAAAATGGAGAGGTAAAGAAACATGGATTAGCATAATAAAGTCATGAAGGACAATAGTTATTTTTGACAGCAGCTGGAACAGCCTATGAATTTAAGAAGCTTGCACAGAGATGAACTGATGTTATGCTAAATAAATTGTTTTCCTTTAGCATGAGGTCATCTGTTGTTTGTGTTATGGTTAATCTGTTTCTAACTAACCAAACTATTGGAAATAAAACATCAGTGCTAATAATTAAAGTAGTTATTTTATCTAAGACCCTTTATAAGGTATTGGGTTTTTAAACAATTACTGAGAGCCTTTTCTGTCAGCAGTACATGTTTGTTTTCTGGAGGAAGCCGAAGGGTGTAAAATGTAGCACAACATTCCCCGAATCATTCACAATCGCAGGGATGGAATACAGTTAAATTTGGTCCTGATCCTAAAGCCACTTCTGAGTAGAGCTGAGAAATGCAGTTGGAAACTGAATCCTTGATGGTTGGGGGCGGAGGGGGTGTAATGATGCCAAGAGAAAATCCAAGGATGGGAGAGGTGCTGTGGGAAAATAAAACAAAGGAAATAAAACTTTATCTTTTGGGGGAAGGGGTGGCAATGAGGGGCACTATTCCAGGGTAAGTTGGTCTTCTGTAGGGTTTTGGGCTCCATTCTACTCTCTGCCAGGCTCATCCTGCCTTAACAAGTGAAGGGGAAAAGTTTCAGGATCACATGGTAGAAGATTGTGACTCAAAGTCAGGTCTGCTGGGATATAAGTGGCAGCCTCAGTTCAAGGAGGCCAGAGAGGCCTGGGCAGACAGCCTGCTGGAGCAGGTTAGGCAGGCTGGACTCCAATATGTCAGAAGAAAACTCCTGCAGAAGGTAGTAAAGAGGCTCTCAATTCCCAGACAAAGGCCCAGGGCAGTGAAATCTACAGGAGGAGACAGTCTCCTCTGAAAAATTCTCCAGGCTAAGGGAAAGGGCATGGTTAACATATAGAATTGATGTTAAATTGGTTTATTTGGGAGAAATAAAACTCAGTCCCTGATGAAAAGGAACTGAACTCCTGTAACTTCTGAGAGTTCTTTGATGCACAGGCTAGTGAGTTGGTCCACTGGCTTAAAGGCACCTCATTACAAACCTTGAGTAAACTAAGCTGTTTGCTCATGCCTCAGTAATCCACAGCACAAAGCACCACCCTCCAAAGCCTTGCTATTAGAATCTGTCAGGCATTTTCTGATTTTTTTTATTTTTTATTTTTTTTAATTATAGCATGATTTCATTGTCACTGGCTACTGGTTTGAAACAATGCTTCTGAATGTAATGGGAAAGCTTTGTACCAACTAGTACATCGTGGGCAGGGCTGGAAGCAAAGTCAAGGACTGATTGAGCATGAATTAATCTCTCACTACAAGATGGAAACTACCAAAAATACGTGGCAGTGGTGAAGAGACTACCCATGGTTCTGTAGTAAAGGTCCAAATGCTCTTAGTGCCAGTGGCTAACTTTCTATTAACGTTAGCAGGAGCAGTCTTCACATCTTTCTATGGCAATTGTGCATCGTTGGGAGCAATTGCTCTGGAATACTGGAGTAGTTTTTGTTATTAAGGAACCATAGTCTTTGGTTTTTAAAAGCTGTAAGGATCTTCACTCGTCAGAGAGTGAGCCAAATGAGATTACAAGCTGCAGCTGGGTGAGGAAACACCGGGCCCAGCTATTTTCTACTCCCTAGCACCAGATAGTCTGTGCGTAGCTGTGATTAGACATATAGGAAAGACTTGTGTTTTCTTTTGCTACCAGAAAAAAGCCACAAAAATTGTGGCCTGCAGGGAGATAGAAAGGCCACTGCTGTGCTGTCCTTCCCTTACATTCTTCTTCTATTTTTTTTTCTTCATAAGAAGGGTGTTCCTTTCCTCACAGAAAGAGAGGGAGAGAGAGAAAGACTGTAAACTGTCCAAAAGGACCGTGAGAAAACAGGAAGCTTTGAAAAGTACAAGAGAAAGCAAGATGAAATCTATTTGCAGGCGGTTCCCTAGGGACATGTGAGCCATTGTTAAGCAGGCAGTTCATGCAGCTATATCCTTCCTTCTGCTGAGGAGGAGCTTGGTGCCAAAAGGCTGCTATCTGGTCATTGCCTTAACCCTCTGAATACCAGCCAAAAAGGCTTGACTAATCAAAGTTTCCTTTGAGGCTTCTGGCCAACGGACAAGGGGTATCCCTAAACCTAGGGGCCCTGATATTCCCCTCACTTTCAGCAACAAAATTTCATTTGGCTTCAGAGACATTATTCCTGATTTACAGCAATAGTACTGGGAAGCATCTGGTCCACAGTGTTTCTGTTCTGATACCAAAGGGGTAGCCGTGTTAGTCTATTGCAGAAAAACAAAGTCCTGCGGCACTTTTAAAGACTAACAGATTTATTTATCGCCTGAGCTTTTGTGGGAGAAAATCCAAAGCATCTGACGAAGTGGGATTTTCTCCCATGAAAGCTCATGCAATAAATAAATCTGTTAGTCTTTAAAAGTGCCACAGAACTTTGTTTGTTTTTCTGTTCTGATAGGGGATGTTGGGTGGAGATTGGAAAAAAACAGGTATTCCACTAAAGCTTTTGCTGCTAGCTGAAAAACATGTTGCTGCTACTTCAGTTTGGTCTGAATCTGAACGGGCTGACATTTTTTAAATGTCCCACAGAACAAATATTTTAAATGTATTTGGTACTAAGGTAAAAACATTTAGGTTTTTTCTAATACCAGAACAATAGAATATAATGTATTAAATACAATATGCAAAAATGTTAAATATAATAGTAATAAAATTAAATACTGTAATGTTATACAAATATAAAACTGTTCCAGCATTCAAATGAAAGTCAAAACAAAATGTTTCAACATTATTTCAACTTTTTACCATTTTAAAATTTAATTGAAATAATTATATTCTGTTAAACATTTTGATATTTGACAAACTGCATTTCCAACAGAAAAGTATGTCATTGAAAATTTTTTTACTAGGGTACATTTGGGTGACAGATTTCCCTTAAGAAAAGATCTAGTTCCAGACTATTAAATGAAGAATATATAGATGTTGCATCCAGATTAATCTCCAGGGCTATGTCTACACTGGCAAGTTAGTTTGAATTAAGGAGGCTATATTACTGAGCCATGTGGTCAGTTAAAAAACTAATACATGAAAGAATCAAAAAAAGAATGATTGTACAGCCCAGCCTTAAGCAGAAAAACAAACTTGAATAACCTTTTATCCTATGAATTAGAGATGGGTACAAACCAAAATCTCAAATCCAAATGTCTCCAAATTCAGGGGATGTTCAAACCCATGTGTGCTTTACATCCTTTTAATTTCCTGCATGCTGGCAGGAGGAAGGTAGCAATTCTGCCTAAGATGATCCTATGTTATTTGGTTGTCACCATAAAGAGGTAAACAAGTATTTTTTCAGAAGACTATTTTCTTAGGATGCTAATGTCCTGGCCAAATTTTAGTTTGGGGCAATTATATTTGACTATTCAAAATCTCCCTGTAGTTCTGTTCTGCTATGCTGTACTTCATGGTCTGCACTAGCTGTGGGTTATGGCACACTCTAAACATTGGTACATTTCTGTGACTCCCTGTGTAAGTGCATTGATCTATGTGTTTAATAGGTGCGTCAAGATGTTGAGCACTTTGTTTTCCTTTAGAATGAAATATGCTAGATAAACATCTGGTATTATTATTATCATCATTATCAAACTAGCAGCTATGTTCAATACTCCTCAAGGAAAAAAAATCAAGATTAAGAATACTGATAATATTTAAGATGGGGGGAAAGGGCAAATAAAAAATAATCTGGAAGTTCTCCTGCCCCTTTTATACCTGGACTGAAACTACTTGGATTAAGAAACCAATCAATTGTTCCATAATTTGAATTTAAATAAAGATGTAATATTCTTTTAGGTGTTGCTGTTCTAATACAGCCTACCACACTTAAGGAAATCTTGGGAGCATTCACTGATGTTTTACCTCTGCGAACTCATGGCAAATTCTTACCTTGCATTTAAAGGGCTTGACATCAGAGTGAACAATCATGTGTGCCTTGAGAGTCTGTTTCTGCACAAAGCTCTTGAAGCACAGATGACATTGGTAAGCTCTGATATTGGTGTGAATCAACACATGTCTCTTCATGTTTGCTAGCAGAGTAAACTCCCGGCCACAGATTCCACATTTGTGCTCTTTCACGCCCTTAGGGAAACAAAGATTTGGAAAACTGAATAGGTTTGACTGTCATTTATTTATATGACTATATATTCAAGTGTGCTAGTTAAGCAATGAATAAATTAAAATTTTGTTAACATCATCCTCCTGAAACGCAAGATATTTGGATAATTTTTTCTTTGGGTCAATTTCTGTAAGATTTTGAAGATGGAAAAATAAACCATAAAACGTCTAGTATCACAAAACAGAATAAATAGAATTGAGAACCAATAAGTGGCACTTCCCTCAATAAGTTTTACACAGCAGTGATATCAGGTTTTTCTGCCTCAGCTTTCAAACTTCATTTAGATAATCTTTTGCACTCTATAGTGCTTTCGTCCAAGGATCAAAGAGCACTTTATGAATATTAGGTGAGCGTGTTCTCTCTTTTACAGAGGGGGCAAAACCAAGGCATGGGGAAGTGAAATCACTTTCCCAAGATTACCCGAGAGTCTGTGGCAAAGCCATTAAACTGAACTCAGATCTCCGGATGCCTGTTCTGTGCCTTAGACACGAGATCATCCTTTAGGCTACAAGAGCTTCATGTGATTTTATTGGTGGTGAGAAATTATTATTCAACACTGTAGGGGAAATGCTCAGAAATATCTAATTCCTTTCAGAAAAAGGGACCTACAAGCCTGCTGTTTAGCTGCTTTTGAAAATTTTACCCTGTATTAATATCATTAGGACATCCAAATGGCAAATCGATGGCAAAATTCTGCTACCCTACTGTATAACTTAAATACAAATTGCATGTTTACCAATAGCATGTCAAACATGTATAGACATGTTAACTGAGATGACACAGTAATTTCCTAACATCTGATAACTATGGGCCTTGGACAGTTCCTGTTGAAGTCAATGGTAAGACTAACCAAAAAAAGCCTGCCTCTATTTTGAAGAAAAATATAGAAAAAAAATAGTACCTGCTCAATTTTTGTAACAAGCAGAGTCATGCCATTAAGCAATAATATCAGTGGCACTGGGCATTTCATGGAAATTATTGACCGTCCCTGGGCATAAGATATTAACTCTGGCTACAAATGATTGCTCTGAGATACCCAACTACTTGATTTGAGGTTGCAGTTATGCACTAAGTACTGTTAAATTGTGTTCACAGCTGACTACACCTGACTAATTGTGGGTAAAAAGTAGAAGCTGTTTTTTGAGCAATAGGCTATTGCAAGATTTTATTAGTCTTTTCTAGGTAAGTTCAAAATTATAGCTTAAATCTAAAAAAGGGTCGGTCCTACAGAAGAGACAATGGGAGAAATGGGAAGAAAAACAGAAGTTAAAATAGACATTGTTTGCTTTTTAAAAATTAGCTTATAGTATTTAAACTTTACAATTTATTGTGTTCTTAATGTTTACATATAAATATTAACCCAAAATAGAACACTGGCGAAAAACCAAATCTGAAAGCAAATCTTCATAAAACACAGATGTATTCAATAGTTTATCAGAATTGTTCTATTAAATGCATTTTGATTGTTAGATTCAAATTAATCCTTACAATTTGTTTGTGATATGGGGGATAATTCTGATTTCGGATGTTACACATCACATTAAAATTCTTCCTGCTGTTTTTAAAGCAATCTTCAGTTATATACTCCCAATTATACATCTAATCCAGAATTTATTGACACCAGTGCACGAATTATGATTTATATCAGTGGGTTTTGGATCAGGTCCTTTTTGCCAGCTCTAGTTTATTTGTACTCTGTAACATGGTGTAGATTGGTTAGGTTTTCCTAAAGGTCGAACAAAAGTCACATGAACAAAATCTTCTGAGCAGTAATGTGCTTTCTTGTTTATGCACAGGATTATAAAGTTTCACTGCTAAAGATCATTATACAAAATTATGGTTTTCATGAAGATAAAAACCAAACTGGAGCAGAGGATGTGAATTTAAATTTAGGAAGTAATACAAGCAACTTGATTAAACTCCTGGTTATGGTGAGACTTTCTTTTTCAAGCATTGCCTTTCTTAAGATCAGAACTAGTTTCTGTTATTGGCCATACTGTTCTTGTTTTCAGAATAAATTTCAGTTCTGTACAAAGAGCCTGTAAAGGGGCCCATATATCATGTCAGTTCTTTTGGAGGACTTAAGTGGAATTTTAATGGTGCATAGGCCATATGTTGACCTTCAGAGCAAGGGAAATTCACTCATTAATGACTTACCTTATGGGTTAAGGAGTGTTGCTTGAGATGGTGGGGTTGTACAAACTCCATGCCACATTCAGTACAGATATATGGACGGATATCTTTATGCTTCATCATGTGATTTTGCAGCTGGCTTGGGTACTGGAATGTTTTATCACATTCTGTGCAATTGTACTGTATAGGACCTCGATGGGTTGTTAAATGTCTCTTCAGCTGGGCCAGGGTTGGAAAATCAAGACCACACTCTACACAAATGTTCTCTCGTCCACTCTCATGCTTGGACTCATGGGCTTTCAACTCACTTGGATAGGCAAAACCTCTGCCACAGATCCTACAGTTATAGGGTTTAATGTCGCTGTGTTGCATCATATGTCTCTTAAGATGGCTGGTTTGGGTGAAAGCCTTGTGACACACCTGGCACTTATGTGGTCGAGTTCCCTGGTGTGTCAACATATGAGTGTGCAAGTGACTCAGCTGCTTGAAAAGCTTGCCACATCGTGTACAGGCATGAGGTTTGATGCCACTATGTCCCAAGATGTGGGTGACAAGGTTGTACTTGGAAGTGTAGGACTTTTCACACATTGGGCATTGCCATCGTTTTTGTTCGCCCCCTACATCGACATAATAGCTGTCATCAATTTGGAGATTGACATCAACTCTTTCCACCTTCTGTTTATTGTCATCACTTTCTCTCAACTCACTCCTCCTGAATGCTGGCTCCGGGGGTCTGTTCAGTTGGAAGGAATTCCTAAAATGAAAATTTGGGGGCATAATAAAAGGAAACATCAAGCCAGGGTGGACTTTTGGGTAATAAGAATAAGGGGTCTGCACAAATGCAGGGCTGTTGGGCCATGTCATATTGGGCTTTACTGATTCTTGTTTAATGGGCTTGGCTCCAAAGTGCTCCAGACTTCTGTAGAACTGGAAACCAATGTTACACAGGTCAATCATTTGGGAGCTGTATTTGGGCGGCGTGGGTTGTTGGTATATCAAAGGAAGACTTGAAGAGCGAACATTATTGTCATCTTCAGATCTGTGTGATGGTGACGTGGGATCTCCTGTGGGGATAGTGTGTGGCATTTTTGTGGGCATACTTTTGCGTTTCCGGGACCCTCCTTCTAAGGATCCATGGAAAGTTTCAATATCCCCCAGGGAAGGACCATACTGGAACTGTGCAAGCTGTGCCCTGAATTCTTCACTGAGTGGTGCAGTTCTGTGAGTCTTCACATCAGGGTCCATTGGCTGCAAGCAGTGTGACATTCGTGTATTGTCCACATTGAAACATACGTCCTCATTTTTCATCGTATTTAATTCCTTCTGCATTGTCCACCTTCCTTCAGAAATAATAATAAAAATATCTTTTATTTCTTCTCATGTTTTCCTACAGACTGTAGCTTATTGCAGAGCTTGTATTTTTTAAAAATGAAGCATTTATATGGTCTCATGACCACATAAGATACCAATTTACCTCTGCTATACAGTTTGTCTGTCAGTGGAAACTAAGAAGCTTTGAACTTTCTGTCCTGGAAATTAGTGCTTTTGGATCAAACATTAGTTTTATAATCAAATGGTATTATATTTGAATACACTGTTCAGCACGTTCTAATATTGCTATGTAATTCAGCCAACTCACTTGTAAGCCAATTCCTGTCCTTGAATGTGCATGCACAGGCACTAGAGTGCTCTGTAACGAAAGGCTACAACAATACAAACAGTAATGCATATATTGTAGGATGGTTGTGACATTAAAATTCAAAGCCAAAGCGTTTGAAGTTTGAAATTCTTTATATCAATAGCTCACGCTGTTGTGGAGGAAAACAATGGCTAAGTGAGTTCAGGACACTGTGTACCATCAGCTTCCACACTGCATTTCCTGGTTCTTGTAAGGTGGTGATAAACATTGTATGTGTGGGTGGAGGGGATGGTCTTCAGTTTTTAAAAAATATGGAATGGAATTCATGTGTGCAATATTGTTTTACCCGATGCTGTGTCAGGTAAGTGCGGCAGTGTTTTAAACAAAGAAAATATTTAACTTAGCAGCTGAGAACCTGAGGTTGCAGCTCTACTTTGGCAATATTTCACTACCTTTTCAGGCAATAAAGTCATTAGGCAAAATCTACATGCAAGTTTTATGATATCAATTCCAGTGGGAATAAAGATAAAGTGAAAGATCTAGTCTATTTAAATTAGATCACTGGGATTTCATGTTGGTTCTACAATGGTACATATATTTTTGGTGTGTTGCTGTCTGTCCAGGATGAAGTTAAAAGAAAGAACCAGATACATTTTCACTTTGCCACCTATGAGATGCTGAGGCAATTGAATTTGTTGATAGCAAGTAATCGCCCAGTTCTTGCAAATACTTGAGAAGGGCAGAAATGCTCAAACAGAGTGCTAAAGAAGTTCTAGTTTCTTTATCAGGAAGCTTCAGTTTGGAGAAACTTCCTTCTAAAGACAGTTGAAAGAACATCTACATGGCCTAGATAGGGTGCAGAGAGCAGCAGACATCTTAAAGACTTGATGCAAGCAGATCATTTAATTTTTTTTAGAATATAAAGGAATAAAGTCAGAAGAGTTCTGGAGAGGTCTCTGAGATACTACTTGACAAAAAGGGCTAAGTGATGAAATGTTAGATACCAGGCAGATAAAACAGAAGAACTTTTAGGATAAGCATCTTCATTGGTGGTAGGAGAACTAAGGGGCATGCCTCAGTGCATGTAAGATATAAGGTTTGTCTACACTGAGGATGAGGTTGTAATTTGATCTTTGGCTGTTGAATTACAGAAGGCAAAGACGAGTGATCACACCAAGTGCTTACTCAGAGTCTTGCGTCCCCACTGCTTACATTACTTCCTGAAATGCATTGCACTGTAGGTAGTAGATGCAGGGGCTTGTGGGGAGGCAGTCATCCTCCGCTCGCTCTCTCTCTCCTCTTCGTTAAAGAAAAAACAAAAAGCAAGAAAAGCTTTCCTTCCTGTTTCTCTGCCATAGACACAACAGACAGACACAGTGCTTCATGCAGAAAGAGTAATTAATTGAAAACTTCCCAGGACTGCAAGCAGGGGAGGAGCAATGTTATGGTAAAGGGGACAGGAAAAACCAGTAGAGCTACTCTCTGGCTACATGAATCTAAATCAGAATTGTAGATTTCAACCTCAGTGCTGCACTACATGCAGGGGTGGTGTTAGCAGATCGAATTACAGCTCCATTTTTTTTTTAATTTACTGCACTGACAATGGAGACACAGGTTGCAGAAGGTGGAGGTAAGCAGCATTATGTCGAACTTCACTGTCAGTGTTGAGCAGCCCTTAATTGGAGGAACAAATCCTGGGCTCTAGAATAGTAATAGCCAAATCTAATGCTATAGCCTAAAGAATTCATTAAGACAAGGATTACAGAGGTTATCATACCTAGATCTGAATTCCAGCGCAAATCCAATCCCTTTCCTGAACGCAGAGTGGTTTGATTTATAATAATGGGAAATCCTTTGAGACCCAAAGGTGACCAAGATGACTCCCTCTTCCCCCATTTGCAAGGGGGGGGGGAAGTCAGCAAATTTGAACTCATTTGGAGTGACTGTAAATGTATATAATTTTAATTTGAAATTCACCTATATCTCAAAACGTAAAACTTCCCCAAACATTCCCCCTATTCCTTGTATAGTCATTTACATCTCTGCAAAGTAGTGTAAAACTTTTAAAGAAGTGCAAGGCAGTGGCGAATCAAGCTATGCTGTCATTATTGTAATGCTCTCAAGAGTATAGAGAAGCTATAGTGAGTAAGTGCCTTGGCAGGTGCTCACTGCTCTGTTTTCATGCTGCTTGCTTCTCTTAGCTTCCATTACCTTTATTTGTGTCTGGGGATTTCAAACCACCATGAGAGTGAAATAGTGGCAGAGGCTATCATTGTGTTTGCAAGCCTTTTCCTTGAGGTACAAGGAACATTACTGGCAAGGAATCATTGTATTGCTTAACAAAAGCATTTAGTCAATTTCATGAAAAGCTTATGTCACATTATGCTATAATAGGTTGCCATATAAATAATCAGATCAGGTATACCTGGGAAAGGGGGTGTTCAGTTATTCAAGGATCAGCATTAACACAGAGGTGGGGTGCAGTCAAACTGAAGTTAATGAAGGACCTGAGATAGGAAAGAGAATAAAATATCAAATAAAATATGCCTTCATGTCTCATAAATAATACAATAGGACCCAGGGCGCATGGCTAAGTATCTGTGACGCTTAGACTCTGTACAAACATAAGGGGAGACACATCGCTGACTGTATTTGCTATGGATCATTATGTCATTTCTGGCTAATTACTATAGTTTTGTCAAGTCTGATCATCTAGAAATTAAACATTTCTGTTGTTCAGGACAAAGGGATGACCCTGGGATCTGCTCCCACTGCCCGTGAAGTGAATGACAAAACTCGCATTAACTTCAGTGGCAGCATGATCAGCCCTTTGGCCATAATATCACACCATAAAAGATGGCTAAATATTTCAACCACACGTGTCGATCAAACTTATAGAAAGGATTCCAAACTTGATAACAGATTTAAGGTTTAATTCCTTCACAGATGCAAGGTGTAGTCTCTTCTCCTTTAAATAATTGTGCTAGAGGACATCATGTTACCTTTAAATAGCTTAAACAACGAGAGTCCTGCGGCACCTTATAGACTAACAGATTTTCTTCGGCATAAGCTTTCGTGGGCTACAACCCACTTCGTCAGATGTGTTGTTTTTGCTGTATGCAGACTAACACGGCTACCCTTCTGGAAATTTAAATAGCTTATTTTCTCATTACTTTACTTTATTTCTCTTTAGAAGATCCCTGACTGGCTCTGGAGTTATTTTTCTGTTTTACACTCAGCAGCTTAAAGAGATTTTTTTTTAATCCCCCTCATTTTAAGCATATCATAGCTGTCTATCATTTTAGTATATTATCACAGCAAATGTCCTTTTCTCACTCATCAGCTAAATATTTCTACTGTACACCTAATAGTGATTAAGAAACTTTAGAAATTGGTTTGGTTTAAGTTTGAATAAACACCTAAAAGCCTGAGTGTTTGTTTAAGCTTCCTGACTCTGGAAATATCACCAGGTCACAACTTCTCAAGCTATTTTAGCACCTGAAAGTTTAAAAAGCACATATCCAGGCATTTCAGAGCTTATTAAAAGGTTCAGTTTCAGTTGGAGTATAGAAATGGACAGAGGGTTTCAGTGGTTTCTTATTTTTCCCAAATAGTCTGCACATCACTAATTGAGTATAAACTTATTTTCTGTTTTTAATTTCTAAACATGGATATATTGAAATTTGATCTATTAGACACAAAATAAAACTACATAAAACATTTCTTCAGGGAGTTCAGAAAGCTGTTAAGGGATCTCCAGAAAAAATAAATAGCAATACGGCAGTTAGTAATGTTGTTATTGAATTAACTTCCTTGAAAGAGGAAGAGAGTTTTTAACATAGAAAATGAATCACCTCTTATCTTCTCATTTCCAGGCATAATATTTCCCCAGACAGAAAAAAGAAATCTAAACTTGTACATATATCATGCTATTCATTGTACCAGCATACATATCTTTTAGAGTCCCATGGGTGAGACCCTGATCCTACTGAAGTCAATGGCAAAACTCCATATATGGAAGCCATCCTCAATTATTTGACAAGGCAGATGGAAACCAGCATAAATGTGAGTGCTCTAAAAGATATAGTTTTAAAACTTCATCTTAGACTATAACTACACTCTGCTGCACAATTACTCTGTTGCTGCCACTATGGAGCAGAGATGTTAAAAACGGAAATGAGACCAGAATGAGTGAAAACCGTAAAATGTTATTTGTAGATAGATAGAAAACCCATACTAATTTGATGAGAGTGGTGCTTCAGTCGAGGATATAGAAACAAGTAAAAAATGGAGGCTAGTGTGGAAAATATAAGGGTATTAGTACTAGTAGGAATGGTGTGTTTAAAGAACTACATCTTATTCAAAAACACAGTTGAATGTACCCTGTTAATTCATTCCTGCTCTCCCAGTGGGGCTGGAAATGCTGATGCTGAGATTTGGAGGGAAAGAATGTATTGTAACTACATCTCTTCATTATGTGATCACTTTGTTCTGTGTATATTATGGCGAGGGCCAATTGACATAAAATATTACTTTACTCTTTCACTCCAGTTGAGCTGGTGAAAGCTTCAGAGATGTCACTGTGCATATATCTACTTTTCAATAACAGACATTTGCAAGCAGTTATTTTAATGACACAGTTATTGCTGACTCACTAGGCTTCATGGGCTCTCCTTTACATAACTTGCCCCAAAGTCTTTTTTTTTCGTTTGGCCCAAACCCTGATCTCCATACTTGGTTTTTATTCATTTCTTCTTCAGACAAAATTCTCATCAACCTTAGGATTCGACTACTAGAAATTAAACCTGAAACAGACCCATTAGGTCAATCAGGCTAATACTCTGCCCTGCACCTACATATTTGACCTCTCACCATATTTCCCATTCCACCATTGCTTCACCAATGATGCCAGCCTCGGTGAGCTTTTCATTTCATTCTCCCACTCCTATCTTCATGATGCCTCCTATGCATGTAGTAACTTCCTGCTCCCTATGTGCCTCTCTTCATTCAGATTCCTCTTAGAGACCCATATCTTCTGTGAGGTCCTCAATGGAGGAAGGAAAAGGAAATATAGAGAGACGAGGAATTAAATAAAGTAACTCTTTCCTTTGGTTCTCCCAGTGTGCCTTACTGGTTCTATGGTCTGTGTTACTCAGGCAGTGATATGCGATGATCACAAGAGTTCTTTCTGACTTTAAAGTAGATGAGTCTGTTAGTCATCTTTACTGGAGGCTCTTTGGGGCAGGGACTGCCTTGATAGATCTTATAACAGGTCAACTACATTTTCAATACTTACCTAATGAGAATAATTTCAGGTCTCTATTTCTAGTATTTTTTTCTCATTACACATGTTCAATACTTAGCAGTTTTCAGAATTCTTTACATTCTTTTAGGCATATTGTTTGCTTTATTTCTGCTGTTTGCGTGAGTGAGCTAGAATTAGTAAAGATAGAGATGAGGTGCAAAGTTCAAATTCAGATCCAGACCTGAACTTCCCTAAAGTCTGAGGATGTTATCCTCAGATCGTCCAGATCAGACCCCTCTCTAGCTTTAACATTGTAAATTCCATGTGTTTAGTATTTCTCCCTATTTTCCCCCCCCCCCCCCACTTATCTTCCTCAATATATGAACAGACACAGGTGCTATTTGTATCTAGCTGCTCCTCTCACCGTTTGGTATCCAAATGCCCAATTATCAAATAATTGCTCTTTCTCATTGACTTAAGAAGGCCATGATAGGCCTTTTGTGTGCTTCAGGTGTGCCACTCACTGGAGTTGGAGAGGACAGTGAATGACTTTTGTTGCTCCAGTTCCCCAGTCCTCTTTCTGGTATCTTCTTGCTGCTACCAGACTACTTCCCATTCCTTTTAGGCCAGCTAATGTTGTATTAGTCCATATGTGGGGAAGGTAAAGCAGTATGCATTTTCCATCTATGCTTTTCTTGATGAAGTAGCCATCCATGCAAACATATGAATATGGAAAATAGGCTGTGTCAGCCTTATTGTTGAATAATCCCAGTTCATCCTTAAAACACTGTTCTGCACCATGTGGAGTGAATCCACGAGAGGATATTGAATGTAAAACAAAAGCTTTTTTTTCTACACTTAGGAGGGTGGGGAAGAAATTGTGCTATCATAAGTCAGATGTGAGGGTAGGAAAATCTTTTCTTTTTTTTTTTTAAAGTTGCATAAAGAGATGCATTATGGAGTCACAAAATGGGAGACTTTGGGGAATGGAAGGTCACAGCTGAGGAACATAAATTCCTGGCACTTTAATAAAGCTCTTATTTTAGTATCAGTGATGCTTTCTCTCTTGTTCTCCAACATACACACACACAAACCTCTTTCTTTGTCTATAGTACAGTCTATAAGACATAAAACTTTGTTAAATTTAAGCATGTGCTTAAATGCTTTGTTGCTTTCATGAATTGAACTTAAGTGGCTTGCTAAGTTAAGGACATCTTTAAGATACAAGGCAGGTGGTCACCTTAGCTTGCCTAGGATGATAGTTTATTTCTCTTCCCTTTTTCCATTTGCTATCGTTAATGGCATTGGAATTGGAAATATGTAAACAGTTGCTCATGAACATGATCTGGAATGATTGAAATCAGGAAGTGGACAGGATCAGGTTTTTCTCCCTGAATGAACATGATACTGTTGAGAGGTTGGCTCTCTTTTCACTTCTCCCTGGGAAATTACCTTTATGTGCTGATTTAGGGCTGCAGGATAAAACTTCTTCTTTCTAGCAAGAAACATTTCTCATCAGCATTTATGCTACAAAGTGGAACTGACAAATTTGCAGCTCGTTTACAGCCCGATCCAAAGTCCATTGAAGTCAATGGAAAGACTCTCCATGACTTCAATGGCCATTGGGTCAGATCCTTAGTGATTTTTCCATGTCATTTGTCACAAGGCTGGTTCTCCATTGGTAACTTTTTTCTTTCTAAATTCCCGTGATTCACTGGGATTTATATTTTGTACTTGTGGAATATTTACCATACACGTATAAAAAGAAACAAGCTGTATTCTTTACATGTCACTTAAAAATATTAACCACTTTTTTTATGCAAGAGATGAAAAATTATCAGAGACTGTTCAATTACATGCTTAAGAAACTCAGATGAGAAATTATATTTTCTGAAGGATTTGAACAGTTCAACACGATACACTAAAACAGCTGTTCTTGTTTTAAACAAGGTTGAAACACAGATTTTCAATTATAGTTATATAAAATTTAATAATATTTAGTTTCTTGGGTTATATAACACAGTACCATATGCCATGTTAGTTTCACTGGATATCTTTTTAGCACGTACCTGACTCACTTCAGGCTTGATGCTTAAGCTTTTAACTAAGTTATTTCTCAGGTTCTAGAGTGATCTCCATAGTCTCAGAGCATCCCACAGCAGCACAGCTGCATTTGTCATAGCTGTGAAAATGATGCTATAAATGAGAGACAGGTCATCACTAATCAAACTGAAAAGCAGACAGTTTTTCATTATTCGAGTTCTGTTGTTTCACTGTGCCTTTAAAAAAGTGTTTTATGGCAATTTTCTTTATCCCGCCCCTACCAGCTGTTTGGGAAATAATTTCCCTATTATTTTCATATATTTTTTAATAACTATTAAAGATGTGGAGCCAGATTCTGAGATCACTACTACAAGTACATATCTGGAGTAATTCTGCTGTCTTCACTGTCGGAAGTCAGACAGTCTATGGGCCGAATTTGATGTACAGACTTTGCCAGAAAACATAGTTATGGCATAATTTGGTTGTGGATGGTCATCTGGCGAGGAGCAGTAGGCTATAGGCTAGCATGTCCATAGAAGCATGCTGTGTGTGTGTGTGTGTGTGTGTGTGTGTGTGTGTGTGTGTGCATAGAAGCACTGTGTGTGTGTGAGAGAAAGAGAGAGAGACTCTAATTACAGTACTTCTTCCTAATAACTAAATCCGCATTTATATCTTAGTCAATGATTAGGTTAAATATAGATCATTTTATCAGTGTGAAGTTCTTTATTACACAAGTCTGGTTACATAAATTCATCCTATGTACATCTCATTTGAAATCTATGGAGATACTCTGGGGAAAATGTAGCCCAATGTATATTTACTATGCTTTCCTTTATGTACCAATACTACAACCTTTCTACTGTGTGAGATCTGTCCATCTTCCTTTAAATTATAAATAAAATTTGCTTGGCTACATTACAGTATTTTTCCCATGAAGCTTTATATTGTATCTAATCACTTTGTGTGTATGTGTAACAAGCCTATGCCATCTCTAATGTGCAACGGACCAAATTTTACTCTGTTACGTCCCTGTTTCTTCACTAGAATTAGTGGACTAGTATATCTGTAACTGAGGACATTGTTTGGGGCTTGAGATCAAGTTATGACCTGGGGTCAAAAGGATGCATTTCTTCAGATTCTTACATAACAAATCATAACATCACTCGTCAAAATTTGGAACAGATTTTTGCCACCTTTGTAAAATGTACAAACTATTTTTTTAAATAATTGCGTATAGCAATCATCTCATTCCATCCTTATTTCACACCTATTTCCATATCTATCATTGCAATCTAAAACATCACATTTTGCCACCAGCTTCATTGTACATTCCAAGCAGTTTTCCTTTGGAATGTTACCAAATTAGGTTAACAACCTTTTAGGAAACTTTTTTCCAGGAACTAAAGTTACTGAAGATAAATTGAGGGCAAATAAATGACTTAAACTTTTGGAGGACGAGAACTTCAGTGATAAAATTGCATCTGTGGAGTGCAGTTTCTGTAGTTTCCTTGAAGGAAGAATATAAACAGAATTGGATCATATACCAAACATAACAATTAAATACAAGGTATTTGGAATTCCATTTATAAAATCTTCTTGAACTGTTTAGCATTTTGAATTTGATAAATAATGGAGCCTAGCAGAACCTTCAAAATGAAAAACTAACATTAGCAAAACTTCTCTGTTTTAGGGCTTTATTATGAAAGTGAATCTTTCACTGTTATTCATGGATCTTTCAAAGGGAGTTTGGCTTAAGAGCTTTCCTTCCCATCATAGTTCCACTCCTGCTATTATTTTCAGAGGGCCAGGAAATGGCTTGTTAACCTCCCACCTCCCTAAGTTGTAGGAGCTGGTTGATGGAGGCCCCTATTTTCCATCTGCAAGCTAGCCAGTCAGATGGCTTGCTCCCACATCACGAGTCTTTGGCCCAGACAGTCATCTCCTGAATGCTTCGTATGAACATCAGTAAGTGCCTTAAAGAAGAGAACACTAGGTGAAGTGCATATGTGCATGGACATTTGTGGAGGAAAGTCACATGGAGAGAAATGGGAGCTATTGTGGGGATATCAGCTGAGTTTGATCAGTTTCTATATGACCCCTCAAAAACAAGATTTTAGATGAAAACCTGGACCTAGTAAAGTCACAGGGAGTTTCTACATAGCCAGGATTTCACCTTTTTTTGAAGTTTTGTTTTGAATTTTTGGGTTCATACAATTCAAAGTGAAATTCAGGGGTGCTGAAATGATGGGAAGCAAACCTACCCGTAAGAGACTCTGGATCTTAGGTGAACTGAAACGGAAAGACACATTCAGCTCCCTATATACTGACAGCAAGAGCTATAACCTTTCCACTGCTCACATCTTCCTCAGTCTCTAGTTCCTTAAAAATAGTTTGTAAATTATGCATCCCTCATCATTTATGAAGCTTAGGTGGATTTCGTTGTGTATGATTTCAGTTATGATCATCTAGCTGAAGTTTGATTCAGTTCCTTCTGGAAGGTCTGGACACCTGTTTTTAATATATATTGCAATTGCTAAATAGCCCATTGACTTTTTATAACAGGTGAGTTCTTAAATCCAACGTGCTGGCTGAATTCTTATCTGTGTAGTTACCTAAATTTCCCTGGCAGTTAACTACATTATTACTTTAGATCTGGTCATGCATGCAGTTAACTGCCTTCAATTCCCACCAACTTCAGTGGAGTTACTCCTGGCTTACATTTGATGTAAATGAAAACACCTTTTCACCTTTAAAAATAATACTTTCTACGGTGGCAGAACAAAGACAGAACCCAGATATCCTAAGTCTCAGCCTGCATTTTAACTGCAAAATCTTACTGCCTCCCTGCAATAAATCTCCCCAAAACAATTAGGACAAACTTTTTTGATAGGTAGAGATGCAATAAATATAGCTGAAGAGGTTCACCCAAATCTGCCTTTAAATTGGTCCTTAAAATGATTTATTGAAAATAAACAGTTTTAAAAAGAGGATTATTAAAAAGAAATATCACCTTCATTTAAAAATAAAATAATATGGATGAAAGACTGTTGGTATTATGTGGGTTTCTCTCTTAATTTGTACTAACTATTATTCTGAAAGCTCATAGAACCTTAGGTAGAGGAGCACTTTTTAATTGGTTACATTTTGGTGAGAGCTACAGTATGCTGCGTGCTGTTATAAACACGAATATGTATGTATGTGTACAACTGAGTGTAAACATTGAAACACTGATTAGTTTTTTCATGAGTCACCTTGGAATGGCACTTGCCCACACAGACATTAACAGAATAGTTTTTGGAATGTTATCTTGAAATCATCAGCAGAGGAAAAGAGTATTAGACATTGGAGGGTTCAGGCAGGGTTCTAAAAAGAAAAGACCTGCTTACTTTTGAAAATGCTTTTTGCTTGAGAAACTGATTAACTGAGAAGACTAATCACTTTTAACTTCTATTTTCAGCTTCAAACCAGCTTGGGTGAGTGGTCGTCATTACTTTTTAAACAAACACATGGTGGTGATTTTAGTCCATTTTCTAGTAGGCCTCTGTACATATCCCAGTCGACCCCTTTTTGGTAATATCAGCAGAGAGTTCAAAAAAGGACTAAATGGGCAAAAAAGACTGAACTACTGAATGCTCTCCACAAATGGTCCCTGCAATGTAAGGCAAATTGGTGGAACGTGGAAATTTCATGTGCTGTGCCTGTTTACAATAGAGAATTCTTGTTTCCAGAACCATTTGTCTGCTATCTTTCACAAGCACTAAACTTCAACAAATTCAAAATCTTCTCCATCATTATAATCTTAGAGTACTTATCTGAAGATGAGTAGAAGGGAATTGCAAAGGTACTAAAATGTATATCTTGAATGAATAATTGTAAATTCCTGTATTATCTACTGGAAGGTACAAAAGCTTCAGAGAATTCAGCTCTACTCTATTGAAGGGATGTGTTATGGAAGATAATTTATGTTTGCAAAGAATCATCTGGTACTGGTCACTCTCAGAAACAGGATAGTGGACCAGACAGACCGTAAGTCTAATACAGGCAATTCCTATGTTCCTATTTTGGCACAACTTCAGGATAGAGCTGAGGAGGTTAAATAAAAAGTTAACTGAGACCTTTTTTGTGTTAGCTAGTTTTCCAGACCACACTAGTGACAATGACAATAGTACAGTAATTAAGCTGTTCTCTCAGTCTGTAGGAAAGCCCTCCAGAATTGGCTGCATTGTACACGAGCCTTACCCCACAGCTTAACTGAACTTCCTTCTCTCCTGTTTTTAAGGAAAAATATTTCTGTAAGCTAGTCATGCATCACAGTAAGACCAAACAGTAACCACATTAAAAATTGTAAAAACTTCATAGAATGTAGGACAACTAAAATACAAAGTTAAGGGCTGTATTTGGCTGATTGCAGGCAGATGTGCTTCCTGATGCATGCATATCAGACAGCAGAATCTGGCCTTGAGATTTGAAATTGTAATTTTCTTTTCATCAGCAAATGCATTGCCTAATTATCAGCAGATAACACAATAAAAGTAAACAAAAATATGGCTGCAAGGGATGTGATGAGAGTTATGTAACCATATTGCATTCATCTCAAAGCAGCCTTGCTCATGTGTTTTACTGTTTGTATTTCTTCAATTAGGTATAAGAAATGTAAGCTACAAATGTATGGAAATCATTCTTATCTGAAGCAGTTTTATTAAAAAAAAAGTTCTTACTCTACCAGATTCCTGCCTTAGCTACCTGCAGATGAATGTTGCTTTTTGTGTAAAGGGCAACATCCTTGGTGCTTTAGATCCAGCTAAATGTTAGCTCCCCAGAACAATGTTTTTGACTGACCATGTCAAAACCTCACAAGGAAATAATTTGACCACTTCCTCTCTGGCTTTTCCCTTCCCCTATTATCCTAAAGTTGAATCCTGTGATTGGCTGAGTAACAGGAGAAGCCAGTAATATTTCCTCTCTGTGATCCACCAAAGTGCATCCCATATACAGCATTTAATTATTATTTGACTAGCTTCAGTGATTGCAAAAAAAATAAGGTTTAAAAATAAGCAATAGTTGGTTACAACAGGTCCTAAAACACCTGAAATTGGCACCATGGTTGTTGGGTTTGGTGTTTTTATCATTATTAACAATTATTTATTAGTATTTTATTATAATTTTGGAACAAAAATTCAATTTCATCAATTTAATCCAATTATTATGGTAGAAATGCACAATGGCTGATGAGCTTCAATCAAATACAATTTTAAATTACAAAACTCTGACAAAAAGAAGCTCAGAATGGAAATGGCAACTTTTTTAGCTTAGTATCATGAACTTTATATTAATAATGATTAGAAATGGTCAAAAAGGGGATATAATTTTTGCAAAAATGTGCACCAAAATTGCAACCAGCTTTAATCGAAATTTCAAATTTCATCAAAATTAGGAAAATTTTCAGGCAGCTCCAATAATTACGTAGACCTTCTAAATAATCACTTTTAATCATCAGTCTCCCCAAGCGCTTCATTTAAAAAGTGTTTTCCATCACAAGAACAATGCTCAAAACACTGGCACACCCTTACATTCAAATCCCTCATACAACCAAATTCCCCTCTACTCCCCTCCCCAAAAACCTATCTAAACAAGCAATTACTAAAACTAATAAACTTTGAAAAAACAAAGCAAACAACCACAATAATAGTAACTTAATGAAGTTAAAAAACAAAAATCTTTCCCTGTGCAGAATTTTTGTTTGTTTGTTTCCTCCTTAAAAGCAATGTCCCCATGCAGAATTTTTGTTTGTTTTTTTCCTGAAAATGGAGATGTTCCAGAGATTCCAAGAAGTCCACTGGGGACCTCACTGTTGCTACTGATTTGATGTGGAAGGTGTGCGTATACTACAGTGATGGATATCAGTATAAAATTCCAGGACAGATAGAATTCTCATACATTATTTTGGCTTACTGGTATGGGCATGTTGCACCACTCACTGCCTGCTACTAGACAAAATAAGTTATGCTTGCTCATGTGTATTATTGTTGCCTGTAGTGGATGATTAATGGATCTGTTCACTAAGGTCATCAGAGGGAATTCTAGATCCTCCCCCACCTGAAACAAGTAAGTCTCATTGAATTACATTTCTTGACTTGTGACTTATATTTAAGTTGAGAGTTATTTTTTATCTCCTGGGATAGGAGAATGGCATCTGTATATTGGAAGTCAAAAGTATTGAAATCTTTTGCCAGTGACAAATATGTCATTGGAACTGGTAGTTGTGTGATTCTAGGTGAAACTCTACCATCACATCTGCATTGATTCTCGTAACTGGAACGATTGAATGTTTTGAGTGATAATTTGCATATGGTACTCTGAGTCCCTATCTTTTGAAGGTATAAAATCTGTGGCCAGAGTTTTTTTCCTTCATTTCCATACTTACTGTGAGATGATCATCTCTTATTCCTTGCAAATGTGAGAGCACTTAGGTAATTCATCCTCTGCCAATGACTTCTCTGTGGTTTACTTTAATTTCCTCATTGGAATTCTAATTCTGCATTGGTTTCACTAGATACTGAACAGTTACAGAAGTGAATCCCAGTGTGGGATGAAACCTTACCCACAGATTATTATAAATAGTTATTTCTTTCATTAGAAATAGAGGGGAAATGTTGCTCTCCAAAAGGAAATAAACTATTCTAAATTAATTTTCAATAGTGCATATTATTTTCATTAAATCTACAGAGTTCATCAATAAATCCATTTACAAAACATGTATGCATGTAAAAAGAGATGCACCTACTTTTTGGAAGACCTTGCCTTGAGGAAGACATCGTTCTCAGATTTTATGTTTCCTAATGATTTTTTTTTTCTGGTGTCAAGATACAACAGGTATGAGTGCTGCCTTAAAAGTGTGCATTTTTGTATGATAGATTTAAACTATTGAAATGTTCCTATTATAATTTTATGTGCAGAGTAAATATTGTGAAATATATAGATGCTGCAAATTTACCTAATGGCTGATTTACTCATTCAGAAGGGCCCGTTTATGCTCCCACAGACTCATAGCCTTTAAGGCTAGCAGGGAAGTCAGTGGTGTTTACCATTTTCTTCAATGGGTGCATGAGCAGGTGACATTAAGAACACTTTCTATGACAGAAAAGGGCTCGCCTTATCATATGGCAGATCCATTGTGCAGGAGGTCAGACTAGATGATCATATTGGTCTCTTCTGACTTTAGAGTCTATGGGTGCGTCTACACTTGTAAATTAAGTTGATTTAAGCAGGTTTAAGTCGACTTAATTTACTCTGCGTCTACACTACAGTTTCCTTAAAACGACTTAAGCTACTTAGCCAATATGCCCCTATCTTACAAGCACGTGAGTAGTGAGGAGAGAGGCAGATGTAGTCGTGACTCCACCCTTTTTACTTGCCCATCAGAAAGGTTGTTAAGGTGTCCATACAGTTTACCCATGTGAAAAGGGGCGAAGTAACTTAACTCCACTCTCAGAGTAAGGAGAAAGTTAGAAAGGAAATGGGACATAATTCATTTTCTTTCTGCTCTTGTCATAGTGCAGGTATGTGTTACCCCATTACTCAGGACAGACTGTAAAATTACAATCTAATCCAGAGAAATTACATAGTTTACATTATTGACCAATGTATAAAGAGAAATGATTTCTCTGAAGCAAACTATTGGGCAATGGATACATGGCTAATGTTAGCATATTACTTTAATACAGACATCAAAATTATAATAATAAAAACACATGATATGATCCCATTGCTCTTTTGCCTCCAATTTCAAAAGAGTGACACTTCTTTCTAATCCAGTAGAGAAAAATGGAGGAAGAGTTCTTGACACTGAAAAGCATCAACCTATGTACTAACTGAATTCATCTTACTGCTTTTGTAAATTCAGTTTCATGAGCCTTTAGGCCCAGTGAAGATTTCATCTTTTCATTCCTTTAACAGCTTCCAAAATCCTGTTTATGTGAAATGGTGCCCTAATTTCCAGTAAGCATGGGCTATCAGAAACTAGAACTGTTTTAATGTTGTTTACAAAACTTGTGAGAAAAAAAAGTTTGCCAGCCAATTAATGAAAAACACAGTTTTTCTAAGTCTTTTATAAAGTGTTGTTCTCTCAATTGGTATTAAACTCTTGCTGGCTTCCATCTAACCTCTTCTAAAAGGTGAAAACAAAAGGTATTTACACCTTTTGTTTTTCAGGGTACTTGGAAAACAGAATAATAGCTGTTTTACTCCCTGATTCAAGTAATTGACTGCCACTGATGATATAAGCTTCTAAATTATGCACCAAGAAAACAGGAGCAAATAGCGGTGAGGGAGAATTAAATCACCAAATAGACAAATATTTATATCATTGCTATTAAAAACCTTTAGAAGTATCCACATTTTTTTAAAAAACAAGAACTCGTTTATGTACTGTTTTGTAATGTCAAAGAGGGAATCTATCTCACTGTACCTTACTGTTATTAATTTAGAGGAGAAGTTGCTTTGTTGTAACTGTACAAACTGGGGTAGCACCTGAGTAGTTCCATTTGTGTTACTGAATGTAAGCTCCCTGGGCAGCAAATGAAAGCATTAAATACTTCTTTCAAAGAGTTACGATTCTCTCCTAGAATCACTGGTATTTTATACACAAGGCAAGAAAGGTTGATTCCTGCCAAATGGATACAAAGGCTGTCCTACACATAGTACAATAGGCATGTAATGCAATATGTATCATAAATAACTACAGCTATTACCGTAAATAACTGTATAGTTCAAGCTCTTGACTGGATGAACATTCATAGCAGTCATGCTGAATATCATCCATTTTAAAAAGAAGCATTGTAACCTTTCCAGCAGCAGTGAGTTTCATAACTATCAACTTCTCCATATGAAAAGGAGGGTGACAACAGCTTTTCCAGTGTCTCCTTCCCCGCAGGCTAATTTTTCTGCATTTTTTCCTTCCTTTTAAGGGCCTCAGTTTATTTTTGCCTTCTAAAAACTTTTCTCTAAGACATTTTTCTTCTCTGATCTCACTTTGCTCCATCAGTTTGTTCTCTTGGGATGAGAAATTGGAGTGGAGAAGCTACTATGTTTTAAAAATGCATGGTTCATTTGGTTTAACAATAGTTTTCAACAAGGTCTTTAATGCAGACTTTCAGGACACAAAATTATTAAAGCTCTGTCAGATAATGAGTACATTTATCTCTGTCTATATCTACTTTTACATAATCGTATTACTATTGTATCTAAGGGACCTACTCTGCAAAGGAATCTGCATGGGCGAAATGGTCCGTTCATGTAGATTCCTTTGCTGTATTGGAGCTTCAGGGATTACAATAATTGAAAATTCAATAGGATCTACCTAGGATAATCAGTTCTCTGTCCCACTCAGGATCTGTCCAGGACTACTTCTAGGAATGCGATAATAATCACCGCTCTACTTTAGCAAAACAAACAAGGAGGCCTGAGGCACCTTGAAGACTAACAAATATATTTGAGCATAAGCTTCCATTGGCTAAAATCTACTTTGTCAGAAGCATCTTTATTTCAAGTTTATCTTGGGCTACTGAGGTTGCCATGAAGTTTTCTTCCATTCTAATGCTAGACAATTAGTAGATGTACCACAACATGTGTTTTCTGGATGTCCTTTCTGCAGTGCCTCAAAAAATATTTTGTTTCAACATTTGTTATGTTCTAATGTGACATAAGGTAATGTAATATAATATAAAAGTTGAGATCTTTTAACTTTATATTATCTAATTGTAAGGTAACATAAAAGCCAACCTTTCATTTCAACTTTAACTGATTTATGACCTTATAAAAAACAAGATAATAACCTTATTAAAATGAAAAATCATGTCAATTTTTTCTAAATGAAAATATAGGATTTCCATTTCATGGGAAATTTCAAATTATCATTCTAATTTTGGAACAATTAAAAAATATATTTGGTATTTCCTGTGGAATGGGAATTGCAGATTCCAAACAGCTCTATTCAAAAATAGACTGTAACTATGTTTTTATTTTTAGCAAAGGCACTAATAAGCTTTTAAGTAAGATAAACAAGTGTGTCTCTGGTAAGTACCTGTTTTTATTGCCTTCCATGAAAACAATCTTTTAATAATTTAGAAATCAATCCCTAAAATACATTTCACAAATATTAAGCTTATGCTATAAACTAATAAATACTAATACATTTAAGGCTGGCTGACTTTCATAACCTATGCTTCTCTGCCTATAACTTTTTCACAACAATGTATACTAAGGACAAAACATCAGCCAAAAATCTCCATTTTCTAAACTCTCAGAGAGAAGTTAGATAGTTGTTACAATTTTATTATAGAATAATGTTGTAGTGATTTTTATAACAAAAAATGCACAGTGTAAAAGAGACTGCAAATGACCAGCAAAGCATTGTATCAAAGAGAACTGTAGCTGAAAGATGTAATCCAAGAATGAAGTACAAGCTGAGGGTCTATATTTACAAATAAATTACAAAGTGTCATTCTGCCATGCTATTTTACTTAAACATTAATAGAAAACTGAGTTTAGAAACAGCAATTTGTTTTTGATTAGCTGCTACAACAGTATACATAGTACACAGATTTTTGGTTCAGGATCATAGAATTCTCTTTTCAGAGCTCTCAGAGAATGGACATATAGTAAATATGGGGCTAACTTCGCATATATGAATATTTAGAAGTCTTAAAACTGAAATATGAATCCTAATTTTGCAATTGTCTCTGGTCTTAATTGCAGATTGAACCTAAATGCTGGATCCAACCTTGTGAGAAATTTGGAGTGTTTGCAGTTCAGATCAAAATGTTGCATCTTGAGCCCAACTTTACTCTGGTAACAGCAGGGGAATAGAGAAATTCTATGGCCTCAGAAGCTGTAGACTGAGCAAATAACATGCTTTATATGCTAAATTAGCAACAAAAAAAAAACCCCTGTTTATTTTATTTGGAATATGAACGAAGACCCAGTTTTCAAATGTAGTCACCCTAAATGCCCACATTTGATTGTCTGAATCAGTGCTTGTTCATATAAAATGGCCTTTTGTCCAGTTTCCAAATAAAAAAAAAAGGTACACATCTCATTTTCATGCATGCATTTGAGATCTGTTTTTTCTATACTTGAACCTTAAATAACATTTTGTGGGTCAAGTATTACTCAAGGCTCATAAATAGCACAAAACTAGATAAAGTTGGTACATTTCACTCAAGCCACATTAAACAATACATTGATTAGCTCCTTCTACTATTTATAAGCACTTATAAAGTGGTGGAAAAACATATACTTTTTTTTATCAGGAAACGTGCTAATTTGGGGTAGATCTACTATGGGGGAGGGAGGTGGCAAAAGCTATAGAAAGTCGCTACAAAGAGGAAAAAAATGTGTTTTTCAGTCATTTGGGAAAAGAATATCCCCATTTCAGAGAAGGCGGCTCAGCCTCCTGAACCTTTGGATCTCAGGCAGTCCACCAGCAGCCAGAGTTGTCTATATCAGCTTTGCAGTTGCCTTCCTTGCATTTGCAGCTGTGCTGTCAGGCATTTGGGTGTCCCACACAATGTTCTAAACCTCAGGTCTCACTTGCCAGTTAATGTGGGCTCGAGAGATGATCAGGTTTCTCTTTTGTAGAAATGTGACCTATTCTACTCCTCATCTCCCCAGTGCCTTCTGATATACAAGTTGCTATTTGTGTTGAATTGCTTGACCAAAATAAAATACATTCTTACATCATACTCTTTGCTGACAGTGCAGTCCAACTTTGCCAGCTTAATATGTTGTACCAGATACTTGGAATCTGTAGCTGACAAGCCACTGGTTGATAAGGGTTATAAATGAGTAGACAGCATTTTATCATCTTACTGACATTGGTATTTAGTATTTCTGACACCTTGCAACTTACTGTCTTTTTAAAATGAAAATGGAACACACTTAGCTGGTCAAGTGTCACTGTACGTACACTCAGACACTGAGATATATTGTGCATATGAGTGCACGTGCTTGTATAGCTCCATAAAAACCCTTAGTAATACTTTCTTCATTAAGGCACAGGTTGGTGATCTGTGTAACGCATGAATGAATATGTCTGAGATGGCAGTGGTAGGAGATGAACAAACTATACTAACCTATCAATTATCTACCTTCTTATCTTATCTTTGCCTCTACTAGGTCACAGTGAACCTTGCAGGAATTTTGAATATAAAGTCAGTTAAGTCTGTAACAAGCTACAATGGCTGAAAGGTATAGTCATTTACCCAGCTTCATATGAAAGAATTCACAACATTGAATATGGCAAACTTTATCGAACTCACCGAAAAAAAGTTCCTCGATTAATCTCGTACTATTAACACCAGTATCTAAAAAACTAACTGTAGATATTCATAAAGAAAATACATGCTGCACACTAATGCATATGTTTTTTATCTTTTGACTGGTAGTTGATAAATGTCTTTCCTGTATTTAAAGGTGGATTTATTAAATTGATAGAGAGTTAAGTAAAAATGCTTTCATAGTTAACTTACCAATGTTGAAGTTAGAATGATTGCTTCCCTAAGCTCTCTACCTGCTTTCCTGTTGGCAATCTCTCTTGCTCCCTGTGCAGAGATTGCAGTAAACTTAGAAAATTAGCAGGGACTATGTTTCAAATGACTTAAGAAAGAGAACAGGAACAATCACTTCGTTCTCTTTTTTCAGATGAGTACAGTACCTTCAGAAAGAAGGAAGGAAGGGAGGGGAGAGGAAGTCAACAACCCTTTGCTTTCCTGCAAAAAAATAAGGAAACAGTAGATAGCCATCTCATTTTCGCTCAAACAGAATGTTTGGAAAAATAAATATAATTGAACCAAAAGCAGTTCCTTAAGCATTATATCTGCATTATTGGCTTCATGAGGACTAATTTATAGCTTGCTGCAACTACAAAAAAACAAATAAAGTTCTACAAGTAGTGCCTAGGATTCAAATGCCCATATCTCCTAGAGAGAACTCATTAGCCAAAAGGGTACAGATAACATGACCCTCCACTCCAAACAAGGAGAAATCTTGTGTGTGTGGGTTTTGTTTTTGCTGTGACATGAGCACAGGCACACTAAAAAGAATGAAGTATCTCAATGTGTTAAAAAGAAATCAACAAATTTAATTTTTACAGAAAGTTTTATAAAAAGAGACACTTTGTGAGTCTCATAGCTAAGGCGTTGCGATTGTATTTATCTGAAATCAGTAGAGTTAAGCCAGAGATTAATTTGGTTCTCCTAAGAATGGAAAAGTATTGATAGGATAGATATAGAGGGCACCTTGGTGTATCAAACTTGGAATTATTTATCAGGCTCTAGTATTCATGCTTCTTAACTGGAAAAAGAAGCAGAACCAAGTTTTACAACCCAGACACTGAACCATCATCCATACGAATCAACCTCTATGCCCCACTTTGCATTTTTATGACTGCTTCCTTTTATCAAACTCCAATCCCAATTACAACCAGTGGAAAATTAGCTTTCTTTCACAGATTTGTGAATTTATCGATATTTTCAGTCTATTTGGCACAAACATTGATGCCATTAAGGGTTTCAGGTTTTTACCTGACTGTGTCTCCAGCAACCATTGAGGAAAAAGCCATCTCTGTGCCCCATTAGTTTAACCATCTGATGGCCAAAGGAAGAACGCTCTTTGATGTCATTTTCTAAGAAAGATAAAAACAAAAAGCTGCTTCAAATGGCCTCTCAGAGAAAAATGTGTGGCTATATTCTACTTTCAGTTACAGGGGTACAAATTTAGATGGACCTTGTTGAAGTCAACAGAGTTACACTGGTGTAATTCCATTGTTAGTTAGTAGAATCTGGTTTATTGCCATATGCTAATAATAAATTGCTATTTCCTTTACAGTACAGTAATGAGAAGTGATAGGTTGACAGACCATTTGAGGATGTGTAACTCTTGACATGAAGCATTACTTTATGCATAGAATGAGCACTGGTACTATTTCCAGGAGAAGGAGAGCAGGGCCAGCCTTAGATGGTTGGTGGCCCTAGGCAAATTTATTCTTGGCGCCCCCCCCCCCCTTCAAAGTGTCCACTTTTGCCACCTTCCCTGCTCCTTTAGCCCTGTTGCTCCTTCCCCATCCTCTGTGTCCCCAGGCCCTTCCCAGCTCCTCTGCTCCCCTGTGGCCCCTTCCCTGATTCTCTGCCCCTCCGCGGCCCCTTCCCTGCCTGACTACCAGCTCCCCAACCCCCCCCAGCCCCTTCCCTGATCCTCACCCCCCCATGGCCCCTTCCCTGCCCAACTGCCAGCTCTCCAACCCCCCCAACCCCTTCCCTGATCCTTGCCCCCCCATGGCCCCTTACCCAATCCTCTGGTCCCCCTTACCTGGCTGGAGGCCCGGAGCTGCAGGGTTGGCCAGAGTCAGAGCCACTCCTTGGCTAGCCAGCCACTCCCACCCTGAGCATGCTCAGGGTGGGAGATTTGAAACTCCCCAGCCTGGCCGCAGCAGGACAGGGTGGAACAAGTGTTCCGCCCGAGTCTTTGGCTTTGCTGGGTCCCTTTAACCCCTTCTTGAACCCCTCCCCCCCGTCCTGGGCTAGACCTGGGCTACCTGTTCCCTCGGCAGCCTGCCCCGTCCATTACTCACTGTCCAGCCTCGGCGGAGGCCTCCTCACCCTGGCTGTGGACATATTTTTTTCAAAATTAGGCGGCCCCTAAAATTGGCGGCCCGCTGCCTGCCTTGCCTACCGCTAAGGCCGGCCCTGAAGGAGAGGCACTCTACCAGTGACTCAGTTGCAAAGACCTTCAATTTATAATTAATTTATATACTTTATAATTTATCAATGACTTAAAACTTGAATTATGGAAATCAGGTATGGCACAATTGGACAGTTTTTAGATGTGACATTGGGAGGTATGATGCAACCAGTGTTTCCTGTTGTATGTAGAAAGGATAAAAAACCAATGAGGGAGCAAATAAAAAGAAACGGTGTAAAGGGTTTGCTTTAAATGTATGTGTCATTGCGGAAGTATTTAGTCATTCCTCAGGGAAAGGGTATTCAATCAGATGGAATTTTTGGGAAATACTGAGCATGATGAATGTGAACAGGGCATAGCAAGACCTGATGGAGACTTATCATGCTTTGGGACAGTTTAATGGTCAGAGTAAAATTAGTATTTATTTTGAAAAATGTTTCCCAGTGGTCCTATATAAATCCCAAAAGATGACAACAACTTCCAGCTTTTCAAGTGAGTTGGTGAGTTGTTTTGTGGAGGGTCACCTTGTATGCAGGGTTGCTAGTTGGACCAGACCACTGAAGATAGTGATCAAATATTATCATTTAGTGGTTCCCCATTTGGAACATACTGCAGAACTTGGTCAAGAGCGATATGGCTCAACTTAGGAGCATTCTCATAGAGATCAAGACAGGCATATCTGAGTGCACATTGTAGTTCATGTGGACTTAAATTTCATTGTGACTGAAGTCTCTTACTTTCAAAGAGAGGATTTATTTTTTCTTTTGAGGCTCTGCAAAAGCTAAAAATTGCTGTGTTATGACTCACGGCAATGAAAAATAATCCTGGCCCTTTAATCAAAATACTTTCCTTAGGGATGGCAAATAGAAAGGGGTAAAACATATGTTCTTGATGCTTTTAGAGGTGAAGCTGAAATACAATCAAATGTATGTGCTATCACTGCATTTAAGGATATAAAATTCAACAGGCTACAGCATGACTTCAGTACGTTGTCTCCAGATAGTGACTGAAAAACAAAATCGACTCATTACGACGTCCTTATGCTAATATGTAAATTGACCGTCTATTAAACTACTTTATCGTTTACTTTCTGGGTGAGGAACAAGAGGAGAGCATCTTACTTCACTGGTTGCATCTAAAATTATACCATAATCCAATCAAATCCACAGCAAATGGCAGTGTGCATATATATTTAACAAAGCCTTTAATTATCATATGTGGCTGTCTTTTAGGATATATTGAGGGTGATGGAAATACTCCTGTCATTGTCCTGTAGTGGCTGCAGTACTGGAATACATGTTTCTACAATTAACTTATCACAACAAACCCATTCACATATATAGAACAAACACATTAACATATATAGAACAAAGTGGAAGCTCCAAGCCTATTAGCCTATTCTCTATAAATCTAAATGGGAATCAAAGACAAAATCTATTCATGGACACAGTCAGAATGAACACTCAACAGCAGACAGCCTGAATTCGGACTTGACTAGTGCTGTTCTGATCAGATATAGATTTGAACCAGATGGACACTATGATATATTGGATATTACATTCATTTTTCTTCTATTTGAAAGAGTTTTGTGTAGATTCTCAATTCTGACCCAGTCTCAGTCAGGTGGCAGCAGAGGCATTTTAATTTACACTATAGTGAGGACACAACTGAGCATATCAGACCAAGCATGTCAGACATGCTGAAAACAAAAAATATTAAAATATGAAACTTTGTCACATCAGTCCACAGCAGATCAGGCAGAATGTAGAGCAACGCCTTCATACAATCGCACCAGCAACAATATTTTATTTTAATTGAAGACAATGAGACCATAGGCCCAAAATTAGGACTATCATATTCTTTTGTGGACAACAAAATTAGAAGTCTTAGTTGCCTGTGGCCAAGCACATCAAAATATTTTCCTCCCAGCCTTATGCATGCTGATGGCACTATTTAAATAAAAAAATATTATAAAACACACACTTAGAACCAGATATAACAACCATAAAATAATCTAATTGCTCCTTGTAAATCAGTCTCAAATGCCTCTCACTTTTTGTTCTGGTTTAAATGTTTGCTTCAGGTTGTTCAGGAGTGAGTTATCAGAATGTGAATATGAACACAGAGACTCAGCCTCAGAGACTCAGACTTTGGACTTGAATCCAAAGGACTTCCCTTCTAAAATTCCGGTGCATGAAAAATTTCATGTTTGAGGTTTATGTTAATGCTAATATCAAGTCAGTTAAGTACTTTCTAATGAAAATGCTTGTACTGTCTGCATGCTGTATCTGTATATAAAGTATGGATGATAACATCATGATGATGAATGGATGATAAAATAATCCAGTATCGGGGGCTCAGGGCCATTCTGTAAGTAGTTTAGTTTGTTTAACTGAATAGCTATCATAGGCTATGTCTACACTTACAAAGTTAAGTTGACTTTGTTAAATTGACTGAGTAAGGTCGATTTAGCGTTAATCCCCATCTACCCTGGCCTTAAATCGACTTAAGGAGTTGACTTAAGGCTTAAGTCGACCTAAAAGGACATGTTATTAAGTCGACTTAAGCTTTCCTTAAGTTAGCTTAAGTTGACTTAAGAAAAGCCCAGTGTAGACGTACCCATAGTGAAAAATGTTTGGAAGCTTTCACTCCACCTACCCTCCTGTCCTAATCATAATCTGATCAAAGTATTCTTACTACTATGTACCTGTATTGACAGATATAATACCTTGCGATGTAAATCCTTTTTGCATAAAAGTCACATTTAAGCAAGATTTAACAGGTTATTTAAGTTTAACTTTCAATGCACCTACAGTTTGTTATTTTCATCTCTTAGGGAGAGGTGAGTGTAAATATGTACTCAAAACTATTAGAGTGTTTTCAAATGTAACATGGATATTGCATGATATAACATTGCATATGCACAGGGCAGTGAGCCTCACTGAGATCAGCAGTGGGAGAGGACACAGTTTTGTTCAATGAATCTTAATTCATTGCAGTGCTTTTCAATCTATAGCACATGGAAACTTGACAAACTATCTGGAAGTTTTATAAATTGGTCCCCACTTAAAAGTCAACATTTAACAACCAAAACATCTGATGTGCATATTGTTTTGCGGTGCCGTTAGAATTGGAAATTAACGTGGCATCTATAGTGGTCACTGTTGGTAACTGTTGATATTTCACTGGTCACACTTGACATGTTGGTTAACTGACATCTTCACAGTGTACTGTAACATATAAAATTCTCTGATCTACCTACACACATAGTATAGAAATGTAATGTTGCAAAAGTTGTTGCCCCTGAGAAATTTCTGGAAAAGGTCATTACTGAGCATGATGCTTAGTTTATTCTATGCAATGATATCATTTATATTTTCCAGCATTATTCTCATTTATGCCAAAACAATGGTATTTTCTAAATTTTATCCCAGAAGTTTAATCTGACAGTAAATTTCAAAAATGAATATGAATTTAGGTGAAACTTTTTAATTTGAAATTCATTAATTTATGAATCAGATAACCTGACAAAGGTGGAGTCCTATACCATGCTTGCCTAGTAGTTAAGATTTTCAAAACTATTCCTCCTAATTCTGCTCCTGTTGAAATTGATGTAAATTTTACCTTTGATTTCAATGGGGGAAGAGATGGGCTAATTCCCACCCTTAATTATAACTAAATACTGAATTAGCAATGTAATCTAAGGTACATAACAATCTTAGGTCATATATTTGGGACCATGTTCCACTCTTGAAAATCCAGTATGCATCATCTTTTTTAACTTCGCTCATAAGTAGCTTTAGAGAAAGGAGGGTTCCTTTCATTTTCACTTCTTTGGCTGTACAGAGCACCTACTATTTCACTGTCTTATAGTGCTCAAAGTGTTAGATCTTCCAGTGTCAATAATAAATCTTATTTATGCCATTCATTTTGCAACCAAGTAACGGGAGAAGAATGTTGGACCCAACAGACATTATATATAAAGGCTAGTTCTTACTCAGCCAATTCTCTCATTGACTCCAATAAAAGCTTTCGCTGAGTAAAGACTGCTGCATTAGGCTTATGTATTTTAAAAGTTAGAAAGAGTAGCTTTGTTGTCAGATAATTTTAACATTTGCTTGTGGCTGAATATATGGTTTAGGGTTCACAACAGTTGCCAAGTGAACAAAGAGTGAGAATCAAGAAAACTAACTAGCCAAAAATAATTACTTAGATTAAAAGGAAAGCAGAACTCTCAGGTCTGATAGATTTCCTCTGTTCTACAAAAATTAGGAGAGCGTGGTTTGTTTGGTTTTTTGAAAAAGAAGAGTTTTGCTTAGACTAGTATTGTTTAGTAGAAGAGAACTGATTACAATTTAAAGCACAGGAAAAACCCCCACTTACAGGAAAATCCTCAGACTGACCTAGAAGTCTTGCCATTGGGATTTCTTCAGCTGTACATTTCCCCTTTATTGTCAGGACAAAGGGTGTCCTAAATTAGTACTCATCTGAGGCTAGACAACCTTATTGGTAACCACTTTCTTCATACCCAATTCCAAAGTACCCCAAGGCATTAATACTCAGAAACAGGAGTTCAGATAAACCAAGTTATTTTAGTGTTGCCTGTCAAAGATACCTGGACATTTCTGAAGTGTATGGGGAGGGGGGACAAAGAGGGTTACAGTGTGGGTGGGTGGATGGGTTGGTTGGTTAGTAAAGGCTCTTGTCTGTGTTTTAAGAAAAAAACACAGTTGTGATTCGCAACAAATGCAAGTAAGTATTTGCATGGTAAAGCCCTGCAAGCACTGTGCAGGTAATGTGTTATGGATTGGGTAACTGCTAGCAAGGAAGATTCTCATTGGTCCTTTATTTTTAAGAGATAATCTACAACTATTAACACTTCACTGGTCATGGTGCTGTAGGGCCTCCTTCTCCATTGCTCTGCATTTTGAACAGTCATTCATCCCAATTCAATCAGAATGGAAGCCTTTTTCATGCACTCTGTTCTCATTTGGCACCAGGTGTAAATGACTGCACAAGCTGCAGGACAACAGATGACTGGGCCATTAGTCTTTTAAGTTAGTCACTTCCATAATGCAATGGTTTTCTACTAGTTTCAGGGGTCCAAAATGAGCTCCTGAATCTTATCCTGTCTTTAAGGCAGCACATGCCATCAGAGAAGCTTTTTGGTCACCTTTTAAATCTGCTATTTGTCAGTGTGCTATTCAGTTGAAACCCCACATTGGAAAGATTGTTAGTTGACATAATGAAGCAACTTGGATTTAGCAGAGTGTGTGCATAAAAAGAGAAAAGAGCTTCACTTCTTGACAAGCATTCCCATTAATAAGAGTTACACCTGCACACTGAAACCAGAACAGACCCAAGTCACGTGGTTAAAAAAGCTCCAGAGTGATAGCCGTGTTAGTCTATTGCAGAAAAACATACAGAGTCCTGTGGCACTTTTAAAGACTAACAGATTTATTTATCACATGAGCTTTCGTGGGAGAATTAAGCTCATGCAATAAATAAATCGTTTAGTCTTTAAAAGTGCCACAGGACTCTGTATGTTTTTATAGACACTGCAGAGCAATATTTTCTGATCTAGGAAGTCAATCAATTTACTTAAGAAAATACTGTAAATAGCTGCAACTAGTAGTGAATTCATTTTTGCTCTAGAGTTCCTTGTTGTTTCAATTTAATGTTAAACATGTTTAATCCTGATGGATTTAGATTTTTTTATAACACATGAGAAGAATAATTTAAGCATGGACTCTATAGTTCTAACTGTGAGCTAGATGCTACTCTATGATACAAGTGTAACAGTGGTTAAAGAATAATTTGATGGGCACCGGAACCCTCCTAATCTCTGGGCCCCCTTCATGCATGTGTGGGCCCCAGCCCAGATAGGCACTTGCAACCACTTCTCAGTACCACATGCATCGATTATCGGTCCATAAAATATTTATAATTTTATATGGCGTTTACGTCTTTAGCAATTATTGTCACAAGCTAACAAACACTGGATAACAGAATAAGTATTGTGATTAACAATGGTGGGGCGTAGGACCTGCCAGCAGCCAGGGCAGGGCGGAACATGCGTTCCACTGAATTTTTCTATTTTTAGGGGCCCCGGAACTCTGGCCCCTCAAATTTGTGGGCCCCGGAACTGCGTTCCGGTGCATTCCCCCTTACTTTAACCCCTGAGGTGTAATGCATTTAAATCAACTGAGTTATTTTGGAGACATCAGTGTATTTGAGATCAGAATCTTAGGGTTAGTCAGTTTCCCACCTTAAAATCTGGTATAAACAATTTCCCTCTGCATGATCCTGCCATGATTCTTCCATGAATTGACCTTCTATGTAGCATGATGGAAAACATAGGGGCATTTACATGTGAAGTTCAAAATGTTATGTATGATTGTCAGCTGCTTGCACAAATCATGTTTACAGGATAGTGCTCTCTGTAATTATTGCAATTGCTTATTTACGCAAATAGATTCTTAAGGAATTGTAATAGCTGTCTTGTTTGAGGGCATGAATGACAAGGAGAACATTGTTCACGGAGGGATTTTACTAGAAGTTAGTGAAACGGAGAGGATAAAATTCAGGAAAATTAGAAAGTATACTAACAGTTGTGCCTACTAGATGTGCAACAACTGGAGGAAGTATTGAGTTCCTTTGGCTATGTCTACACTGGCAAGTTAGTTCGAATTAAGGAAACTTAATTCAAACTAACTTAAGCCTTGGCCACAATAGGCTTTCATTAATTCGAATTAAGGGCTTCCTTAATTCGAACTAATAAATTAAATTATACCTGTTGAACTAACCCTTAATTCGAACTAGTTCGTTCGAATTAAGTCAATGTGGCTATGTTAGTTCGAACTAAGCAGCTTAGTTCGAACTAAAATTCCAGTGGGGCCATGCTAGTTTGAATTAAGTTAATTCAAACTAACTAAAATTAGTTCGAATTAATTAGTTCGAATTAACTAATTCAAACTAACTTTGGTAAATGTAGACATAGCCTTAGAATTTATACTGAAAAAATATCCTGCTGAAACATTTCTGCACTGGCAGGGAACTGGCATAGATCACCAAGTCTTTCTCAGCTCTAATTTCTTAGGCTATGTCTACACTTGCAAGTTAGTTTGAATTAAGGAAGCTTAATTCAAACTAACTTAAGCCTTGGCCACACTGGGCTTTAGTTAGTTCGAATTAAGGGCTTCCTTAATTTGAACTAATAAATTCAATTACAGCTTTTGAACTAACTCTTAATTCGAACTAGTTAGTTCGAATTAAGTCAATGTGGCCATGTTAGTTCGAACTAACTGCTTAGTTTGAACTAACTGGCACATTGAGTTTAATGCAACTGACTAATTCGAACTAAAATTCCAGTGGGGCCATGCTAGTTAACTAATTTGAACTAACTTTGGTAAGTGTAGACATAGCCTTAGAGCCCATGAGCCTATGATATTTGCCTTTATGCAGTGCTCCTTCACTATGCAGCTATCAGTTATGAGACTATCGCTTAGATCTAGTACAGTGTTTCCACCATCTTCAAATTGCATCAACATCACAAGTATACAAACTACACTAGCTAGGAAGGGGTTAATGAGAACCTGTGGACTCCGTGGCTATGTCTCCACTAGAAAAGTTGTCACCTTTATTAAATCGACTTAACTTTTCTAGTCTAGACATAGCCCCTTTTCAACCTTATTAAGTCGACTTAACACTTTAAGTCAACTTAATAAATTCAATTTAGGCGCTAATCTCTGTCCACACTGGCTTAAATCGACCTAATAAGCATTTAATAAGGAAAAGTTAAGTCAACTTAAGGAAAGCCCAGTGTGGACGTGGAGTAGTTTAGGTCGACTTAAGCCTCCTTAAGTTGACCTAACTTGTAAGTGTACATGCACCCAGTCAGTCCTTCTCTCCTATGAGAAGGATACAGCCTGGAGGGCAGAATTAAAAGGGAGAAAGCCCAACTCACTAGTAGCAGGCTATGAGGAGTGGATTATTTGTGTCTGCTCCAATGCTTGTGGGAGAAGTGTGGGGTCCGGCACATCCTGGGCCTTGGCCTACCACCCTCAGTCTATCGGGCTGGTGGAGAGGTTTAATGGGACCCTGAAGATGATGTTGAAGACTTATGGCCCAGCACCCACAGGACTGGGACAAGTACTTGGCCTACCTGCTATTCACATACAGGAAGGTGCCCCAGGAATCCAAAGGGTTCTCCCTCTTTGAATTGCTCTATTGGAGGAGAGTGTGTGGCCTCCTGGACTTGGTGAGAGATGAATGAGACGGGAAGACCTCTCCCATTGGGGAATCTGTGATGGAGTATGTCCTATCTTTCTGGGAAAAGCTTACTGAACTTATGGGGTCAGCCAGGAAGAACTTAGCCAGGGCCCAAGGGAAGTAGAAAGTCTGGTACAACCACACTGCGTGTGCCTGCTTCTCTGTCACTGGAGACCAGAAGGTGGTTCCCATCCTGGTGTGGAGGAATAAGCTCCAGACCACCCAGCCCCTTCAAGGTTGTCAAACAGCTGAGTGAGGTGAACTATGTGATGGAACAGTCCAACCAGGCATGCAGCCACCAGATGTATTGTGTCAACATGATGAAGCCATACTTTGACAGAGAGAGTCTGGTGCTGGCTGTGTGTAGGCAGTGGGAGAAGGGGAAGTTCCTCCAGTGAGTCTCTTCCTGGAGATGGGAAGTGGGTTTCCACTGCAATCAATTCCCCTTTCTGACCAGCTAGCCCCAGCCCAGCAAGCAGAGATCAAAGCAGTGTTGCGTTCTTACCAGCTGCTGTTCTCCAGCCAGCTGGGCCTCACTAACCTGGATGTCTACTGGGTGGAGATGGGAACAAACCCTCCCATCAGGTGTTCCCCTTTCGGAGTTGCTGGGAAAACAGCCCATGACCTGGAGAAGGAGGTCCAGATATGTTGGCTCTGGGGTGATCCAGCTATCCATCGGCCTGTGGGCGTCTCCAATAGTGCTGGTTCCCAAGAAGGACGAGACAGTCTGGTTCTATGTGGGCTACTGACAGCTGAACACCATAACCATGTCTAATGCCAACCCCATGCCCTGGACAGACGAGGTCCTAGATAAGCTGGGGGGAGTCTGTTACCTCACCACCTGGATCTCACCAAGGGCTACTGGCAGGTGCCCTTAGACCCAGAAGCTAGACAGAAATCTGCCTTCATCAACCCCATAGGTCTCTTTGAGTTACTGGTCCTGCCTTCTGGCCTCAAAGGGGTGCCTGCAATCTTCCAGTGCCTGGTAGATCAGTTACTGGGGGTGGGAGGGATGGAGGGCTTTGCCTTGGAGTACTTTGACAATATACGTGTCTTTAGCCAGACCTGGGAAGACCTTGTGTCCCAGATAAAGAAGGTACTCCATCACCTGAAAGGCATGGATGACTGTGAAATTGGAGAAGTGTAAGATGGGGATGGTTGAGGTTACATACCTGGGCCACAAGGTAGGAGCAGCTGCCTGAAGCCCAAGGCAGCTAAGGTGGAGGTGATCAGAGACTGGCCTATTCTCCAGGCTAAGAAGCAGGTCTAGACCTTTACTGGAATGGCGCGGTACTGCCAGAGGTTTGTACTTCACTTCAGCTCCATAGGTGCTGAACTGGTGGAACTGAGTTGTGTAAGAGGGGGAGGCCAGACAAGGTGGTCTGGACCAAGCAATGCCAGAAATTCCTCTGTGCACTGAAAGAGGCTCTAATCCAGGCCGCAGTTCTGGTAAATCTAGATTTCGACAAGCCCTTTATAGTGTTCATGTGTATCTCAGACACAGGGCTGGGCACGGTGATCATGCAAACCAACACCAAAGGGAGAGGCACCCCATTGTGTGCCTGAGCGGGGAGCTTGCCCCAGGAGCAGAACTATGCTGTCATAGCAAAGGAGTGCCTGGCCATGGTGTAGATTCTGAAGAAACTGCAGCCATACCTGTTTGGCCAGCACTTCACTGTATACATGGACCACTCACCTATGGTCTGGCTACACCAGAGGAAGGGGGCTAATGCCAAGCTCATGAGGTGGGATGTGATCCTTCAGGATTACAATATGGAGATGGTCCATGTTAAGGGGAGTGCTAATGTTGTAGCTGATGCTTTGTTGCAGAGAGGGGGGCCTGAACTCCCCCAGATGACCACCTAAGGTGACCCCACTCAGTTCACTCTCTAAGGTGAGAGAGATGTAACACTGTGGAGGTACTTGTGGGATTTTCGCTGAGTGTAGGGTATGTACCTGTGTGTTCTTCATGTATGTTGGTGGTGGGATCCAGGTGTGTGTTCATTTCAGAGACTGCTCATTTTAGACAGCATTTCAGAGAGTGGGCCCCACAGCCACTTGTAGGAAGACTGGACCAGGATCCCGCCTAGCCAGTTGTAACAGGTTGGGCAGGGGAGATCAGGGAGTGGCCACTTAACCCAGGAAGGATACAAAGGACTGTGAGGGGCTAGGGCACAGGTCTGGGAGTGACTGGGGAGAAAGAGGGCAATTCCCCGTGGGGAGGGAGCCTCAAGAATGGGGTCCTCCAAATGGTAATTGCTATTTTTCTAATTAGTCTTCTAATTAGTCTTTCTACCCTGTGATTTTGAACACTAATAAACCCTTCTGATTTAAACACTGGCTAGTAATTGCTTCTGACTGCGAAGGCAGGGTGCATGGCCCTTTGGGGCATGAAGGAACTCTCTAGGACCCCACAAAAGCAGGAGTGCTGAATCCTCCCACTGGGATTAGGTGGAAGAGATGACTTCACAGGTGTGGGGAGAAGCTGGGGGTGGCAGACCCCTCTCAATGCACTTTGTCCTGTCTGACTGTGCCACGAAGAGTCCAGAGCACACGAGTCCTGTGAGAATCAATCATGGGTTCCCACAGGAGAGTTCCAGGTGGAGCAGGGATTGGACTCTCCGAGGTTGGATTTGGGATCTGGCTGCACTGGTGTTTGGAGACCTGGGGTGGACTGGGGCAGACTCCACTGTTGCAGAGTCCTGATCCACAGTGAGAAGATGGGCTCTGAGCATGATTCCTGTGAGGCTCCATCACATGTGTGTGTGCGTACAGAAGAAGACTTGACTGGGATCTAATGGACAGCCAGGGACTGCCTGAAAGAAGGTGCAGCTGAGGCCAGGATTTTGCTAGATGCTGGAAGGATAAGTCTATGCTGCAGCTGGGAGCACCCTGGCATGACATGGTAAACAGATGTTGTTGTAAAAATTAATTATTTCTTTCTGGGTTCAGTCCTGCAGATAGTCTTTTCTTGTGCAAAATATCCATTCCTTTCCTTGCATAAATAATGACTGAAGGATTTGCCAGAGGACAGATTTCATAATGGCAACAAGACACGTACATTTTATGTGATGAATGCAGTTTTCAAATATGGAGGGCATAGAAAGATGTCCAAATCCTGGTCTGGGATGTTGAAATTGACCTCTTGGCACATAAATGCTCTTTATGTGATCAAGTTGGCTTCTGGGCACATAAAATACAGAATTTAGATTACCTGGTAAGGCCCCTGTGTCAATTGTCCCCAGAACAGTCTCTTTGTAAAACTGTCCTTTTCTGATTGTCATCTCAGCTGCCACTGAAAGTGAGTGGCTTCAATGGTCTCTCTTTTCTCTGAAATCTACATACTGCATATATAGAATATCTACCTCTTGCTTTTGAATGAGAATGTTAAGATTTTCATAACCCCACTCCCAGTAGCAGGCTGCACTAAAATAAACCTTGTTCAAAAAAGTTGTTTATTATAAAGCAAAGTGGAGGGGAAACTTCCTCCTATTTGGAAGCTTAGCCCTTAGCCCTAGTTTGGAGACTAATAAAACAAAATATTTCTTATTAATTGCCAATATTTACTAGCTCTAAATAAGCACTAATCTCTCCCCTCTCTTCAGCATCACATTTTATAAAATTAAAAAAGGCGCCACTTAGATTCTCACAATAAATCATATTGATATAATGCAATAAATTATTTTGATCCCATTAATATGGAAATACTAACAATAAGGCTTTATGAATTGTGCCAATGTGTGGAACGAGCACAGGAGGAGCTGGCTCTGATATCAACAGAGTGCTATAGAAACAAGGAGTCTGGTGGCACTAGGAAGAACTCAATATTTTATTTTGTCTTGCACAACATGTCTTGATACTGCTGAATCAGGGGAAGCTGGGGGAAAGGAGTGACAGATGGTTCATCAGCAAAAAAGGGAAAAAAAAGGAAGGAGGAAAGTGTCATGCATAATATCATGGCAGCAGCGTGGCAGAAAAAGTCTCTCGCATGGGTCAGTCTGGCAGTTTCTTTAGGTCGGCTTCCAAATTGCAAGAGAATTCCTGCAAAATGCTCTCATGCCTGACGAAAAATAAGAGACAAACTTCACTGACGAGTATTTCTGTGTGTCCCCCCCACCCCCAAATGAACAGTACAGTGTCATTCACAGTCTGACAAATTTAAGATTAAGCTTTGTGGACTGTTGACCTTGAACCACAGTAATTCAGAATCAACTTGGGTTCAGATTTAATATCTGTCTGCAAACCAACAAGGGTTTGCTAATTTTTTTATTTCCATAAATTGTTCACAGAAACTTCTAGCATTTTCTTCCCCCTTGCATAGCCTGGCAGGGGAACCAGTTCTTTGCTGGTTACTCCCATCTTGTAGCCCAAGCTGTTCCAAGGCTGGCAGGGGAAGTGGTTCCCCCTTGATCCTCTGCCATAGCAACGTCGCTAATTGAACAGTTATGCAGCTCAAGTATCACACTTTCAATTCATAAACAAACACAAATTTTCTTCTTAAGACAGACTCTTGTGAGCCATAAACTGGGCATCTTTGCACTATCCTAGGGTATGTCTACACTTGTTAAGCTAAGTCGACAGTGTCTACACTTTAAATCAACCTAAGTTGACTTTGTTAAGTCAACTTAACAGAGCCTGTAGTGTAGACATAGCCGTCCACACTGGCTTTAAGTCAACTTAATAAGGTCAATTTACCACTATTCCCCATCCACACTGGCTTTAAGTCAATAAGTCGATGTAAGCCTTAAGTCGACATAAAGAGTGAAAGTTTTTAAGTTGACTTAAGGAAGCACTTAAGTTGACTTAATAAGAGTCCAGTGTGGATGCAGAGTTCTGTAGGTCGACTTAAGAGTCCTTAAGTTGACCTAAGTTGCAAGTGTAGACATGCTGCTAGTGTCTAACAATGTTATTGGGTGGTTAGGAAGTTTTTCCTAATGTCTAACTTAAATCTTTGTTGCTACAATTTAAGACCATTGTTTCTTGTCCTGTCCTATGTGGATTAGAGAACAATTTATCACTCTCTTCTTTATAATGACCTTCAATGTTCCTGAAGATTTATTGTGTTCCCTCTCAGTCTTTTCTTCTCAGACTAAGCAAACCCAGCTTTTTCAATCTCTTCTCCTAGGTTGTGTTTTCCAGACCTTTAGTTATTATTGCTGTCCTCTGGACTGTCTATAATTTGTCCACCTCTTTCCCAAAGTGTGGTGCACATAACTGGGTACAATATTCCAGTTGAGGCCTTATCGGTGCTGAATAAAGCATAAGAATTATTTCTCACATCTTGCTTAAAACGTTCCTGCTAATATATCCCAGAATGATGTTCATTTATTTTGTATTACATGTTTGACTCATACTTAATGATCCACTGTAACCCCCAGATCCTTTTCTGCAATATTCCTTCCTAAGCAGTCATCTCCTACTTCCTCTTTGTGCAACTGATCATTCCTTCTGAAATGGAGTGCTTTACATTTATCCCTATTGCATTTCATCCAAGATCATTCTGAATTCTAATCCCAGTGTTGGATTTGTCAAACTTGCAACCCAACCCCTCCCAGCTTGGTATTGTCCATGAAGTTTATAATTGTACTCTCTATATCATTATCCAAATTCCAAAGGGGTAGTCGTGTTAGTCTATTGTAGAAAGACAACAGAGTCCTGTGGCACTTTTAAAGACTAACAGATTTATTTATCGCATGAGCTTTCGTGGGAGAAAATCCCACTTTCGTCAGACGCTTTGAAGATTTTCTCCCACGAAAGCTCATGCGATAAATAAATCTGTTAGTCTTTAAAAGTGCCACAGGACTCTGTTGTCTATCATTATCCAATCATTCATGAAGATATTGAATAGAACCAGACCCAGGAGAGATCCCTGTAGGACCCGTTTGATGTATATTCTAGCTTGATTGTAAATCATTGATAACTACTTTCTGAGTACACTTTTCCAACCAGGTGTGCTCCCACCTGATAATAGGTTTATTGAAGTTGTATTTCTCTAGTTTGTTTATGAGAAGGTCATCTGAGAGAGTATCGAAAACCTTATTAATGTCAAAATATATCACAGCTACTGCTTCCTCCAATGCACAAGGCTTGTTACCCTGTCAAAGAGTGATATTAGGTTGGCTTGATATGATTTGTTCAGGACAAATCCATGTTGGCAGTTACTTGTCACCTTATTTTCTTCTAGGTTCTTACAAATTGATCGGTTGATTGTTTGTTCTATTGTCCTTCCATGTGTTCAAGGAAGTGTAGTTTGACATAAGTCATTTTTACTTGAATTCTCTGATGGTATGGATATGTCAAGATGTTTGATTTTCCTGAAAACGACATGGACAGGAAAACCATTTTCTGCTAAGCTTTGTAGTAGCAACTTAGACCAAGCAATTGGGAGTTGTATACAAATGAACATTCAAAAGGACTATTATTAAAAATTAAAATCCATTTTTAACCAAAACAATTTTTGCTAAGAGATTTTGAAGAAGTTAAGAACACCTTAAAATTTTTTCCTTTTAGTTTAAATAATTTCAGAATTTTTTCCTCTAAAAAAGAAATCCTCCCTTTTTCTGCAGGTTCTTCTCTGTGTTCTTAGGTGTCTTAGTTCAAAATCCTCTCAGGTGTCAGCTGAAGATATCTTTGATTTCAGTGTAATTAAACCAGTGATGAATTTGGCCCGACATCTATAGAGGTGTGTGCAGAAAGTCATCTGTTTCTGTGGGTAAGCTTTCTGTTAGTGTGCAGGTTTCTCATAAAGAGATATACTGCCCCTAAATTGTTACATTATAATGTTGCTTTTATACAGAAGATTCAGGCCTCAAAGGCTATGTCTACACTGGCAAGTTAGTTCGAATTAAGGAAGCTTAATTCGAACTAACTAAAGCCATGGCTACACTAGGCTTTAGTTAGTTCGAATTAAGGGCTTCCCTAATTCTAACTAATAAGTTTGAATAGGGTATTCAAACTAAAGGGTTAATTTGAACTAACTAGTTCGAATTAATCAATGTGGCCATGTTAATTCGAACTAATTTCTTAGTTCGAACTAACTGGCCATTGAAATGAATGGCACATGAATGGCACTTGCTTAGTTTGAACTAAGTTTTCCTAGTTCGAACTAAGCTAATTCGAACTAACTAATTCGAACTAATTTTAGCAAGTGTAGCCATAGCCAAAGTGTTTTATTGACATGAAACCAATCACTTCACTTAGTGCTGAACACAGCTATCTTTGGGTTGTAACCACAACAGCACCATGCATTAGTAACACTCCACAACAATATTTGGGAGGGAAGTGAAGGATTACATGTTCACTTTGAAATTGAGGAAATATAGACTAGCTCAGCAGAATGTAAATATCCAGATTGGAATTTGACAGTGCTAACCTCAGTATTATTGCCATATGTGCCTTATGATCTTTAATCACCATAGCATCTTACCGTCATTTAAAAGACAGGATCTACAGAAGCTCTGTGCCCCCTACCATCAGATTTGTTCAGAGGATAAGCAGCCACCTATTGCGTTACCAACAAGTAAAGGCTTTGGCACAACAATCACGCAAGAAAATGCAGACTAAAGCAACTGGGAATTATTTATAAGGTATTATGCAAAACAAGGAGGAAAACTAAGAATAGAAAAAGCAGCTTCAGACATGGGTTAAAAGAAAATTTGTGCATAGGGTAGTGCTGCTGTGTTTAATAGCCAAAGATATATATTTGACATTGCAACGTTAGCACAGAGCACCAGCACGTGGTCCAAAAACACTGGTGGGTAATGCATCTCTACTCCACCCATTAGGCACAGTTAGTTACTTTATTTTCTGCAGCGGGGGCACCCATCTGCTCTCCAGAATCTAAGCCTGAAACTGAAATCTGGCTCATTGTCAAATATGAAATAAGCTTCCTGAGAAGAGCTTATATTGCCTCCACGTCTACCCTGATGCCTTCAGGTGCCTAACACCCTTGGGGGATGCAAGCAAAGCTTGTGCTCCCCAACAGACTAAGACCCACTGAAATGCAGAAGGGTGAGGGACTGATGAAGACCCATTGGCTATGTCTACACTTGTGAATTTACGTCGACTTTAACTAAGTCGACTTAACAAAGTCGACTTAGCATGGCCACACTTAAATTTTAAGTCGACTTAGGGGGGGACCCTACAAAGTCGATCTAGAGCCACTGAATGCCTAGGTTGACTTGTAAGGGCTAGGGGGACATTGGACAGATCCATGGTGGCAGGGGGGCACCCCTTGCCAAGTGCCAGGGGGCTCAGCCTTTGCCCCATTGTACCTGGGTACAATGGGGCAAAGGGGGACAGGGACCTTGGTAGGGCATAGGGGCAGGGTGGGCAGGGCTCTGCCCTGCCCTGTGGGGGGGCATGCCAGGCTCTCCCTGTGCCACCCCCCCGGCAGGGAGGGCAGTGGAGGATTCCTGGAGAGCCCTAAGTCGACTTAGAGTCGACTTAGGGCTACTCTACGCCTATACTGGCTTAAGTCGACTTTAGAAATTCGACTTAAGCCTAAATTTGACTTTAAATGAGGTTTAACAAAGTTGACTTAATTTTCCTTAAGTCGATTTAAGGAAAGTGTAGTGTAGACGCAGAGTAAATTAAGTCGACTTAAGCAATCTTAAATCGACTTAATTTACAAGTGTAGATGCACCCCTAGTGCCCTCCTCCCCTCTCTTGTACATTTGTGGTAACCTAACCACAGTCAAGACCCAAATGTCAGAAGGAATTATTTACACAAGTGTAGTATTAGAAATCACGAAATGAAATTAAGAGGAGGAAATTTTAGAATGCATATTAGGAAAACATAAACAGAAATATTAGTTCGTGGAATAGTCTCCTGGAAGCTCTAGAACTAAGACATCTTAAATGGATGAAGCACTGGAAAATATATTGTAGGAAGCAACCCTGCACTGGCATTAGGCATAGAAATAGCCTAGATAACCTGATAATTATTTTCTTTTTCTAATTTCTGTAGTATCTTGCTTTCACAGTATAGAGGTATGAACTGATCTGAAGCCAGGATTATGGCAATCTAAAATATTATGAGAATTTAAGCATTCCATATCTTGTTCTGGAACTAACTTCCCCCATGGTCACTGAAAATGCAGTGTTCCGTAAACTTTCCTAATGATAGAGGTTTATTACAGGAGTGGGTGGGTGAGGTTTTGCGGCCTGAATTGTGAAGAAGGTGAGATTAGATGATCAAATTGATCCCTCTGACCTTAGAATCTATGCGTCTTTGTCACTGAGTTCGGAAACAAACTGTAAACGTGGATGGAGGCCTGCCAGCATGATCAGAGAATAAAATATAACAAGATAAATTTGGAGTGTAAGTAGGCACAACTTGAGTGACGTAAGTGGAGTTGCACTTCTTGTATTGGGCTTGAATTTGACTCCACAAGAATAAAACTTCTTAAAAACCTTTCCACTGAGATTTTCTGAGGATTATGAAAAATTAACATTGCAAAAATAGTTCCCCACTGGCATTCTCTTGGGTCCATTGAAATCAATGTAACTTCACATAACTGCTGTAGTTTTGGTTGAAATTTATCAGCTTTCTTCATGGTGTAGATAAAAAGTAAAGAAAGGTGCAGAAGTCATTTCTCCACATTTATAACAATTTAGAAAGATTAAAAATGTACAAATTTTAAAACAGAAATATCTAGTTCAAAAATGTGTTGTTACTTTTTAACATTTCTCCCAAATGAACCCTTCAGCTATCCCAAGAGGATTGTAGACAATAGAAGGAGTTGGGCCCAATCTTCCTGAGTTAGGATTACAGCCGTCTGATGTGGAGCTGAGAATAGAGGAGGGACCCATAAATGGCTAAGAATATTTCCCCCAAAGGGGAGGGGAAGGTGTTGGTCTCGTGTTTAGTATGTTGTGAGGCCTTATCCTTCATTCCTTGTGCATTCATAATGCCTGTTGAAGTCATAAGGACTGTACAGGATTTATATCTTAGTTGCCCTAGGCACAGCTTCTTCTGCCCTCCCCCACCTGCACTCCCCCAACCGCACTCCCCCAACCGCACTCCCCCCAGCCTATAGTTGACCTTTGTGGTTTCTGCACATGGCCAGGGGAGTGTGACAGGGAGAGATGGGCTGGCCAGGCCAGCTCTGCACAGCGGGGTGGAGGGGAGAGAGGAACTGAAGTGATCAGCTCAGCCATCTCCAGGCAGGGACAATATACTTACCCCTGGGTTCTGGCTTCTGGCCTGGCCAGGAGATGGAGCCTGAGGGGAAAGAGAAGCAAGTTAGTGGGGCCCTGGGAGAGAGGAGAAGGAACAGCGAGGAAGTCCAGAGTTCCAGCACATGCGCAAGACCCATGAATTGGCCAGGGTCCCTGGGCACAGGCCCCATTTGGCACATTCAGTAATCTACTATTATTTAGTGCCTCTAGAATACAGGTGCCCCAGGCATGTGCCTATTATGCTTAATTGGAAATCTAACCTTGGGAATGTAGTGAATGTTTTAGTTGCTTTGCAGATCAACTTTCAGACACAGCAGAAATGCTGATGTTATGTTCCTCTGCATGTATTTTTCACGGATGCATTCTTGAGTATGCCCACTGGTTATCTAAATGTGACCCCTAGTGTTCAACTTGGGCAGCACTAACTGATGGAAACTTACATGTCTGAATAGATTTCTCTTTAGAAAAGGAACAAATTTCTGGTTTGTCCAATATCCTGTAAAATACTCTGTTAATTCTGTTTGCACAGAAACAGGAACACTAAATTGCTCTTGTTTTTGGAAGGGAAAGGACTGACTACAGTATACAGGGTATAAAAAACACACTCACCTACAGTGTAATGTGTATAGAATATCACTATCAGTTCAGGATTTTACCAGATTGTCAGAACATGGTCTCCATTGAGGAATTTTATTTCAACTAACAGTACTGTTCAGTTTACAGAAATATAGTTGAGGGCTGGGCCTGTTCTTATACAGAGACTCGCCCTTTCCAGGGCTAGAGACTGCTGTCTGGCCCTCCCAGCCCGTGGGCTGGGAGACCTCCCAATTAGAGAAGCAAACATAATTACTGTGTGCATCATTACCTGTTTGCATACACATGTGTATATTTGGCAGGTGCTAGTTCTTGAAAATTTAGTCCTAAAAAGGTCTCCTTCTGAATCGTACCTGAAATGGTGTCCTGGCCAAACAGTAATCCAGACAGAAGGTAGGACTTCTGGTAATTCCATACATATGTGCTGAGGGCTTGGCCATCCGTCTTCAGTACACTACATTTTAATGGAATGTGTTGCATTTGGTGGCAGTGGGCAAAGACAGTGCATTCCTTGTGCAATTGCTAGTGCCAGGTCTACACTAGAGACTTCTGCTAGCACAGCTGTGTCGGTCAGGGGTGTGATCACTGACTGATATTACGTACCAGAAAATCCCCTACTGTAGGCTTTTGCCAGTCTAGCTCATTTCACTCAGTGGGCTGGAATAAGCTGTGCCAGTTTTGCTGGTAGAATTGCATCCATGCTAGGGCACTTTGCTGTTATCGTACACCAGGATAGCTATACCAGCAAAGCACTCCTAGTGCAGGCCTGGTCTAACTTTTGGGGTAATTAGTAATGCTAGATAATGGGTAAAGAGACTCCCGATAACACTTCATGCGACCTGATGTCTGATTAAATAGCATTGACCAGCACGTTTGCAATAAAGCACTCCAAATTATCTGCACATACTTCTTAAAGGCAAGTAAGTATTTTCTACAGACAAATCCTATTTCTAGCTCCTTCAAATGGTGCGTGCATTCAAATCATTGTTTTTAAATATGGCAAAATATGCTGTGCTTGCTCAATTAGGTGTCAGGATGGTTCCTGCAGTGCTCTCTCAGGCTGCAGATGAGCTTTACAAATGAGTGGGAAGATAGATTAAGACCAAAACTGACCAAGTGTAAATGATAACTCTGCCCAAAAAGAGAAAGAGGCCAGTGTTCACACTGGGTATCCTGTTCTGGGTGCCCACCCTGGCATTTGTTACCTAAAAATGGCCATGTTGGCACCTAACTTCCAATTTGGACTCTTAATTTAGGTGCCCACATTGGAATATTGGGTGCATAGACAGTAGTCAAATGTCAATATTTTAGGACAGGGGCATGCACTTCTTTTCATTCTCTCAAGAAGGAGATTCTGTAGTAAGCCCCTTTAAATTATTGCCATATGCCAAGAAGTGACACAGGGTAAGAACAGAAAGAAATAATGCTACAGTGACTAATAACTTATGTGCTTTTCCTTATCCTTAGTCCTTAAAGGGGCTTTATACAGTCTTTATCACTATTCAAATGATCTCTAGAACACAGAGTGAAATCTTATCTCTAGGGAATCTTTTGGCAACATTTAGCTTGCCTTCGTGCTACGTTCGATAAATAGCATCTGTGCCAGGGAGCTAACCATGTAGCAAGGATGTACTCCTCTTTATCAAGGCCCTGCTTTTATCATGTTTATTAATATACACTGCCTCATGTGCATAACAACAACATCAACATTCCACTTTGCAAGCAGGAAAAAGCAAATGCAAGAGCATTTTAAAGTGGAATGTTGATCTGGCTGAGGGACCGGCATTGCATTGATTAAATACTTCTGTGGACTTAGAATCATAGAAGATTAGGGTTGGAAGGGACCTTAGGAGATCAATAGTCCAAGCCCCAGCTCAAAGCAGAACCAACCCCAACTAAATCATCCTATCCAGGGGAGTCCTCAAAAGGTGACAGGTTTTCCATAAGACTTCACATATTAGGTGCCAGATACAATCATTGCCTTTCCTTAGTGTTTTAAAGTCACTATCTAGCTTCGCAAGTGCTCACTGATATCAGACATTTATGTGATATTCCATATAGTATGGTATTTTAGGTAGTGCAGAGCTTTGCTGGGCTATGGTACTGCTGTGTGTGACAGATTGTGAGGTAGAAGGGCAAGCTGTGATGCTATGCACCACCTTCTCCAGTAATCAATGAAGCAAACAGCAGAAGGATCACCCTGCTGTAATGATTTACTTATCCTATATTATTCCACAACCAGAATCTCTGCTGGACAAACAGGGGTGTCGTCCCTATTGAGTGAGCATGGAAGTAAAGCTGGAACTTGAGCTTCTAGCTGAAAGCCAGTGTCCTTAGTGAACATCTCCTATATGGATACTATTCCTGGCCCTGCCTGCTCTCTCTAACTAGTCACATTTGAGATCAACTGGTAACATAATCTGTAATTAAGGTGTGTGCGTATAAATTTTATATTACATCATTCTCTGAGATGTAAACATTTAAGTATAAACTCCTAATTAAACAGACTGTTAGATATAGAGAGGGAGGTAAATGATGGCCCAGCAATATGTTTTAAACTCTGTCTGAAGCCCTGCTAAAGACAGTTCTATTGCTGTCTTGCCCATGCACAAACTATGAACTGATAACAAGCAGGGGCCGTAGCTGGAAGTGGACGCAGCTGGAGATGGAGGAGTCTAGCCAGCGAGCCATTGGCCAGGAGGACCACCATGCTTCTTTCCTTCCTGAGTGTGTAGGATGTGGTCAAAGCAGCAGGAGGCAGAGGAGTGAGGGATGGACTTAGCCAAGGCACCCATTCTGGAGATATCTGCACTTTCTCCCTAGGGTCAAGGAGTTAGGGTTGGGAACTGGAGCTGGAGCCACAGAGAATGGTGGGGGCACCCAGGTCTGATGATTCCTGGAGCTGCCAGTTGCTGAATTAGTGAGATGCAGGGAGACTTTGGAGAATTGGGAAGAGGAGGAAGGTGGGAATGGAAGAGTATGGGAGACCAGAGAAGGAATGCAGACAAATAAAAGGAGAGAGGAATAAAATGAAGACATAATTAATTATGATAATTTTAAACAAAAATAAAGCAAGGGAGGCTGAGATAGAAAAAGCTAGGAAAAACAATGTTAAGATCAGTGAGTGTAATATTTTATTTTAATCTATATCTGGGCAGGTCTATGTAGTTTCTGAGCAGTTTCAAGAATTGGACATACAGATCTTTAAAACAAATATACTGATAGTATTTACCCTCATTGCTTACTTGTGGACTAAGTGGTGGAGACAAAATATCTTTGCTGAGGGCATCAGCGCACCTTAGGTCAGCCCTGCCTGGAGCTCAAAATTAATCATGGAACCTGATCTGGAATGCGGTTGGTTCTTATTGTATCTCTCCATTCCTCCCTTCACTTTTCATCTTACTGTCCCACTTTACCATCTGTGCCTCCCCGTAAGATTCTCCATAGCACAGCATAGTTACTTTTTTTTTTAAGAGCAGACATTCCCATTCCCTCTTTCTCCACTTTTTTTTCTGTACAAACAGCAGATTGCATTGCTTCTGACATGTCAATTTGATTTACAAAGGAAAAAGCAAATGTTTGTTTTTCTGTTCCTTCTCTCTGGCTCTTTATCCCTAGCACTCCAGCTGGATGCTTACTCTAGGCCTTCTGTCTAAAGTTCCTATTTCCTTTTCAGTGCAGAATGAATAAACACCTCAAACGGGTTATTAAGAGAAAGCAGATATCCTACATGGAATAGAAGGTGGGATAGAGCAACAAGGAAAACTTAACTGCTGGAGACCAAAAAGTGGAAGCTAAAGTCAAACAGCATAATGGGATCAAACTGAAGGGGAGAGGAGGTAGATAATCACCATCCAAGAATACTAAAGGAGGCAGTCCTACTAGGGACAAAGTGTAGAGCGCATATCTAATGAGCATCTTAGATGTCCGTATACTAATGCAAGAAGTATTGGAAATAAACAGGAAAAACTAGTAAGGCTAGTGAGTAATCACAATGGCACCAGACATTTGATAGGATAATTCACATGACCGAATATTAGTATAGAAGGGTATAGCTTGTTCAGAAAGAACAGACAAGGAAAAAAAGGGTGAGATGTTTTCCCCATCTTTGATGGACAGGGCACTTGCACTGAGATCATGATAGAAATCAGAGGTAAACCTGTTGAAAGTGTCTGTGCAAGGGTAAAAGGGGTAAGAAAAGGTGCTGTCATGGCAGGAGTTTACTATAGAACATCTAACCAGTTGTTAGTTTTGAAAAAACTAACAATCACCCAAAATACAAGACTTGGTGGTGATGGGGGACTTCAACTACCTAAAAATCTGTTGGGAAAATAGTAGGGCAGGGCACAGATTACCCAACAAGCCCTTGGAGTTCACTGAAAACAACTTCTTCTTACAGAGATGGAGACAGCAGCAAGGGAAGAGGCAGTTCTACATTTGATTCTGACAAATAGGGAGGAACTGGTTGAGAATCTGAAGATGGAATGCAGCTTGGATGAAAGTGACCATGAAATGAAATAAGAGGTCATGAGTCCAAGGAATGATAGGAGGGAAAACAGTAGAATGAAGACAAAGGACGTCAAGAAGGCAACACATTTAGGCTTAAACTTAGATGAAGGTTCTGACCATCAGAGGAGTGAAGTTTTGGAACAGCCTTCCAAGGGTATAGGGGGTGGGGAGGAGATGGTATGAGGAGGTTGTTTAAAATGCTCTATGGGCCATTTTCAACTGCTATTATTAGTAAATAATTCTAGGGGCTAGTTAAGGGACACTAGATGGGGAGGGTTCTCAGTTATTGCAGAGAATTTTCTCCCACGTTTCTGTCTGGTAAGTCGCAACCACACACTCAGAGTGGTTGCCGTATTTGGGGTCAGGAAGGAATTTTCCTTCAGGTCAAGTTGGCAGAAACCCTTGGGATTTTTTGCCTTCCTCTACAGCCTGGAGTAAATAATGGATTCTCTGTAACTTGAAGTCTTTAAATCAAGATTTAAGGACTTCAGTATCTCGGCCAGAGATCATAGGCCTATGGCATGAGTGAATGGGTGAAGTTCTGTGGCCTCTCAAGCAGAGGTCAGAATAGATCATGATGATCCCTTCTGGCCTTAAAGTCTGTGTCCATGGAAAGAGGTCAACATTCCTGTCTGGAAGCTGCCCCCCTCGGAATGTTACTCGTCTGTAGCTAGCTACTTTGGGGTGAGGAGATCACCTGTAGGAGACACTGTCTTGCAGGTCTGTTATGCCATTGATAAGACACTATCTAGTTAGTTTATACAGCTGGGTAATGTTCCGGAGACCAATGGCTTTGAGGTTCCCAAACTGTATTGGGGCAACAGATGAGTCCCATGTACCTATCATTATTTCCTCCCCTCCCCCCTGAGCTCATAATTTATAAACAGAAAGGGAGTGTTTCCCCATGATGTTCCAAGGAGTCATTGACCACAAGGGCAGGTTTACAGCCATACATACAGTGTGAGCTGAGAGGGTCAGTGATGTTAGAACTGAGTTCCAAGGAATCCTAATTAAATAATGGAAAAAGGACTTGTTTGCAGACTGCGGATACTAATGGTCTGGAGGTTAGTCTAATTCCCTTGGGAGAGAGTCTGCTTATCTTTTGATATTCTGGCTAAAGAAGTCATACACAGGCCACTTTGACAGAAGGAAGGAACATTTAACTATCATGTGAGTAGCTGCAGAATGGTGGTTGAGTGTGTGTATTTGGCCCTTTCCAAGGCAGATGATGATGATCTTTGAATCATTTTGAAAGCAGTAGAGAGAAACATCCTGATCACAATATCTGGGTGCTATACTCTGCATACTGGTAGTGAGACCAAAGGGAGAACCCTTAATAATCGGAGAGACTGAGGTGCAGAGACTTGCTCAGCAGTTCAAGCGACCAGCAAGGTGTCCCATAAAAAATGCTAACACCCAGGGGAATATTGTCAGGGATGCCTATTGTTCATATTTGAGTCTCATGCTTGAACATATGTAACTGTACAGCCGGTAGCTTATACACTGGGGTTGGAATAGATTGAGCAGTGCAGTATTGTTTATGCAGGATAGAAGTGGGATGTTGCCTTATGAATTATTTTAGTTTTATTTGAAGGATTTTGTGTTGCATGTAGAGATGAATCATAATGGACCAAAATGGATTTTAATCAGCTTTTATTATGAAACAGAAATAAAAATGAAGCTTGAATTGAACCAACAGATCAGTAACACTACTTTGACTCTTTATATTCAAATAAATATATTGACCAGTTGTGACAGTGTACTAAACTCAGAGCTCCCCCCCTTCCCTCCTCCATGTTAAAGGCCTTGTGGTCCTATCACACCCTGTCCCAGAAAAAGAGCAGGAGAAGTGGGTCCTCCAAGCTCCCTAGAGAGACTTCAAGGAAGAAGCCAATCAGAGCCCAGTAGTCTTATATAAATGGGGCTGTTGGGCCTGAATAGATTCAGGTGCTGACAAGATATAGGAATGTTGGTGGCTGCAGGACTCAAGAAAGGCTTCAGCTCTGAGATGAAGGTAAAGGTTTGGGGCTGTAGGGAAATGACCCAGGAAACAGCTGCAGCAACAAAAGTAAAAAGGGATGCAGCAGGTGGCTGCTATTTATAGGGTCCCTGGGATTGGATCTGGAGTAGCAGGTGGGTGGATGGGTGAGTCTCCTCCCTTCCCCACCATCCACTTGAGAAGTGGCTTAAGTCCTGAGCAAAGGAGTAGCTGGGAAAGGGGTGAAGGCCCAGAAGAGTGATTCAGCTGGAAGGCTGGGATAACTGGCAACTACTCTGCAGGGAGGAAGCCCTGGGAACACTGCTTCATCCCAGAGCAGGGACAACTGCAGGGAGGTTTTTTTCTGTCTTGTGCTACAGGGAGAACATAAGAACAGCTGTAATTGATCTGACCAATGATCCATCTAGCTCAGTATCTATCTTCTGAGAGTGCTTCAAAGAGACTGAATAGAACTGGAAATTGTCAAGTGATCCATCAAAGTGATATGTGGTCAGGTGCTGGGTCTAATATATATATTCTATTAGCTATGGTTTCCTAGTGGTGTTGGTGAGTTGAATATACATAGTTGTGCATCCAGCTGCTGGTCTGGGATAGACTGAGCAATACCTGTTTTGGATTTCCAGTTTTATTTGTGCAGCTGAGGTGCTTCTATAGAGTCAGAGAGGTTTGAGAAAAGGATAGAGGGTCCACGCTAGCTAGTAATTCCCTCTGCATCCCCAATAGGCCGTCTTGACTCTGTGACATTATGTTGAGGTGGAAGACTAGGAAGCAGAGAATGGTCTTATTCCAAAAGGCAAGGGGCAGACCAGCAAGATGTGCTCTCTTGGTTGAGATCTTTACCAGGCATTCAGTGGGTACATTATGTAAACTAGGAACAGAAGTCATACTTCTCTTCCTCTAAACACTCAAACTGTTGCACAAATGAAATCTTCCTTTATTTGAATGTGCCTTGGGTGGAGGGTTAGAAGCTGTGTGTATGTTGAGCTGGGGACAAAGAGGGGGGTTGTTTGCCAGGCAGGGGAGAAGGGGAAAGCAAATGAGCAAGTGCCCTTGTTACTGCCATCCTGAAAACTGACGATAACCATAGCTTCTGAGCGAGAGGAAGGCTGATTGCCTGCCTGAGTGGCGTTCTAAAGGGGTAGCCCTGTTAGTCTGTTGCAGAAAAACAAGAGTCTTAAAGACTAGCAGATTTATTTATTGCATGAGCTTTTGTGGGAGAAAATCCCACTTGGTCAGACACTTTGAAGATGGGGAACTTACAGAATGGGAGGAAATTAAATGCAGGGAAATATGACACAGGTTCAGGTCAGGCTGTAACAGCAAATCAAAGTAGATGTTAAGAGTCAAACACCGATTTGCTGTTACAGCCTGACCTGATCCTATATCATACACTTCCCTGCATTTAATTTCCTCGCATTCTGTAAGTTTCCCATCTTCAAAGCGTCTGACAAAGTGGGATTTTTCTCCCACAAAAGCTCATGCGATAAATAAATCTGCTAGTCTTTAAAAGTGCCCCAGGACTCTGTTGGTTTGCCTGAGTGGAGTAGCTGCCATTTTGGAAATATGCATGGAGGGACTGAATGGGCAGTGGGGAGAGGATGGTGGAAGCTGGATACACAGAATGCTCCTAACCAGGGATGGCCTTAATGATTCCAGAGCCTTGCGCAAAAGTCAAAGATGGGGCCCCCTCCCATGCCACAGGGGGGGCCCCAGCCTTGACTCACCCCTCCTGGCCTCCTGCCAAACCCCCAGCTGGATCCCCACCACCGGGCACCCTGGTTAGCCTGCAGTGGGCCACTGCCAGGCTCTACTGCCCCCATCAGCCTGCCCCGGCTCCCTGCCGGAAAAGCATAGGGGCTCCTCCCCGTGAGGAGCTGTGTGCAGCTGTCCAGCTGCTAAGACCACCTATGCTCCTAGCTCACATCTGTCAAAAATGGCTGTGGCTGCAGGGAGTTGGAATAGAAGACAGCACATAGCTAATCATAAACTGAATGGATAGGTTCATGCCAAAGTTACCTCCAGGGGAGCTGCTGGCTTTAGTGTCTAGCTCTAGCTGCTGCCTGGATTTCTGGCCTAAACTCCCATGGAGATAAGCCCTTAAAGCTGAATAAACTGGTTGGGGGTGTGTGCGTGTGTGTGTGTGCGCGTGTGCCTTTCAGTTCTAATCAACAAAGAAAATTCCTGACACTTGAATGTTTCTACTCTTCTTTCTATGCCCAAAAGGAGGAAACAGAATTTCAAATAAACTACAGAGGCAGAAGCCATTTTTAGTTTCCCTTCAAGGAAAAACTTTACTTTGTCCTTCTCTCAGTAGGAGGAAAATCTAAGGCCCAGATCCTATCAACACCTATGCATGTGAGCAGTTCCCTTGAAACCTCTTGTGTACATGAAGTTGTTCCGATATACAAGGGCTGGAGCCCATTTCTGAATGATTAAGCAGAAAACACTTCATTATTGATGCTGGAAGAGCTTTCACAGGAACAAAATTAGGAATTAAAAGGATCTAGCTGACCAGTATGGGTTATTTGATCAATAGCAACTTACTAAAACAGCTCCAAATTAGAGTGCTCATGATCAATTTCTAAAGTATGAGACAGAGAAATTTGTCAATTTTTACAAAATTTCTGTTCATGAGAAAATCATAAGAAAACTAAATTGTTCACTGCTCAAGTTTTGTAGACTGCTTTTTCATGTATTCCGGACAATCTTCTTAATTTTGGGGAAATTGCTGCTCTTGTGCCAATCACAATTGCATACATTCTCTCCCTCTCTCTAAACGAGGCATAGTTAATCACATTAGTACTTTAGATTGCTAGACTTTTTACATTTTAAAAATGTCACAACTGGGGAATGGCAAATGATTTGATTACTTTAAAAAAAAAACAAAAAAACAAAAAACAAAAACCCCACCACCCTGTAATTCATTGTTATCCTTTTTTTTTTTTTTTTTTTTAAACAGTTGCTTAGCTCACCCATATCCACTACATGTATTGTTATCTTACTGGAAGAGACAAGAAGACAGATCAATGGTGTACTGCCTATAATGTAGGGTGGAATCAATCAGCTCTATAATAAATATACCAGGTAGTTGCTCAGTGGCCTCCTGAAAAAAATGAATGGTGCATTTCATTTATCATGTGTCTAGGTGGCACTGTTCATTACTCTTAAAATGATTCATCTGGTCTGGCAGAACATTTGGTTTCCTAGAAGACACAATGCCCCACCCCCTTTATTAGTAAGGCTGAACCTATAGAATATATGTGCCTAAAACTGTCAGAGTAGAAAAGATTAAATGAAGCAGTGCCCACAGAGGAATTCTGCATGAGTTCTCCACGTGTTTATTTTTGGTGAGGGAAGAGGCTTGACATGAAGTCCCAGTGGCTTTCAGTTTTCAGAGATTAGGAAATGTATTCATTTCTTTCTTCAATTAATCTAAACATTGCTGTCATTTCAAAGATTTAGAGAAACAAGATGGGTGAATAATATCTCTTACTGAACCAACTTCTGTTGAGAGAGACTAGCTTTTAAGCTTACACAGAGTTATTTTCAGGTCTGGCCAAGTCATGTTGACCCTTTTAGGTAGCAATATTAACCCATGAAACACTTCCGAGGGAATTGGTTTCAATTATATTTGTTGTTGAGGATTTTTTCATCTTTAGTATTTAACTTGTCATCTTACAAGTCCGATTTGCAAAATATAATTACTGTGCCTCAATGACTTCCACAGAAAGTGTGCTCTTGCATGGTAGCACCAATAATTGGACTCTTACACCCCTGAATTTTACCTAATAAGATTTCAGCTGTCAAATGAGTGCAGCAATCTAAAGCTGTTACCTGGAGACCTTTTTCTGATGGCCAACCCACTGTAACTCACATATGAGGATGCTAGCTATGTGCAAAGAAGCAATGCTGCTTGTATTGAGCTTGAACCTTTTGGAAATGGTGCTACCACTGAGGCAGGCAGGGACTGCAGACAAAGCAGCTTGTCTGGGTATTTGTCTGATGTAAATCTCAAGGGCAGTGTACTGGAGTCTCACAGCTGAACCTTTGCTGTATGATACAGGACTATGATGCAACTTTTTTAAAAATACAAATACACAATTCTCTCACTTACCTGAAAACTTAATTATTCATATTTATTTAAATTTCTCTAGGATATACAGGCAAGTATGATTGTACTGCATGGTTGCGTTAGCCTGAGTCAAAGCAAGACTTTGGTTATTACGTGGATTTCTTTAGAGGGACTGTCACATGGGCAAGTCTGAAAAGACCCAACAAAATACTGTTTGGCAGTTATGTTTCCTGTAAATGTAATGAAAACACTGAATCTGCACTAAGACTGATTTCCAATTTGCAACCCCCTCTCTTGCCTAATTTAAAGCATCCCTAGGGTTCCAAATAAAACTGATCTGTTTAGTTAGAGACCAACCTCTACTAAGTAACTGATTTTAGCTGATCCCCTGGGTGGTCACTTGAGATAGAGAAACATGTTTGTGCAAAAAAAAATCTCCCTGGTAATTAGGTTTCCTCTAGTCTGAATCTTGCCATGTATTTATTTTTATTTCTTATTTATAGAGTGGCCAACATGTTATAGGTGTTCCGTAAACAAATAGACAAAGTTCCTTGTACCAGTTCAGTCTAAATAATTAAGCCTTCGGGTCAAACTAACTGCTGACGTAAGCTGGCACAGTTCCATTGAGTTCAAATGAATTTAACTTGCATAGTCCAACAGCGGTCCCAGGATGCAACAGATGAGTATTTACAGTAGCAACAAGGTGGCGTTGGTACAGTTGCATATGGCACTGGTGAGATCACATCTGGAATATTGTGTGCAGTTAACTGATCTTTGACTAAATATGCCAGTGGCCTCTGATGGGATGTTAGAAGGGGTGGGTTCTGAGTTGTTGCAGAGAATTCTTTTTTTGGATGCCTGGCTGGTGAGTCTTGCCCACATGCTCAGGGATTAGCTGATCGCACTATTTGAGGTCAGGAGGGATTTTTCCGCCAGGGCAGATTGGCAGTGGGAGTTAGCCTTCCTTTGTAGTGTGAAACTAGCTACATGCTGGTGGTTTCTCTGTACCCTGAAGTCTTTAAACCATGATTTGGGGACTTCAGTGACTCAATCCTAGCTTAGGTGTCTATTGCAGAAGATAGGTGGGAGGTTCTGTGACCTGCATTGTGAAAGAAGTCAGACTGGATGATCATATCCTTTTGACCTTAAAATCTATTAGTCTTTCAGTTTCCCTTAACTCTTTTATTATGCTGACTGGTAGGAAGTGTGGTTTGGTTTGGTTTATTCCAACTGTAAGTGTAACCTTCGGGTGGGCTAAAATTAATTCAATTGCCCTTCTCCAGTGCCTCACAGAAATACACCCCAATCCCTGTGGAGAAAGCAGCTGGAGACCCAGGATCCAGTCTGTATGGGACTCACAGCAAAGATTGCTCAGTTACCACCCCACATTAAATTACTACTAAAACCGACACAACAATTAACTTTATTAACTACTAACTAAATAAACCTTATCCTAAGAAAACAAAATACAATTAACCAAGAACAATCCCTACAGAAACCCCTGCATGAAAGATACCCAAGAGTCCCAAAGTCCAGGTGGAGTTCACCCAACTCTCAGCTACAGTCTCTGTTCCAGTGTAGAGGCTTGAGTGGCAAGAAATGTGTCCTCTTCTTCTTTCTTTGCAGGAATCTTCTGTAGCATTCCATGCAGGCTTCTCCTTTGCAACCAGCCCTCAGTCCCATATGCATGTCTGCAAAATCTGTTGTAGATGACTCCATTAGAGGGAGAAAACATCTTGTTCACTCCTGGCTCAGCTTCTCTCCTGAAAAGTGAGCACATGGGCTCGTCTCAAAGCAGTTCTAGCCTGCTGTCTGCACAGACTGCTGCTCTCATGTGATCTGACTCTGACCACAAACATCACACCAGCAGGGCACCCTGTGGAGCATGCTCAAAAATGGTACCACTCCCTCCTTCCAGAAGTTTCTGGTTGTGGGTAGCTAATCTGCCCAGCAACTGTAACCCACCCTCAGTAGGTCTCTTAAAGAGATGGCCTTTTTAGGCATATGGGTTACAGAAGCACTAAACGTACACGAACATACGGTGGGATATGCACAGAGAGAAGGTGTTGTCCATGGGGGTAGATCTCTTTACAGGCTATAGTCCATAATGACATAATGCAATTAATGATGGCAGCTGCACATGTGAAAAAACCTAATCATAATTCACTGGATAGTCTTTCCATTAAGATATCACTGTACGAGTTCATTGACTTAAGAATTCTCTAGTAGGTAGTAACTTTTTTAGTTTCACTTCCAGTACTACATGACTTTTTTCCAGACCAATTCTTCATCCTTGCATAGGTGTTCCAGGGAAACAAAGTACAATGCTGTAGGCTGCTTGACCAGCCGTTTTATACTTGATTCTTACTAAAAGGGAAAAATTGATTATGAATCCAAAGGTGGAAGGAAATTTGGGTGAAAGTGATTATGGAATGATAGAATTTGTGAGCTTTAAAAAAAAGGACGGAGTGAGAAAAACAGAATAAGGACAATGGAGTCCGCCCCCCCCCTCCCCCCCAAAAAGGCAGTTTTTAACAAGGTAGAACTGGTAGGTAAGATTCCATGGGGAAAAAATCTGAAGGAAAAAGGAGTCAAGGCAGTTTCTCAGACAACATTAAAGTGCAAGAGAGAAGAGAAGTCCTTTTGCTTAGACACCGAAGATCCTTGTTTCTTTCCCTTGAGACAGGATGATTCCCAGTGGGTTCCTTTCTGGGCTGCTCGCTCCACAATGTCTCCCATATTTTTGTTCCACATCCCCCTGTTAAGCCATTTTCCTGTTGACTGTCACATGTAAACAGGGCTATCTCTGTGTTAGTTTTACAGTGCTTAACTTACACATGAACCAAGGCAGCTCATTCCACATCCCTTTATCTGACAAAACTGACTTGCTCATTCTGCTTGGGACACTGATTCGAAACATATTTCAGTATGTACAATTTCCTAAATATCACCTCTATGTACATCACTCAGCATTAGGAGGATCAGTATGACATAAGCTTTATTAGACACCTCACGTAATCCTTTACCAATAAATACTACTAAAGCATTGTTAGGTGTAGTGAGTTGGTTAGTTCTGATAGGAGTTACTATTACAGAACAGTGAACCCCTTCCAGCTAGTATTTAGAGGTTCTCAGGGTCACAATTTGTCTAAGTAAATGCTACCTAAAGTAACAGTAACAGAATGTGGCCTTATATTAATGCTAATTGTTTGCTTTCTAACTACACTGTAGTCAAAATTCAGTGGAAGGATGCATCTGCCTAATACATGTGAGTAAAGGGGTTTAAATCAAGGCAATTATAGCAATAACTATGTATATAGTAGCACTCAAAGACCCCATCTGGGGATGGAAGTAAGGAATCTTTTTATGCAATGTACAGGATGACATTCTCAGCCACGGGAGAATTAATGCATCCTTTTGCTTATAGGTCAGCAGATTAAATCTGGCCCAGGTCATCTGTCCCTCTGATAGCATTGGTGAAATGGTCTGTCTCCTGAAAATTCAACAAGCACACAATCTCTATATATAGACCATATGCAGTTACTTAAGGTCCCTGATAAAAAGCATACAGAAAAATAAACATGCACTGTTGTATCCAGACAATGGATTCATGGAAGCAAGAAGGTGGTACAGTGACCTATGGTCTGGACACTTGTGAAAGCACCATCCAGTGAGTTCAATGAGAGAACATGATGTTTGCTGGTGGACCAATCAGCAGTCTTAGCCATTCCCAGTTCAGTCTGTAGCCTTTTTCCTCAGGACTATGTTTATTCATCTCACACAGAGAGAAAGTGGAATAATAAAAAAAAGCCATAGTCTTGTTCTCTAACTCAAATTGCATGGTCCTTGGGCCTTCGATAGCTTACTTCACTGGATGTTCACCCAGGGATCCACAGGACTTTCTTGTCCTCCTGCTGCAGACACAGGCAAGTGCCCAATCGTCTCCTGCCCCCAATTAGCCCCCTGGGCCTTCATTTATACATCTTGGTGACTGGAAATGATCATTTCCAATCACTAATGCTGTCCTGCTGGGCTTCTCTCCAAAATAGGGCCAGCTGCTCTCTGGCTCTTACAGAGAAAGACCACCCTGCTACACATGGCCCAGATTTTACAGATCTTAACTTCAATACTTTATTTTTTTTGCCAGCTAAAGAATATTCAGATTCTGCCTTTCCATCTGTGGGAACACACTCCGACCTCGTATAAGGGTTGCAGTTCCACTGATTTTATTGGAACTGTGCCCATCTGTCCTAGGGCTTAACTTGGCCTTTGGTCCATGAAGTATTTTGTAATACAATTATGCACAGCTTTCTACATCTGCAACTATGTACAGACACTGTCCCATGGGTAGATGAAATCATTACATTTCAGACAAGCTTTTAGATCATTTTCTTCAATAGTTAGACATACTTGGTGTCTCAATTATGTGTTTTTTCTGAATGCTGAATTTAGAGATTAATCATAGTGTTAATACAACAAGAATTCACTTAGACCACATTCTGATCTATTTAAAACCCTTGCATATCCAAAGTAACTCCATTGAGCCCAAAGGAGCATGAATTTGAACAGAACTATATATATGTCCTGTTCAAGTGTTTAAAATCATATTCAACTCACTTCTGTTGTATGTATCTCTAAGGCTGCTGGTAGATGCATTATTTTATTAGAATTTCATTTAAGTTTTTGCTTTGAGCTATACATTCTTCCTATGACTTAAATCAAAATGTATAGGATCAGGAGTGGGCAGGAGGTTTTGTGGACTGCATTGTGCAGGAGGAGGTCAGACTAGATGATCACATTGGTTCCTTCTGACTTTAAAATCCATGAAACCTTGATGGAGTGGGGGGAGGGAAGGTGTGGAATAAGTCTATTTCTTGTCAGTTATTTATGTTACTAGGTTGGACTTACCATGAGGAATGGAGTGATATGTTAAACATACACAAGAAGGGAGGGCTGAGTCATACTAGTGTAATTAAGAGCAAAGTCTGGCTCAAATTTCAGAAAACTAGTAGCATATAAGACTCCCTCTTATTTTATGGGTAATGTGTAGTTAACTCCACAATGAAAACAAATAGTATTCTCGTCTAATTCTTGAAGGATTGGAAAAACAGTGACTGGATGAAAAGAAAGGCAAGCAGATTCCATCAAGTAGATGTTGATAGTTTTTTGTTTTTGTTTTTTAAATCTTTCTCTGAACTATGGCCAGGGAAATAAATAACTGAACCATGATGGGATAATTAGACCTAAATTTTCTCTTCCCCACTTCTATATATATGTTTTGCCTTGCAGGCACAAATTAAAGAGCATGAGAAGAAATAATAGACTAGATACTTTGTAGAAATAGGGTTATTTTTTCCTTTGTAATTGTTTCTTCAGTGCGATTGCATGTCTCATCAAGAAACTTATTTTTTCATATGATAAATATTATAGCATGCTTTAAGGGGTCAACATAAATGACATTGACAATCTCTGTTGTCATTGTTGACCAGGCCTTAGATGCTATCACAGATGGTAACAAATGTTCTTTTGGGAAAAAGAGGAGTTAGTTGAGCTGGAGCTGCTACTATTTCATCCAGTGTGATGGTTGGGATTCAACTGGAGCCAGTAGATGGCAATGGTATTTTGATACCTCTCTCTGGCTGTGATGGGGTATACCTGACCTTTCATAACCCCTGGCTGGAGGCCCTGTGGCCCTACTACACCTCATTCTAGGAAGGAGCAGTGCAGGTCTGTCGAGAGAGGCCCCATGGCTCCAGCTGGGTCAGATAAAAGCAGCTGCAGGGCCTTAGCAGCTCAGTTCCTGAGAGGTGATAAAGGAAACTCTTCTCTGGCCACAGGAGTGCTACTGGCTGCATTTACTTAAGTTTGGGAGAAGGGGGACTTGAGCTCTTTAGCCCTAAAGATACAGGGCAAAGATAGAGGCCCAGTGAAAAGTAGCAGCAGCAGCAGCTAGCTGAAGGAAACAGTACATGGCTACTGTTTATGGGGTCTCCAGTCTGGAATCCAGAGTAGTGGGTGGACTTGGGGCTCCTGGATTATCACAGGAGGTAAAGGGGCTGAAGCCCTGGGCCCTTACAACAATCCGGTGCCCCTCTGTCCCACTCAGTGCTGATAAGGCAGGAGTGCTGAAAGCACTCCTTCCCTGCTGGTGCTGTGGGGAGTAGGGGTGTGGCCCTGTAGTCAGAGGCTGTGCTCCTGCCCTGCCCCTGGGCCAGCTGGACTGCCCCTGGGACTGGGGTGGGGCAGCACTTCCTTGCTCTGTCTGAGGGGTGGGGCTGGCTGGCATAGCCTCTGCTCTGGCCTGGCACAGCTCTTCAGGCCCAATGGCCCTGGAGCACTGCATTGGGGGCCGCCCTGCCATGTGCCAGCCACCACCCCCTCACAGCAGACTGGCTGGAGCAGGGTGGGGTGGTAGTGCCCTCTGGCCCCAGGCCTCCCCCAGAGCCCCAGGCAGGGGAGGGGCTGTAATGGGGGGCAGTCCAGGGCTCCCAGCTAATTAATCAAGCTCTGCCCCGGTGGTGAAGTGATCTAAGTCCTGAGGAGGGGACCAGAGTCATTTAGAAGCCCAAGTTAAGAGTCAGAGACAAAGCTGAAGGTATTGCTGAGGACAGATAATTTTGTTGGACTTTTGCTACCCCAGAAAGGGTTTATTCTGACCAGGTGATTGATCAGAGGGCTGAGCCACTGAAGACCTGCCTGGGAAGGAAGAAGGCCAGCAATACCAGATGCTGCAGCAGAAGACATGCAGGAGGTGAGAGCTAGAATTGGCCCAGAATGGTTAGGACATCTCTCAGGATCAGGATGGCAAAGGGTGGGGGTGACAGGGAGGGAGGTAACACTTGCTTCAGTAGCCAATTTTTCTTCCCAAAGTCTTTCTGAATGGACCCCAAAAGAGAGTGATAGAGTGAACAGTCCCTCCCCTTTTAATTTTGTTCACCAATTAGGTCTATTATCCAACCAATTTATGTTTGTTAACTTTGTGCCCCACGTTTTCTTGTTTACTAAGCATGATCATAACACAGTCCTTGAATTATATGAGAAGTCCTTTTTGTTTGGACTAATTCAGTCTGTATTCCTTGCATGCTTTTTCCCATCAACACTTAGTATAATTTCAGAAGATGTCACAATAAAATACATTAATAAGTCCTCACAGATGAGCTCCCAACTAGGGTAAATTTATAGCCACAATTATCATAACAGATCTCACAAGCTAAGATGAGCTATACTAAAATGTTTGTGTGACTAGATGCTTACCATAATATTAACAAAAGGAAAGGAACAGAAACCCCAATAGGAAAAGAACAGATTAAAATAATATTTAGATGAGTTAGATGCATTCAAGTCATCAGGACATGATGAAATAGAATATTTAAGGAGCTAGCTGAAGCAATCTCAGACCCATCAGTGGTTATCTTCAAGGACTCATGGAGGACTCGTGAGGTCCCAGAAGACTGGAGAAGGGCAAACATATAGCTGATCTTTAAAAAGAGAAACGAAGAGGAATTATAGACTGGAAAGCCCAATTACAGTAACTGAAAAGATAAACATTAAACATCAATTTGTAAGCACCTAGGCTATGTCTACACTAGAAAAGCTGTCGACTTAATAAGGTCGACTTTAAGTTGACTTAAAGTCGACCGTATTAAGTCGACTTAACAAAGGGCTCCTTTTAAGTCGACTTTATTAAGTCGACTTAACATTGGACATAGGTGTCCACACTGGCATTAAGTCAACTTAATAAAGTCAACTTAAGGGCTACTCCCCATCCACACCATCCTTAAGTCGACTTAAGAAGACTTAAGTCGACCTAAGGAATGATAGTTATTACGTTGACTTAAGCTTTCATTAAGTCAACTTAAGGAATTTCTTAAGTCGACTTAATGAAAGACCAGTGTGGACATGGAGTAATTTAGGTCAACTTAATAGTCCTTAAGTCAACCTAAATTGCTAGTGTAGACATACCCCTAGAGAATAATAGAATGATATGTCATAGACAACATGAATTTGTCAAAAAACAGATAGGTCTTTGACAGGCCTAGGGTGGCCTAAAGGATAAGGGGAAAGCAGTGGATGTGATACATCTTAATTTTAGAAAGATTTTTGACACCTTCCTACATGACCTTCTCATAAGCAAACCAGGGAAATGAGGTCTAGAGAAATTATTATAAGGTGAGGGCAAAACTGGCTGAAAGACCATACTCAGAGTTATCAATGGTTTGATGTCAAAGTGGGGTCTTGGATAGATCAGTCCTGGGTCTAGTACTAGTCAATATTTTTATTAATGACATGGAGACTAGCTCAGAAAACTTGTGGATGACATCAGGTGGGGAAAGGTTGCAAGCACTTTGGAGAACAGAATTAGAATTTAAATTGACCTTGAGAAATTGTTGAATTGAGTCTGATTTCAACAAGATGAAATTCAATTCAGAAGTGCAAAGTATTAAACTTAAGAAGGAAAAATCAAATGCACAAATAAATGCATGGCACTTGCTTAATTCGAAATAAAATTTGCTAGTTCGAATTAAGTTAATTCGAACTAACTTTAGTAAGTGTAGACATAGCCTTTGAGCCCTATTTTCTAAGGGTGCGTCTACACTTACAAGTTAGGTCGACTTAAGCCTCTGCATCCACACTGGGCTTTCCTTAAGTCGATTTAAGGAAAAGTTAAGTCAATTTAATAACACCTCATTTTAGGTCGACTTAAGCCAGTGTGGACGGGGATTAGCGCTTGAGTCAACCTTATTAAGTCGACTTAAAGTGTTAAGTTGATTTAAGGTAGAAAAGGAGCTATGTCTACGCTAGAAAAGTTAAGTCAATTTTTGTTAAGTTGACTTAATAAGGTCGACTTTAAGTTATTAAGTAGACTTACTTAACTTTTCTAGTGTAGACATAGCCTATGATTTTATGCTATATCAGTGTTTGTGTGAAAAGCATATAGGAAGTATTTAGAATGCTACAAAATGTGGCAGTTTGAGTTCGTAAGTATCACACTTCCCTGTGAGACAATTTAGAACCAATGATCCAATGCATTGCTTGGGGGTCCTGTCCTTATGGAAGTGTTGTCTTTCAAATGAGATATGAAACCTAAATCCTAACCACTTGTGATCACTGACTATTTCATGACACTTTTTGTAGAAATCAGTGATAGTCCTGCTGTCCTAATTAAATTCCAGATGGGGTAGATTTGTCTGTTGAAATGCTATTGTGTCTCAAATAGGTATGGCATTCTTTATTTCTTCATAAACTGTTGGTCTTTGTGCTGTTGAAAGTTGTTTAAATTCACCCCCAAGATGTATGCACTCTAGTAAAAGGCAAATGATTTGCTGTTTATAGTATCTACAGTTGTAAGGCGCAATCTGTCATTTTACTGGTGGTGAAATCCTGATTCCATTGACCTGAACAAGGCCAGGATTTCAATGTATCTGCTTAAATAGTCTTTAAGAAGGTTGAAGAAAAAGAAAAGGGACAGGTGCTTTTGAGTGCCTAGGTTAATGGAAATATGAAGCTGACAGTGCTACATTTCTTGGGACTGCTTCAGCAATTCATCTCTGTGTGCCTGCTCTTCAGCAGGAAATGAGGTTTCACTGATTTAAACTATATCTTTTTGCTTTGCTAGTGCAGCCAATCTAGCAGAAATCCTTTCATAACACAAGTGATTTACAGCAACAGCAGCTCTGACTGTAACAATACTAAGTCCAGAGACCATTCTGTGGTGACAGCCAAATTCCACAGATCTGTTAAAAAATTCACACAACAGGGTGATCATTCAAGTGCTTAACATGAGAGTTGTTATACTGAAAAATATATTCAGTTATTCCATTTTAATATGCTGTAAAGCCTTGGCAGAGATTGAAATGTATTCACCTTCCAGGCACAGCCACTATAGCCTAGAAGTGTGTGGGAGGCCAGGCTTTATTTGCAGAATATCTTTCAACGCCATCTATATTTTCCTTGAGTTGTTAATGTGACTCTAGTCTACAAATGGCCTGTCAGTTCTAATTTTTCCTGAGCTATCCAGTATGTTTGGAATAAGACAGTCTCTGATCTTATTTTATTTTTTTCATGCTTGGGGAAAAAATGCATTACACACTTGATGATGACATAGGAATACATTTGACTTTTGAATTCTACTTTTGATTGAGAGAGCCTGCAGTTTTTTAACTCAAAGATTTAAACAGGAGTTTGCCTGAGGAAGGACTGAGTAGCAACAAGTGATTTTGGCCCTAACAAATGCAGAGATTTGTATTTACCGTGAATTCAGAAGCTGTACTGTACACTGATTGTTCTGCAGAGATACAGAACAGTAGCCAAGTGAGAAGTGTATCCACTTTTCACTACTTGAAAGGCTTTGATCTCGTCTACACTGGGGATGGGATTGTAATTCAATTTTAAGCAGTTGAATTACAGAAGGCGAATGCAAGTGGTAAGTGTCCCCACTGTTCAAATTACTTCCTGAAATGATATTCTACAGCAGACTGGAGAAACAGGAACAGCAAGACCACAGCTACTTTCTGGCTAAATGTACCTAAATTCAAATTGTAGATTTCATCCTCAATGCTACTGTAACCCATATGCCTGAAAAGGCTATCTCTGAGAGACCTGCTGAGGGTGGGTTACTGTTGTTTGTTGGGCAGATTAGTGACCCACAACTGGAAACAACTGGAAACTTCCAGTAGCAGGGAGTGGTAGCAATTTGAGCATGCTCCACAGTGTACCCTGCTGGTGTGATCAGTCAGATGACTGGAGAGCAGCAGCCTGAGCAGACAGCAGGCAGGAGCTGCCTTGAGGGGAGACCATGTGCTCAGTGTTCTGGAGAGGAGCTGAGCCAGGAGTGAACAAGATGTTTTCTCCATGTAAAGGAGTTATTTGCACCAGACCTTGCAGACATGCATATGGGACTGAGGGCTGGTTGCAGAGGAGAAGAGAAAGCCTGCATGTAATGCCACAGAGGATCCCAGCAAAGAAAGAAGAGGACAGCTATTTCTTGCCACTCCAGCTTCCACACTGGAACAGAGACTGTAGCTGAGAGTTGGGTGAACTCCACACAGACTTTGGGACTCTTGGGTATCTTTCATGCAAGGGATTGTTCTTGGTTAATTGTAGTTTGTTTTCTTAGGATAAGGTTCATTTAGTTAGTAGTTAATAAAGTTCATTGTTATGTTTGTTTTTAGTAGCATTTTAATATGTGAGTGTAGCTCTGAGCAAGCTTCGCTGTGAGTCCTGTACAGACTGGATCCTGGGTCTCCAGCTGCTTTTCTCCACAGGGGTTGGGGTGTATTTCTGTGGGGCACTGGAGAAGGGCAATTTAATTAATTTTAGCCCACCTGAAGGTTACACTACACCACTAGATTGAATTACAGCTCCATTAAATTTGAACTTAATGCTCTGACAGTGTAGACACAGGCTGCAGAAGGTTGAAGTAAGCAGCATTACGTCAAATTCACTATCATTGTAGACCATATTTTCCCACCCTCTTGCCCTTACCAATAGTGGCATTGATTGAATGTGCAAAGCTTTATTCAATTTCAAAATGACTCTATGCATTAGTTCCTTTAAATAAAAAAAAATCACTTTAACCATGTCATTATTATGCAACAGTTCTTTTATGCCAGCCTCTCTGTTGCATCTTTATAGGTGGAACAGGGCCAGACTGACCATATATGCAAACTAGGTGGTCGCCTAGAGCTCCAAGCTTTAAGGGGCACCAAATTAGACAAGTGATTTTTTTTTTCCCTGTATTTAATATACAGGGCCGTCCCGGGGGTGTGTGTGAATGGGGCGATCACCCCGCGGTTACGTGGGCCCTGTGCTGTCCCGCTCCCAGCAGGGCAGTCCAGGGCCTGCACTGCGGCCCCCCCCACAGCCACACTCTTCCCTGCTCCCCGCTGCCTTGGGCAGGGAGCCGAAGGCAGCAAGGTGGGCCGGGAGCACTAAGCCTGGCCTCTGGGCTAGCCCTCCCTGCCCCCGGGGCGGAGCAAGCAGACCCAGGGGCAGAGCAGGTGGCCAGAGCCCGCTACTGGTCCGGCCTGCCCCATGCAGCCAAGGCCAGCCCTCACCGGCGGTGGACTCAGGTCCCTGGTTAGGGCACCGGCTGCAGCAGCCTGGGGTCTTGGCTGTGGCCAGCTTCCCCCACTGGCGGCCCACGCTTTGGGGCCGGGGCTGGAGCCGGCTCCCTGCCGATGGCCTCTCAGCCTCCCGTCCCAGGCTGGCTCCCTGTGGGGGTGGAGTGGCCCACCTCCCCTCCAGTGGGGGGGGGGAGCACAGCGGGGCCCCACCTAGGCCATTTGGCCCTGGGCCCCGCTCTCCCCATGGGACGGCCCTGTTAGAGTGTGTGTGTGTGTGTGTGTGTGTGTGTGTGTGTGACTTTTCTCTATGTTGAATGTTGGGGGGAATGGGGGCGCCTAAAACCCTTGGGCTGATCGTGATCTGGAAGCTCAGTTCTTAACAGGGAATGCAGATGAAAGAAGTTGACCAGTATAACTTGGTGTATTTGAGAGCTGATATAGATTTAAACAGTAAACCAATTTGTTTAAATTGTGCTTTTTATTCAAATATCCACAACTACAGTATGCACATACTGTGCCAATGGAATACATTCACCTTTAGGGGCTGGAGCCCTGGGTTCCGGGCTCAAAGGAGCCCTGGGTTCCGGGCTCAAAGGAGCCCTGCCACCTCAAGCCCTGCAAAAACAAATATGGCACTGGTCAGCCCGAGCGCCGCCAGCCTATACTGCGTCACATATGGGGCAGATCAGTCTGGTGGGCCCCAGCACCACATTACCCTTGAAGCTGGCTGGTCTGTGGCCCCTAGGCCCCAGTGCTGAGCGCTGGCCTGCCCCAACCCTATAACTGGCCTGTCTGTGGGCCCCGGACCCCTTGGGCTGGCCAAGGCCTAGTGCCAAATGCTGGCCTGCTCTGCCCCTGAGACTGGCCCGTCTCCAGGCCCATGCCACCCGTGCCAACTGGGCTCCTCCCTGGCCCTGACTGCTGGCCTGGCTCACCCCCGTGACTGGCCGGTTTGTGGCTCTCAGTGCCAGCATGCCTGAGCGCCACCATGGTGCTGCCACAGTGGGGAGGCACCCACAAAAGGCACCCCAGGCCCCCAGAAGACTTAATTTGGCCCTGCCTCCAGGGTGGACAGTGGGCAGTTTTTTAGAGTCTCCACCTAGAAGAACCCTAAATAATAAACTGTGTTTGACTGAGTTTACTAAAGGACATGTGGACGCTGCTGTGATTTAAACCTGAAATATCAAGGACAAGTAGGTGTTTTAGACTTTAAATTCATAACACCATGCCATCCCTTCAGCCCCTGTGGTAGAGAGTATGCTAGAGAGCTCTGACAAATGCTGATGTGAAATGTTTCAAACAACAACGTACATATTTAGCAAAGTATGTGTGACTGGATATGATTGGACCAGCACTGTAGACTAGCTGTAGCTGAGTCTACTCACAGAGAACTTAGCTTAGACTTTCAGAAATGCTCAGTAACCACAATTTGGGCTACTGAAGTGGCCAAAAACTTTCAAGACCCACCAGCTTCCTCACTTAGTTGCCTAAATGGTAGCTGTTGGATGCTCAACAATTTTGAAGTTCTCCCCCCACTTACATAAAACCTAGTGCATATTGTTGGATGGACTTCTTGTAGTTTTAGTTCTATGTGTAAATGTGGCATAAAATGAGTCAGATAATGTGTGGGTAATAATGTGAAAGGACTGCTTAATTCTGGCTCTTTATTAAGAACTTTTTGCAGAGGTGTTGTAATGGTGGTTGGCATGCCAGCCTTGTGCAGAGACTGGCTTTCTAGGGCATCCTCCAAACTATTCCCTTCTGCAACGTATGCTTCCCTATGCAGGTTGTTTCCTTTTTGATTTTTTTTGCTGTCTTTTATGCCACTGTGAGTTGCTGAGACCAGAATGCTCCCACTTGTTGTTTGACTTATCAGTGTTGGTGAGGGATTTGCTTCCATCCTGTCACTGCTTTAATTTTGTTGGGTGGCGTCCTGTTAGTCCTCTGTATTGCTCATATACCTTCTTTCCTTTGACTCTTTTTTACATCAGGTCAACTGACAACTAAGGCTCTTTCAAAGTCCTTCTTGTCTTAGCTTTGGCCCATCTGTCTGGGTGTGCTGGGTGTCTGCAACTATTATACAGGCTTACTCCCCACTGCTCTCCAGAGTCTCTAATTACACATATGATCTGGGTGATCACTGCAGCTTGGATTGTAGTTTTTTGCCATTCGTTTGTGTGGTTTTCAATGGCTGGACTCAGATCTACTCAGCTGTGCATAGTGGCTTTAGACCCTTGGCTCCTCCGTACAGGCTGCTTGCCTCACTTGGCATTCTCTTAACTGCTTCTCTTTCCTGTCCATCATTCCTCTACAGGGCTGTAGAGGACTATCGTTTCTGTGAAGCAGAATCAGCCTATCAGTCTCTGTGTTGAGTACCATCTACTCCCAGGGAGGCTATATTATTATGGTCCAACGTTGCCAGGGAGAGATCCCTTCTAGTCTGTTTTGCCTTTGCAAGCTGTCTCTTAGCCACAAAGCAATGGGAATATAGCCATCTAAGGGAAGAAGTCTTGTGCTCACATTCCCATGTGGTGCAGATTTGCTGGAATTCTGCCATGTCTGTGGTCCATTATCTGGTCATTGTGTCAGCTGTATCATGGCTTGCAAATGTCCTTTCATTTTCCTGATTACAGTTCTTGCCAGATCATATGCCAGATAATCCACCTCCCAGAAGCTGTTGTAGTAATCTCTGACCATGTAGTTTCTGTCATTAAAAATGAATGGGTTTGTTCTTTTCCCAGGGTGAGGTTGGTATGTAATCACTTTAGTCTTCTCACAGCTCACACTTTCCTGTATACTCTTAATTAGACATTTATGTGTGGCCAGTTGATTTACCCCCTGCCCCAGGCTCATCTCAGGCATACTTGTGTCCCCAGTTGAGAAGCATGTGTCCATCTCCTGGTATTGGCTCTGACGTCTGGTGGAATTAATGATCAGTCCCCTTTAAACAAAAGCCCATCGTGCACACACAGCTCATCCTTCAACATAGTAGTAGGGAAAGAACTGACATTTGCTCTTTTCAATCTGACCAGTTCTGAAATATGAACATTTTTATTGCCTGTAGTGTTCCTTTCTGTTTGGTGCTTTGCTTGATTTTCTGGAGCCTGCCACCAGAGATGTGAAGAAGGCAGTGTAGCATTTAAATAGAGTCCATCTCTTCTTTGGCAGAGGCATCTGTGTTGTACTTTGGAAAATATTTCCTCTCAATGTACCTGCCATCAGCAGGGTCTTTTCTGGGCAGTACCTTATTCCTTCCCTCAATGCACTGGAGTCTTAACAGCACATGTTGTAGTCAATTCGGAAAACTCAGCAGTGCCTTCTTCATGATGCCTTTTAATGGCACGTTATCAGATTGTACGTCCTCCTTGTCTAAAGCAGGGTTGGATTAAGGCAGGAGCTTTAGGGGCTGCAGCCCCTGGCCCTGACCTAAAGAGGGGCCCTGTGGTCCCCCAAAAATCCAGCCTGGCTGTCCTGAGTGGTGAGCTACTGCTGCTCGCCTTCAGTCTGCCTGCTCAATTCCCAGGCTGGCTGGTCTGCTCACCAGCCAGCCCAGGGGAGGGGCAAGAGTACCGTGGCTCCTGGTCTGCCCCTCCCTAGTCAGCCTGCAGCCCATCCCCACCCCCTCACCAATGTGGCCTGCACCCCCCCCACAGCACTGCTGGCCACAGCCCCCCAGCCAGCCTCCTCTGCAGCACCAGCTGGGGCCTTGGAGCCCCTGACCCCATGCCCCAGCATGGAGGAAGGGCAATGGGGGGCCCACAAGCATGGGCAGCCTCGGGCTCCCCCGCCCCGGTCCAGAGGTGAACTATTGTAGCCATTCTATTTGAAAGAGCACAGTCAGTAGCTCCTTTTCTGTCTGAGCATGTCTCCTTTCTATGTCTGCCAGGGCTTTGATACCAAAGGCTATGTCTACACTGGCAAGTTAGTTCGAATTAAGCCTCCTTAATTTGAACTAACTAAAGCCATGGCTACACTAGGCTTTAGTTAGTTCGAATTAAGGGCTTCCCTAATTCGAACGAATAAGTTCGAATAGGGTATTGGAATTAAGGGGTTAATTTGAACTAACTAGTTCAAATTAACCAATGTGGCCATGTTAATTCAAACTAATTTCTTAGTTCGAATTAACTGGATTGAAATGAATGGGGATCGCTAATTCGAACTAAGCAAGTGCTTGCTTAGTTTGAACTAACGTTCCAGTGTGGCCATGCTAGTTCGAACTAACTAATTCAAACTAATTTAGCAAGTGTAGACATAGCCAGAGCTTACGGACTGCTGGCTATGTATCACTGTTGCTGCTAGGCATCCTACTAAGCATCACTGTAGCTCTAGCTGCTCCTCAAGGTTGTAACATTTTAGGATTGATGCTTTGCACCTGGTTGTCTTTACTCTTTTAAATGCCTGTTCTTGGGTTTAATCCTTTTAAGTACACAGTTGGGCTTGTATGTGCTCTCTGCTGAGCATACCGTGGACACTTTTTAAAAGCTATATAATCATTATTACAGACATGCCTAGGATCAATCCTACATTGCATCATTGTGTATTAATTGCCTCAAGGGTTCATAGACTTCTGAGGTGGGCGTACAGAATCTGGAAAGATAAAGCCAGCCAGTGACTCACTCGACTCCTTTTACATCCTTTGGGCCAGGCATTTCTTTAATGGCTTTGTTTCTCAGGGCCTGGTTGGGATCCCTCAAAGCCAACAGATGTCCTGTGTAGGAAATCTCAGATCTCTTCAGTTTAAACTCACCTGCATTCTGCCTGATATTCCACTCCCAGCATTTGTTTAGGGGTTGCTGCAGCTTACTATATTCTGGAATACCTTTTCCTTGACAGCTCCATCTCCTACAATAAGAATGTCAACAGCTATAGCCTTGATACGTGGTAGTCCCTCCAAGCTGCCCATTTGCTCTTTTCCTAAATGCTTCTTTCTTTGCCAATTAATCACACTCTCCTTTGCTGTGGGTTTTTACTAGACTGATCATTTCCCCTGTGTTTCATGTACCATATGCTGAGTAATAACATGAGGACTCTCAGTCTCTAAAGCTAAACTGGCTTTTTATTAAGATAACTATTTAAAGAGATGCTGCAACTACAGCTAATACTCCAGCTATGGACTCAGGGACTGGTTTCCCAGGGTATCTCTACACTAGAAAGCTAAGTCGATTCTCTTAAGTAGACTTAAAGTCAACCTTCTTAAGTTAACTTAGCGTCCACACTAGAAATTTAAGTTGATTGCCTGTGTCCACACAGGTAGGTGTTAAGCTGACAGAGAGCCACAGCTCCCTGTCCTTGTCCTGAGGAGCCGTGGCTCCCTTCTTGCCCGGCTCCCCAGCAAGAAGGGAGTCACTCGTGGCTCCCCAGCAGAAGGGAGCCACATGCGGCTTCCTTTCCAGAGGGAGCCCTGGCTCCCTTGTGGCGGGTGGGGAGCCATGGCTCCCTTGTCCCCAGGCCTAGGTCGACTTAGGGAATTGTCGACTTAGGGCGGCCACACTGGTTTTAGGTCGACTTAAGGAATCGACCTAGGCCTTAAGTCGACCTAAAGAGCAGTAGTTATTAAGTTGACTTAAGGAAGCGCTTAAATCGACTTAATGAAAGCCCGGTGTGGATGCGGCTTTATTTAGGTCGACTTAAGCTTCCTTAAGTCGACCTAACTTGCCATTGTAGACATACCCCCAGTGCCTGTCCAAACTTTTCCCTCCTGCAACCTGTGCTCCCCTCTCCAAGTTTTATGTAGGTTGTTCACACAGGAGAGTATTAAGAGTGAATTTTATTTCTTGGATCCAGTAATATGACCTAGTTGAAGTTGCAACAGTTACTACTCTGTCACAGACTGGTTATCAGTAAAGTCTGGCGCTAGCTGTTGCACTATGTAGAAAACTAGCCATGATAGAGGTATCCACTGAAGCTGCTAGAATTTTGTTTCAAGTTCCCAGTGACCTGGGACAGCATAAGGTAGTAGCAGAAAATATTCTGATGGCAGTGAATTGCCAGTTAGAATAGTAGAATACTCCAACTGACTGTTAATAATAAATGAAAAGATCTGCAGTATTAAACTAAGTACTTATGTCCTTACAGTTCTTTCAGAGTCTACAAGGGAAAAAGCTTTAATGCAGGGGTATCAAACATGCGGCCTGCGAACCTCTTCCATTCAGCCCGACTGCTCTTGGCGGGACCACACTCTCTCTATAACAGAGAGAGAGAGTGGTTTCACGTATCCAGCATTCCACAATGCCATGAGAGTGTCAGTTCTTGTGACATCACAGAGCACTGGGTACGTGAGACTGCTCTGCAAAACCACACTCTCTCCCTAACAGGGAGAGGGAGAGTTATTGCAGAATGAAGTTTCACATACACAACACTCCATGATGCTGCAAAAGTGCTGTAGTACTTTGATTACAGCCCACTTGAAGTACATTTAAGTCAAATCTGGCCCGCCATAGCAAATGAGTTTGACACCCCTGCTTTAGTGTATATACGTCCTAAGTAGTTGATTGTTATTGCATTATGCTAAGAGTCTAATTCTTAGTCACACACTTCAGCCTTTTTCTTCTAACATTCTGCGTGTTTTCTGTAGTGTTTCAGGAAACACTTCCAAGCTATACGTAGTGTAGAACTTCAGAAAAGGAGATGGTGAATCATTTTTCTTAGAACTGTATAGTAAGCTGTCTATACATTTAGTCTGTTGTTAAATCCTCAGCTGCTTCATCTTCCAAGGTTACAGAAGTAATTTTCTGGGCAACTTAAGTGGGAGTGTTATTAAATGCTTTAATTGTCTTTAGCATTTAAAAGCCTTCCAGAAAAGTTGTCATAGAATAGTCTTGGAATCTGATAGGCTATGTCTACACTGGCAAGTTGGTTCGAATGAAGGAAGCTTAATTTGAACTAACTAAAGCCATGGCTGCACTAGGCTTTCATTAGTTCGAATTAAAGGCTTCCTTAATTCGAACTAATAAATTCAAATATGCTATTCGAACTAAAGGTTAATTTGAACTAGTTAGTTCGAATTAACCAATGTGGCCATGTTAGTTCGAACCAATTGCTTAGTTTGAACTAACCGGCCCATTGAACTTTAAGTGTAGACATAGCCAATGTGTCTTTAAAAGGGAAAAAAAAAAAAAACCCTACTCAATGCACATACTTCTCAGTTATGCGGAGAAAAGCATCAAAGTCCACTAGAATCCCTGATAGCCACTTAATAGCAAATTGCCGTTCTGCTGCCAGACACTAGAACTGGGAGTCCCTTTTACAGAAAGCCCCTTCTGCAGAAAGCAAGCAAAATAAAGTCTATAACATTCTTGCTCATGGTCTCTGAATCTAGAGAGAAAACTGCTGTAGGCAAGACAATAACTTCCGTTTTCTTATAATAGACTAGTATATAAATCAATTTCAACGGGAGGTATAATTGAACCACTCTGCATCGGAGGTTTCAGCATAAGTGCTTCAGTGAGCAAACAATGTGCTGTCAGCTTAAAATAGTTCTAGTCTTGATTCAGGAAAAGACCACAAGCACAGTGTTTCTTCTGATGCAGGTTACAGCAGCTCCCAGAAAAAGGCTACTCGGCTCTACACAGGGAGAATTCTCAAAATATCAGGTGCAGTAACAGGCAACAAAAGGCTTCTTAGTTTCATAGCTACACGCACCACATGGATTAAATCCAAAGCACGTGGGATGTGGAGAAGTAAGGAGTCCAATTTAGATTTCCAGCCCCTAAGTTTGGGGTTGCATGAATGAGAGGCTTTGAAGTAGGCTCTTTTAGGGCCACAAAGTTCAAATCCAGCTTTCTTACCTGGAGTTCTAGCCCATATGTCCAATGTAATCAATGATGGGATTTTGCTGTTGCTTTACAAAGCATTAAAAATCATTTTTGTTAGATTTAAAAGATGATCAGGTGTGAAACCTGATTTTTATCATACTTTCTGCTTACCAGTGCTACACTCTTATAAGAACTATTGGACTGAGCTATACACTATCCACCATCAAAAAGAAAAAATTCTTTAAGGGTGATATCTCCAAACAGATGGGAAATGCTTCTGATAAGTGAAAAACTAAGTATTTTAATGTTTAAGTACTTGTGAGTTGCATGGTCATTGATGTGTTTTATTGTAGTGTTTTATATTGTATGATTGCTTACAAAATCTAGAGATTTATGATGAATTTAAAGTCACTGTGAAAAACATATGCTTGATTCATTCAGTCATCTGAGAACACTTGTAAAGAATGTCATCGGGTACCTATTGCCTAATTCACCACATAGAAGCCTTCAAAGTTCTGTGTTGTCATGGAGTGTTGTGATATTGAGGTCTAGCTAGTAAAGGGCCATAGCAATATTAAAAATCCTCCTTGCAGTGAGCGTGCACATGTGTGAGCAATTTCCCCTGACAAGCAGCAAGGGTTGCCAAACAAAGACTGCTGAGAAGTATTTTGGACTCAGAAAATAATTATATGAGCTAGTTGAAGTTCTCATGCCTTACATGCATGATGATATCAAGCATAGCGGGGAAGGTCCCAGATGATTGGAAAAAGGCAAATATAGTGCCTACCTTCAAGAAAGGGAAAAAGGAGGATCTGGGGAAATACAGATCAATCAGCCTCACCTCAATTCCTGGAAAAATCATGGAGCAGATCCTCAAAGAATCGATTCTGAAACACTTGGAAGAAAATAGAGTGATCAGGAACAGTCAGCATGGATTCACCAAGGGCAAATCATGCCCAACCAACCTGATTTCCTTCTATGATGAGATGACTGGATTCGTGGATGCGGGAATAGCCGTCGACGTGATGTACCTTGACTTTAGCAAATCTTTTGATACGGTTTCCCACAGCATTCTTGTCAGCAAGTTAAGGAAGTATGGGTTGGCTGAATGGACCATAAGGTGGATAGAAAACTGGCTAGATCATCGAGCTCAGCGGGTAGGAATCAATGGCTCAATGTCTAGTTGGCAACCAGTAGTGGGGTCGGTCCTGGGGCCGGTTCTGTTCAACATCTTCATTAATGTTCAGGATGAAGGGATAGATTGCACGCTCAGTAAGTTTGTGGATGACACCAAGCTGGGGTGAATGGTAGACATGCTAGAGGGCAGGGACAGGATTCAGGGAGACCTAGACAAATTGGAGCATTGGGCCAAAAGAAATCTCATGAAGTTCAACAAGGACAAGTGCAAAGTCCTGCACTTAGGATGGAAAAATCCCATGTACTGCTAGAGGCTGGGGACCAATCAGCTAAGTAGCAGCACTGTGGAAAAGGACTGGGGGTTATGGTGGATAGGAAGCTGGATACGAGTCAACAGTGTGCTCTTGTTGCCAAAAAGGCCAGTGGCATATTGGGCTGCATCAGTAGGGGAGAGTTGCCAGCCGTTCGAGGGATGTGATTATTCCCCTCTATTCAGCACTGGTGAGGCTGCATCTGGAATACTGTATCCAGTTTTGGGCTCCCCACTACAGAAAGGATGTGGACAAATTAGAAAAAGCCCAGTGGAGGGCAACGAAAATAATTAGGGGGCTGGGGCACATGATGTACAAGGAGAGACTGTAGGAACTAGGCTTGTTTAGTCTGCAGAAGAGAAGACTGAGGGGGGGGGATTTGATAGCAACCTTCAACTACTTGAAAGGGTGCTCCAAAGAAGAGGGAGCTAGGCTGTTCTCAGTAGTAACAGAGGATGGAACAAGGAGCAATGGTTTCAAGTTGCAGCTGGGGAGGTCGAGGTTGGATATTAGGAAAATCTTTCTCACTAGGAGGGTGGTGAAGCATTGGAATGGGTTACCTAGGGAGGTGGTGGAATCTCCATCTTTGGAAACATTTAAGGCCCAGTTAGACAAAACCCTGGGTGGGATGATTTAGGGGGAGTGGTCCTGCTGATAGCAGGGGATTGGACTAGAATACCACATGAGGTCTCTTCCAACCTAAGATTCTATGGCTATGTCTACACTGACAAGTTATGTCGACTTAAGGAGGCTTAAGTCGACCTAACTTAAGCCCTGTCCACAGTAGGCTTTCATTAGGTCGACTTAAGAAAATCCTTAAGTCGACCTAATGAAAGCTTAGGTCGACTTAGTAAGGCCTGCCGGTTAGGTCAAACTTAACCCTCCTTTAGGTCGACCTAAGCCCAGTGTGGATGCATAAGTCCACTTTCTTAGGTTGACCTAAGGGAAGTTAGGTCAAATTAATAAATCCCAGTTAAGGGAAAGCACTTTAAGTCGACATAATACGGTCGACATAAAGTTGACTTTATTTAAGTCGACTTAACAAAGTTGACCTAACTTTTTATAGTATAGACATAGCTTGTGATTCTGTAACTCCACTTCTTGGTGGGTGTATGGGTAAGAAAGGGCTCATCTATTGGGAAGATCGGATAAAGCTAAACACAATGATAGACGGTCAATACCAAACAATGGCTATAGTTCATATTAAAACTGAGAGTAAACAGTTTACAAAAAATAAGCAGAAAAGAATTAAAGATGTTTGGGGGAAGAATAGATTGTTAGAAAAGGAAGGATGATTCACTGGCTGGGACACTGATCTGGGAGACCCATATTTAATTCCCTGCTCTGCGTGACCTTGGAGAAACCACTGAAAGCCAGATTTGTAAAGGTTATTTAGGTGCCTAGAGGGGATTTTCAAAAGCACCTAAGTCTATGGGAGTTAGATACCTAGATGCATTTGAAATCTCACTTAGGGCATTGATCTGCATCTTTGGGTACCTAAATACCTTTACAAATCTGGGCCCTATCTTCTCTGAACCACATTTTTATAGGTATTTAGGAACTGCTCCATTCAGCACTGCACTGTCTAGTGTCCAGAACTTCAAAGATATTCAGGTACCTAAATCCACCATTTATGCGTCACTGACATTTTCAAAATTGCTATCCAACTCCATTAGTGCCTAAGTCCATCAAACCACCATCAAGTTCTGCCAGTCAGTGTTTGCAAATCTGCCTTAGCACTGAGACTGCACCACAGCTAATAAGTAGTTCTGAGCCCAAACCCACGATGAAACCCTGGGATTGTCATAGTAGATAGAAAAATGCCTATCACAACAGCAGGGCCTGATCCTGTGTTGTGCTTAGGTTATGCCTACATTGACGGCAGCAAATTCGTCACCAACAAATCAATTTATTCAGATCGATTGAGTGGGTCTTCACTTGTGTTCAGATCAATCCAGAAGTTGATTTAATAAAACCACCTCTGGAAAAAGAGTGACACTATGTTGATGGATACGCATTTCCTGTTGGTGCAGCGTAGTAGAGACAGCGCGCAGAGCAGACTTTAGGAAGTCGATATAAGTTATGCAGGCTACTCTCTGTAGTTTGTGTAATTCCTGTTGACCGCCGCAGAATTTGCCAGGAAGTGTAAGCCACACCTTAGACTATGCCAAATACCTGTGTCACCTAGATAGTCCCTCATCACACCACCCCTCACATAGTCTGCACACACATTGCCCCAGTTTGCTGTTACTTTACATGACACCTTTTAGATTGACATCATATGCAAACGGGTGCTTGCTAGCACTTGTTATTGCATGATGAATGGTGGTGTGTAAAGAATTGTAGATGTATGCTGGAAATATGTTCTTAAAAGGTGTTTTGCAAGCAGTGCATCAGCGCAGTGTGTCCTAGACAAAAGTTTTGTTTTTTGTTTTTGTTTTTTTCCCCCTGGTCTCCAATGGAAATTGAGCCCGGTAACATCTTAGAGGACAATGAAAAGTACTTCCAATTACAAAGTAAACAAAGCCATCTTGCTAACTCAGCATTGAGGGGAACAGGGGAGACAGTTTAGCAATTACAATGGGGGATGGACCCCATAGGAAGCCTTTTTGGCTCTTGAAACAGCTACAAGAGACTTTGGGAAATAGATACAGAGAGATGGAGCCACTTTGCTATTGTCATGGGGTGACCAGTCACTGCTGGGCTGGCATCTCGTCATTAGCTCAAGGCCAACACCCTCTTATGCAGTTTGCATACCATTGCTTTCTCTTTGAATGTCTGGAGTGGAAACACTGGCTTGCAGCTCTTTTCTTTGTGACTCAGCCCTCTGGCTAGGTCGTTCAGTGTTTCCCCTTTTGGGGTAAAAGGTGCAACAGGGCCTATTTGCAGCCCTGCCTGTGGGTGCAGTTCTCAAAAGGTGTACCAGGGCCTATCCTGGTACTGCCCCCAGCTCTCCAGTCAGGACACTCTCCCTCAAGCTGAAGCCCCTTCCCAGGGCTTTGGCCACTCTGCCAAAAAAAATTACTTTGCTTTGGCCACTCTGCCCCCCCCCCCCCCCCCCCACTTCGTCCTTTTTTTTTTTTTTTTTTTTTTTTTTTTTGCTGTTAATTTGTGTTTCTTGCTAATTGCTCTTTAAAAATTGGAAGTCAAATCCAGTGAGGAATACAGAAAGGAACATGAACTCTGGCAAGTGAAGTGTAAAAGTATAATTAGGAAGGCCAAAAAAGTATTTAAAGGATGTCTTTTTACATCTAATTGCCTTTTTTATTGTGTTTAGTATGGTGGCATTTTTTTTGTGTGTGTGTGATCCTACTGTGGTTTTGATTTGGGGTGTATACATTTAGTTTGAGCTTCTACTTTGGTGATTTTAAATAGTTTCTATGCAGCTTGCAGGCATTTCATTCTTGTGACTGTTCCTTTTAATTTCTGTTTAACTAGCTTCCTCATTTTTTGTGTAGTTCCTCTTTTTGAAATTAAACATTACTGTGGTATGTTTCTTTGGTATTTTTACCTCTACAAGGATGCTGAATTATATTATGGTTGCTCTTACTGAGCACTTTAGCTATACTCCTCTCTTGGATCAGATCCTATGCGCCACTTAAATCTAAATCAAGTACTGCGCGTACCCATGTGGGTTCCAGGAGTAGCTGCTCCAAGAAGCAGTCATTAATGGTATCTAGAAACTTTATTTCTGTATCATGTCCTGAGATGACATGTATCCAGTCGATATGGGGATAGTTGAAATCCGCAATTATTATTGGGTTTCTTTTTTTTTGTAACTTCTCTAATACCCGGAGCATTTAACAGTCACAGTCACCATTCTGGGCAGGTGGTCAGTAGTTCATTCCTGCTGCTATATGCTTATTGTTCAGGCATGGAATTTTTATTTCTAGAGATTCTATGGTATTGTTTCATTCATTTAAGATTTTTACTATATTTTACTCCACTTTTTTTTCACATATAGTGTCACTCCCCTGCCAGTACCATCTACTCTCATTCCTATATATATTGCATCCTGATATTATTATACTAATAGGCTTCTGGGGTGCCTATTACAGCAGTATCTTTATTTAATATCAGGCATTAAAGTTCACCCATTTTAGAATTTAGACCCCCTAACATTTGTATACAAGCACTTTAAAATTTGACAATTTAGGCATCTTCCTTCATGTGATGTAATTGAATGGGACTTTTTCATTTGACTGTTTATCTTCAATTTCTGCTTGTACTTTATCAACTTCTCTCCTCTCGATAATCCCATTCATAAATCCTCCTTTAAACAGGGCTGGATTAACCTTTCATGGTGCTGGCACCAACCATTTATGGGTTGCCATGGAGGCAATGGGGCGAGGCCATGGAGGGAGGGGGGACAAATGAGCACAATGGGGCACAGTGTGGTGGGGGGCAGCCTTGCTCCAACCAACCCAGCACAAAGGCACTGTTTACAAACTGGCAACTGCCAGACCCACACTGACCTGCCTGGGCCCGCACTGCTCATGTGCCCCTTTCCTCAGCAGTGTGCCCATGCTGAGCCATTCCGCCCTCACCCACCCAGCAACCCCGCCCACAGCCCCCTGGCTCTGATAGGCCAAATGCCCCATCTGCCCAAAGACCCCCTTACAGGACCCTACCACAACTGAGCAGCACCATGCACATCACTGCACAGGCCCTCTCCCTAGATCTCCGATGCCCAGCATCCCCCCCAAAACTACCACTACTCAGCCTCCTCCTCACAATCCCCCCCCCACAACAGTACAATGCTCCACGCAGACCTCTGCAGTCCCTCACTACCCAGCACCGCTCCCCTGCAAGACTCCCCAGAGACTCACTTCCCCATGTCCTGCCCCACGCTCCAGTGGGAGGTGACTTTGTCTGCTGGGTTGAGCTGGCAGTGTGTCTGGGGCTGTTCCTGGGACAGGGATCATTCTGGCCCCTCAGGAGTGGCACAATGAGCCAGACTTGAGGAGGAGCAGGGTCTACCCAGGCCTGGCTCTCTCAGGACCCACTTATGTGGTGGTGCCCAGCAAGCCCCCAACACACACTGGCTGAGACTGGCCCAGCCTCTGAACCAGGTGGCTAGGCCCCCGGGAGGCAGGCTGGGCCTTGCAGATGGTGGACAGTAGGGGCAGCTGAGAGCCAAAACCGTAATAGACCCCTTCTGAATGTGGGCCTAATGCCACGGTGTGATTGGCACCATTGTAAATCTGGCACTGTCCCTAAGGGATGTCTCTCTAGGAACTGTGTGCTCCTCTACACCTGTCAGCTTCCCCCAGCCCTTAATTTAAAAACTTCTCTTATGACCTTTTTAATTTTACATGCCAACAATCTAGTTTCATTTCAGCGTATGTGGAGCCCATGCTTCTTCTACTGGCTTCTTCTTTCCTCAGTTCCTAATAATCCTTCCTCTGAGCATCATCATTTCATCCACACATTGAGACCCTGCAGTTCTACCTGTCTTCTTGACCCTGCACATGGAACCAGCAGCACGTCACAGAATGCTGCCATGAAGGTCCTGGAATTTACTTTCTTACCTAGCAGCCTAAATTTGGCCTTTGGGATTTCTCCCCTACCATTCCCTATGTCATTGGTACCTACATGTACCACAACCACAGGCTTCTCAGCACACATATCTGGGTAGATGTCTCAACTGGGAGAACTGCCCAATGAATGCTGGTTGCAGCCCTCTCATCACAAAGCCAACTATCTGTATTTCTAACCATTGACTCTCACTTTACCTATCTCATCCAAGTAACTGGGGTCCTTTCCCAGAAAAGGTATTCTCAGTGCAAGAGATTACCATGACATCATCTGGAAGAAGGGTCCCAGCTGTGCTTCAACATGATGTTCTCCTTCCCTTAAACTTTCACCTTCTTCACCAGTACAGAGTCATCAGAGGGGGTGAGGCAGCTCTACAAAGAAAAGTCTTTGTTTATGTACCTCTCCGTCTCTCTTAGCACTTCTAGTTCAATCACTCTGGTCTCAAGATCCCACATTTGGTCTCCAAGAGCCATGAGTTGCTTGCACCGAATGTGCACACATGCCACCTGCCCACAAAACAGGTAATCCTACTTGCTGCATTCAGTGCAGTAAAGTGGATAGCCCCTCCCCCCCATTATTTTACTTGTGCTGGTGGTTGTTTTGGGGGTCAGACAGACATGTATTGGCATAAGTTTAGAGAATATTTGTTAGGTTTCTCTTGCTCTCTCACACCTCCTCTCTCTAAGCTCCCTTGCAAAACTCCCCTGTTCACTAGCTCCTCTGGTCACTTAGGAGATTTTGCGGGAGGTCAAACTAGATGATCATATTGGTTCCTTCTGACCTTAGAGTCTATGAGTCGGCTTTTTAAACCCCTGTTCTCCCTAAGTTATGCTGTGGGCACATTGCTGGTGTCAGGGTTCACAGCCAGAGCTGCACAGCACAGAAGCACCCAGAGATACGGTACAGGTGGTGATATAGCCCCATTCTGGTCTGCGTGAATCCTTAAAGCATCACAGCCTGACCTGTCAATCAGTGCCCACATCAGGAAAGCCAGCTGCAGGCCACTGATAGGTGAGAAGGCAGCTGAGAAGCTGCACAAAAGATGGTAGTGAGCACAGGGAAACAAAAGGCAAGCATGAGTGTTATGGCTGCTAGGGCACCCATCCTGGCTTAGGTAATTAACTGTTGCAGAGGATTCATGGTTGAAGATCCTGAGTTGAGGGAGGCACCTATCTCTGGCCCATTAAACAAGTGTGCCATAGGAGCACACCACTTAGGTACTCAAGTCACTCTTCCCGTATCTTGCCTTGGCATTTCATTTCTGTCTAGCTTAGGTGGCTCCATGCTTTGCTGGTTAGCTTCTGAAAATCCTCTCCTTATGTGCCTAACTGTCCCCAAGGAGAACCTGAGCACCTAGCTTGGGGCTGAAAATTCCACTGGGCACCAGACTGCCTAGGAGTTAGGAGTTGCAATGTTCATCCTAAATCCCATGTGGATCTAGCCCTAAGTATCTTTTTGGATCTGGGCCTTAGGAGCATGAGACCCGAACAGTGTGGCTGTGGGGGGGGGGGGCCGCAGTGCAGGCCCCCCACTGCCCCGCTGCGAGTGGGACAGCGCGGGGCCCAGGGCGATCGCCCCGTTCGCCCCCCAGGGATGGCCCTGTAGCCATCTCAGTCATTGCAGCACTGAGTGGAGCAAGGCCTAAACGTGTTTAAAAATATGAGCCCCTGTGCCTCAGTTTCCCATCTGTGAAAGGGAGATAAATAGTAATGCCATATCTTGGAGGACTGTATAAGTACGCTAAAGGCTCTGAGGCACTTTAGATATTAGAATGAGGAGGACCACATAAGTACCTAATCAAAATAGTAAAACATAAAGGTGAATGAAGAAGCTTGCATAAAGAGCTAGAAAAAGATCCTTGACTACAGAGCAATAATAAATTACAGCTGTAGATTTAGAGGACTGCATTTTTAGAGGGTTAGCACCAAAAACTGCACTTGCAAAAATGGTACATGGAAATCCACATTTCCTCAAGCCCTGAGTATTTGTATACTAAATGGGGTGTTAATCATGCAGGTACTAGCTTCACAAACCCATGGTTTGTCACTATCTTTTATATGCCAACTGCTGAAAATTTGGCTCCAACAGTTACGATACAGTTACGACTGTATCTTAAATCCCAAATATTTGAAAATCATTTTCTCCATCACTTAGCTTCAAACGTGCTGGCTTGGGTAGTAAGGTTTGAGGACTGCACAAATATTACAGCAGACATGCAGGAATGGAACTGTTCTGTTAGATGGGGACACAGTGCTGGACTTGGGCCTTGGCAAGTAAGGAAAGGAGTCACTGATTTTAAAAATATTTTTCTTTCGAAAATTTAATTATAATTTTAAAGCTTACAAATATATTACTAGATGTTAATTGCTGGCTTCTGTTTTTCCAGTGCAAATAATTAAATCATTAGATTCCTAAATTCCTGATTGAATTCTTAAATAAGGCGTTAAGGCATGTCTATCCACAGATAAAATAATCACAGCATGGCTGTGGCTGGCCCGAGTCAGCTGACTCAGACTCACAGGGCTCAGGCTAAAAAGTATTTGTGTAGACAACTGTATTCAGGCTAGAGGCTGAGCTTTGGGATCCTGCAAAGGGACCCAGAGTGTGCCCAAATGTCTAAACAGTAATTTTTTTTTTTTTTCAGTCCCAAAACCCAACCCCTGCAAACCTGAGTCAGCTGACCCAAGCCAGTTGTAAGTTATTTAATACCATGTAGATATACTCAAAAGTGTAAGCGACAAATATGTTAAAGTATTTAGGTCCCTTAAGATGCAAGTAGATGATTATTTTGGTGTGTTTGTCTAAGTATCTTTGAAAATCTGACCCTAAATGATATAAACTGCAAACGCAATATAATTGGAAATACAATTATTTGAGCCTGCGCAACTGTGGTACAAAACAAAAACAAACAACCAGAAAGATCATATTAAGAAAATTCATCCCTGCTGTGGCATTATGCCAGGAAAAAAAGCCAGTACATTTTATGATTTTGAATTCATTTAACTTTAATGCAACCCAGACTTGTCTTTGTATGAATTATTAGTTTTCCAGTAGCTCCCAGCTACAAGTACATGCCTCTCATGGTAAAAGAAAGAGAGGTATGTTACTGGAACCAGAACTAAAACAAGTAATTGAAAGAAAAGAATAATAAAAGCGGGGTGGAAGAGAGGTGGGGAGGAGGGAAGAGAGAGAGAGAGAGAGAGAGAGAGAGTTTCTCCTTGACACAGCCAAGAAGAAAGAAAATGAGGGTCAAAGCGCATTGGCAAAGAATCTAAAAGAAAACTTTTAAATAGGCATATGTATAGCTACAGTTTCATGTGAGTGTATGAATTATCTGTTTATACTGGAGAGAGAATGTAATACTGTGGGCAGGATCTTCAGGGACAAGACTGAAGGGACTGAAAGTTTGGTTTGCAACTTCTAGGCACTTCTGTAATAATAATATAATTTTTTAAATTTCCACTATATGCTCATCAGAAATCGCCTATATACTAATGGTGTGTTTGGGTTTTTTTAAAAGGACTAAATATTGTTTTTTTTCTCCATACTTTGCAGACTAGTATTGTTGCAAACTTCCTAATTTACCTTTTCTCTGCCAAAATCTACTTTGTTACACCCATGCAGCCACATGGCACTGCACTGATGTACACAAAAGTGGGTTTGTCTGAATGGAGATTAATTTAAACAATATGGCCAAGTTCCTCCCTAATATGACTCCTGATTTCAGTGAAGTTGCACAAGAAATTAATTTGTGAGTACTTTTTAGAGCCCCAGAATAGGGCCTTTTCTTCCTTTAAATTGTACAGTGCTTTGAGTAGCTGAACTGAAATCATAGGCTATGTCTACACTTGCTAAAATTAGTTCAAATTAGTTAGTTCGAACTTAAATTAGCTTAATTCGAACTAGAAAAAGTTAGTTCAAACTAAGCAAGTGCCATTCATGGCACTTGCTTAGTTCGAATTAGCGATCCCCATTCATTTCAATGGCCGGTTAGTTCGAACTAAGAAATTAGTTCGAATTAACATGGCCATATTGGCTAATTCAAACTAGTTAGTTCGAATTAAAGCCTTACTTCTGAAGCCCTATTCGAACTTATTAGTTCAAATTAAGGAAGCCATTAATTCGAACTAACTTGCCAGTGTAGACATAGCCATAGAGACTTGTCGAGAAGTAAGATATAGTGATAGTGAAGAAGGGAAGCAGAATCGGGACCTTAGTAATATGTGAAAAGTATTTTACCTTAATAATAATAATTATTTTTAAATAATAATAACTACACAGGGACACATTCTTCTCTGAGCTTAATGGTATTCCTCTAGTGGAGGTCAATGTGAGCACTGTATATGCATCCAAAAGTAGGCTTTGGCTCAATGTTCTTTTATTAAAATATTTATAACATTTATACATGTTTTTTTTTAAGCATCATGGCCTTTTCTAAAAAGCTTTTTTGGCATCTTCTTTGCCTTTTTGTGGTAATTATCAGGTCTGTTATCAAGCTCCTGAAGCTGCATTGAAAGCAACTATAAAGAACCGTCTGGTTTCTTAACAAATGTCGGATACGTGCCACTTTGGAGCAGACAGAAGAAATGGGTAAAAACTGAGAGCTTGAAGATCAATTAATACAGCTCAAACTTTTCACCCTTTCAATTAATAACTGATAATAATTATATATAAATTATTAAGTTAAAAATAAATCCATAAGCAAGACAATATGATGAATATACAAACTCAGTAAAAATGAAACAAATAAAACTGATTGATAGGAAGCAAGGAAAAAAGGGATGTAAAAAATATATAAATGGAAAAGCTTTGCATACTCTGTGGCAAGGGAGACCTAAACTCACCACCAAGGTCTCTGGATCGTGGAGCACTGTGGTATGGCAGATTGGAAATCTTGGGCATCTTTATCTAAATTAGAAAAGGTGGAATTTTATTAATTAAATATATAATTGAATAATAGAATCAGTACAGTTGCCCATGTTTAATCCATGTTCATATTACATTAATTTTTTGTTTATAATTATTTTACTTTATAATAGGGTAGCATGTAGGAAGCTGTGATGGGGTGTGCCTACCCCATACTAGAGACAAGGGAGTTGACCCTGCCTTATGGGTGGAGGAAGTCTCGCCCCTTAGATTGTGCTGGGCATGGTCCAAGCCCTACCCCAGTACAAAAGGGAGCAGCCCAGCTCATTTGGGGCTGACTGACAAAGAGAAAGGAGCCTTGGCAGTGACTCCAAGCAGGGAGTTGCTACAGCCCCTAGCTGAGGCAACCGGTGACTGACTGCCCATGACTCACTGCTGGAGCCAGCAGTCCAGTGAGCTATCGATGTGGAGAAACCTGAGGGTCTTGACAAGACGCAGGCCACCACATCAGGAGGCACGGCAGAAGGTAGCCCAGGAAGACGAGATGAGTGGTATCTCTCGCCTGAGACTGGTCAGCGCATTGCAGTAGGATCCCCACTAAGCAGGGTGGTGACCACCACTGTCAGGGAGAGGGCCCTGGGCTGGGACGTGGTAGAGTCAGGTGGATCCATGTCTCCAGTCCCCCTTGCCACTCCCGTTGGGGTGACAGCAAACCCTGAGCTGAGCATTAGACTGCAGAGGTGCGCCAACCCCTGCAGTAACTATAGACTATTTCTTCACAGAGCCTTGACTTGAGGGCAGCTATTGACTCTAGCTGCTTGGCTGCAGAGCCCTGCTTTCAGGACAGATATTGACTTTGGCTGCTAGACCCCAGAATCCTGACCTCTGGGCAATGATATTGACTCTGGCTGCTGGGCCATACTGCTTTGCAGCCAGAGACGGCCTTTGGCTATTGGGGGCCCTAGGTGAAGGCTCATTGTGGGACCCCAGGGGGCCCCCTCTGTGGCCCTGGTTCCCCGCCACCAGCCTGCCCCGGCCCTACCCCCCCCCCCACAGCCCCAACTTCCCACCGCCCCGGCTCCCCCTCCTCCAGCCCCAGCTCCCTGCTGCTGGCCCCAGCCCC
>ML685768.1:422771-456458 GCA_007922175.1 Pelusios castaneus
TGTCTACACAGTTAAAGAGCCATGGCTGGCCTGTGTCAGCTGATTCAGGCTAAACAGCTCTTTAATTGCTGTGTAGATGTTCAGGCTTAGGTTGGGGCCTGGGCTCTGCGACTTCAGATCCCAGAGGTCAGGCAGGCTACACAGCAATTAAACACCCAGTTGGAACAAGTCAGCTGATGCGGGTCTTTAATTGCAGTGAAGACATACCATGTATGGACAAAGTGTACCGTTCCTGCACCAGAGAGTATATAGTGTCCCCACATTTGTTTCTGAAGTGCTGTAGAGCTTTTTCTACTGACAATGCAAAAGCTGCTCTGTTGAGATTGTCAGGGAGCAAACAGAAAATTTTGGAACTTTGGGTAAGGCATGACAGGGGATGTGGCACTTGGGGAGGAACACAAGACAGTGTAGGACAATGGAGCAAGGATATTAGTTAGATGTTCATGCTAAGACATTCCACGATGAAATAGTTAATATTTACATTTAAAATGTCATCTTAACAGCTCAGTGAAATAATGGACTAGTTCACACTTCTGAGCTTTGGATTTAGGCTTCAGGAAGACTCAAGATGACAATACTGAAGTAGTTTGTACTCAGTTCATGTTTTCAAGGTTTTCTTTGCAACCATAAGGGCTAGAATGCAATTTTTAAAAAATGTAAGCTTGGATATGGTACCCACAGAATCATGGAATATATGGGGGTAACTATGGTAATTCTTTGGCAACAACAAAACTCTTTGAAATAAAGATGTTTTGAGATAATCATTGGTCATAAAAGATAAAATGGATTTGGAGAGATGTCCAGTCAGAGCAAAAGTATGAAGTTGTCGCTAAATTAGACAGGACATAAGCAGTTTATGTTTTCATCTTCTGTTTGTGTTGGTTTTCTCTGTGAGAGATGATACTTCTCTCGCTGGTCAGGAGATCGCTTGCATCTATGGCTTTAAGAATCAAGTAATGATTCACGTGACTGACTTAAAAGTTAATAACTCTTTTAAGCTTCTCAGAAGGAAAGGCATTTTCATAGGATGTCAGTGACTTTCCATGGTAGTGTGTGTGGGATGCAGGGATGAAGGAATGTTGCAGAAGGTTGCTCCTGCACCAGTGTCCAAAGTGGAGTCTCTTCAGTGTTAATAAAAAGAGAAGGAAAATCGTCATTTCTCTATCTCAGGACTTGGCGAACTCTGCATTTTTAACCCACGCTGTTGTTTTCCAACTGCTTTGTGGATACTGTGTCTGAATGCAGACATCGTAAGAGAAAGATTTGCTCTGTTGCATTACCAGGTGCAAACAACATGTGATGCACTGACTTGGCAGGATACGTTTTTTATTATGTACACAAATTTGAAATATATCGTTAGAACACTGGGTTCTATCATCTAAACTTTGATACACAGAACTTTCCACACAGAACTTTCAGCTAATACTTGCCTTGCAATAAGTACATTCTTTGGGTCATGATTACCTCAGCAGAATTTGGGCTGTGGTTCTCAGTAGGAGAAAATCCACCTGGAGGGAGTAGGGGGAGATGGTGTAAACTGCCTGTAAACCTTTCTCTGCCAGAGAAGTGGAGCTAAAGCAGTCTGAGCAAGTGTATCACACATGGAGCTTCTGCTGGTGGGGTTCTATGGAATCTCAGCCAGGGTTTAAACTATCCTTCATATGCAAAACCCCAGAGGGAAGGCGGTCACTGCTACTACTGCCTGCCATCCTCTAGGACAAATCTCTCTTGCAGTATAGTCACTCCTCTTGGCACAAAATGCAACCTATATAATCCCTTGTGCTGACTCAGGTGAATCTGGCTGTTATCCCCATGGCAATGATGGCATGAAACCAAAGCTACACTTTCAGCCAGAGGTGTAATTCCCAGATCAATGGAACATAGCTGGGTTAGATATGATCTGGCTAGATCTGAGGCACTAGGTTAATATTTGGGGTGGCTAGTCCATCCCATATCTCATGTTGCCACATCTATAGTGCATTCGCTTGATCAGAGCTAGCATGGGTATCTCTCTTTGAGCTGGGACTTACACCACTAGCTCAAAGTGTAGACATACCCTAAAAATATTGTGAACAATTTGTTTTTAGTTGTATTAACATTAAAATGGCTACCATTATTGTACTTTGCTATTTCAGCTGCACTGTGATAATGAACAAATAACTTCCTGATTCATTCAGCAGAGTTGACAGAGAGCCAACTCCCTTTACAGAGGTGTTGTAGTCATTTAAGAATCCTGGATCAGCATACCGGTAACTACCTTCTTAGCTTTTTACACCGTATTTTCGTAGCATGCAATTTCTTTGTTTCTCTGACAATTGATAGCCCATAATATATCTGAATTGCCTATTTCAGCAAGCCCTCTGGAAGTCATTTGTAGCATTTTTATCATCATCTCTGATAACTATACTATATCAAATATCCATTATGTACCAAGTATTGATTTCCTGTGGTTAATTCCAGCACCATATTGAGGCTAAATTCTATCCTCGCCACTAATTATTGTAATCAAATGCCAACTATCTAATTTCCTTTAAATTAGGTAGGATTACAGTTTACTCATACATCTGTTTTTATATGCAAAACTAAGGAAATGTTGCATAACTCCTGTGCCATTGTTGGAAACGTATGAGTTACAGCATGAGGCCAAGGGGGATTTGGGAATGAGTGCAGATGTACTTTTCACATCTGGCCTAAAATGTAGATCTACCCCCTCAAGAGTATATTGGAATAAATGTGTCCTCTTGATTTGTGAGTGCCAGAACGAGGTTAGGGTTGGAGTTTGCCATGGAGCAGTGTACCATGTATGCAAAAGTCCTAACAGGGCTGATGTTTGAGTTGCTGAGACTGATTATTTTTAGTGAATTCAGTTTCCATATAGATTCTTCTGAATTGGCTCAGCCAGGGGATTGAGGATGCAAGTAGTTGTAGATTCCATGCTGTGTCTGGTGATTGGGCCAGGAGCAGATGTTAGTATATGTGGTGCACTTATGATGGTTTGGAGGGAGAGGAGTGTGCAAAAGTGCCCTTTGCACTCTCCTGATTCTGGGCCATTCTGTGCTGTGCTGGTTCCCCCAAACAGCCTGATGATTGTTTTAACCTGTACCAGCTGCCAATGGCTCCAACAGACTATTACAATAACAGGGGATTGCCAGGGTGCGGATGGGGACCTGGGGGAGGATCCCTGCATCTACACCAGCAGCTGGGAGTAGATTTGGAAAAGGAGCAGCTATGGTGCAGGGCAGCTCTACCAATGAGCAGCAGAAGGCAGCTGGAATGTGTGATGTTCAACTCCCAGAATCTGGTCTGGTGTGCTGCTGTAACCCCTGCTCCACCGAATTCCATTACTGATCCCCAACTTACCCTGCTACCTGAATGGGTGACCATCCAGTCCAGTTCACACCAGCCTCCTGCATGTAATCAGTCCCAGGCAGTGGGCATGTGCTTTCCAGCCACTTAGGGGACAGAACCTCAGCGAGCACCCCCAGATGCCAACTGGGAACTACTGTCCCGCAGAGATCAGGACCCTTCCCCCAATCACTGTCAGGCTCATGGACTCCGGTTCATTCATTTGACAAAAAAATGAAAATACATAGCTATGCTCATTCACACCTTCTAAAGTCCACACAGCTTTAGAGAAAACAAATGCCAGTTGATTGATTAGAACCTGATTTTTAAGTGAGTATATAGCAAATCAATGCACAATCATTTAATAAAGGCGTCAGGAGTTATCACAAGTGAATAAAAGATATAAAACACATACTAATCTAACACTACCTACCCTAATCTCGTGGTTCAAGATTACTCACAAGATGTTTGGCTGACAGATGTTTTTACAGCCAGTCTCTGCCTAATACTAGGCAAGGCCCAGGTCTTGCTTGAAGTTGGAGGATGTTTCAAGATGGAGTTTCTCTGGCAAAAAGCCCCCAGCCATACAAAGTATCTGTATTTGTTTCCAATCCCCCCTTGGCCTCTCCTCTTCCTGGGCTGAGGTGATTTCCTTTATTCCACCTGAGCCAGGGAGCTCAATTTGCATTGTCTTTGTCATGTACCTCTCTCCAGCCTCTGTGCTGAGAGATAGGCCTGATGGTCTGAGCCATGTAATGTACTTCACATCTGGACATATACATGATGCTGCAGGAAACGTGATACCATGACAATAAGGCAGAGCATTCAAAAGGGAACATTGCATGGCATAATTGGCATCAAATCATACAATTACATTGCAAAAGTGAACAGAAAAGTTACATAGATCATGACCTAGGGGTGCACAGATGTGCAACCCATGACAGAGTGAAGCCAAAAATGGGGCTTTATTGACCTCAGAAGTGTTACTCCTGACTCACAATGGTGTGAGACCAGGACCAGCACCTTTATTTTTGTTGCTGAATATCACATAGATAAAACAGTTACTCTACACAAATCCTGCCAAAGTTATTGAAACCCATAGTCACCTTTCACACACCTTGGGAAGGCAGAGAGATTGACTGGGGAACTCTTCGCTTTCAAGGAACAACAAATTTAGGGTTAGATTACCCGTGCTGAGTAGTAGTTTACTGCACAAGTAGTCCTAATGTTTCTAATGGGACTGCTCATGGAGTAAGAAACTGCTTGGCATGAGTAATGCTGGTACAATCTGGTCTTCTATGATTCAATGGTATTATGCTTCATTAGGCACACTGAAACTCCTTTTATTAAAATTGTACAGGCAATTTTCATACAGTTTAAGCATAATTTCGATGGGTGCTTCTACACTTGTAAATTAAGTCAATTTAAGCTTGCTTAAGTCGACTTAATTTACCCATCGTCTACACTACAGTTTCCTTAAGTCGACTTAAGCAAGTTGTTTGTCGACTTAAGGAAAATAAAGTCGACTTAATGAAAATTAAGTCGACTTTATTAAACCTCATTTTAATTCGACTTAAGCCAGTGTAGACCTGGAGTAGCCCTAAATCGACTTAGGGCCACTCCAGGACTCCCTCCCTGCCAGGGGGGGATGGGGACGACAGGGGGAGCCTGGCATGCCCCCCCAAAGGGCAGGGCAGGGCAGAGCCCTGCCCCTATGCCCTGCCAGGGTCCCTGTCCCGCTTTGCCCCATTGTACCAAGGTACAATGGGGCAAAGGCTGAGCCCCCTGGCACTGGGCAAGAGGTGCCCCCCCTGTCCCCGTGGACCTGCCCTAGGTCCCCCTAGCCCCTAGAAGTCAACCTAGGCATCCAGTGTGGATGCTTTAGGTCGACTTTGTAAGTTCCTCCCTAAGTCGACTTTACTTTAGTTCCCCCCAAAGTCGACTTTAAATTTAGGTGTAGACATGCTAAGTCGACTTAGTTAAGTCAACTTAGCTAAAGTTGACCTAAATTTACAAGTGCAGACATAGCCATTGTGTGGGTGGTTTAGACCTTGAAGCTAATGCAACTACTTTGCCTATATACAAAAGTCTCCCTGTAATCTTTGACTGTCTGAATATTGTTACTATTGCATTATATAATTCAATTTTTTTCAAAGAATATTTTCCTAAGTAAGACTGAAAAATCTCACCTTTAGAAAGTCTTTTCACCAATGTCTTGTAACATATTTTATTCAGCTGCTTTTTGCATCCAGTTTGACATGCATCTGATAAAAGCAATGTTTGCTTCTACCAATAACAAAATTAAACCCTTTCCTAGACCCTGACTTTCTGCCTCTCATATCAGTATCTCCATTTCAAGGCTACTACCACAAGGCCATACAATAACTTTGTGTATCTGCTACATATCATACTGAAAGGCTCAAACCAGCCATAATTACATTATTGATCTGCTTTGACAGGAATTGCTGCATGCTCAAGAATAGGAGGAACTGTTCTATTACTGTAGAGAATGTCATGTTTTTTCACTTGTGCTCTCAAAATTTGCTTCAGTAAGTCCTTCTGGTATGGTATGGTATGCATGGGCAGTTTTCTACATCTGCACACTGAGAGCTGGGTCTTTATATTTCATGGTAGTTAAGGGGCTGTAACTAAAGAGAAACAAATGAAGTCTGTTGCAAAGTTTTTTTTTATTGCAGATTTTGTTCTTGAATCACATTCTGCCAGGCAGAGCAATAGAGCTCTGATTATTCCTTCTATGTGGGCCATCAGGGGATACATTTAAAAACTAGTTCAGCAAAGCAAACAAGGAGTCCTGCGGCACTTCTAAAGACTGACAAATGTATTTATTGCATGAGCTTTCGTGGCTCATGCAATAAATAAATCTGTTAATCTTTAAGAGTGCCACAGGACTCCTTGTTTGCTTTATTTAAAAACTAGGTTCTGTTAAATTAAAAATCAACCCTCAGTGTAGAAGGTTTGTTTTTTAATATCAGTTAATAGTTTGCCCTAAATTAATGTAACATTAAGGTTAAGAAATCAAGCACTCTGAAGTTAGAAAACTCCAAAAGTTAGGGACCCAGGCCTGTAACCCTTAAGTCACATAAGTGGATCTAATGACAAAATAGGGCAAGTTTGAAGATTCTAGTTTCAGCTGGTATTTTTAGCTGTGCATGTGAAAAAATTTTATTCTGAATTATATTACTTTCCATGCTTGTGTTGCTCCTCAACTGTTTTTGCTCAATCCTTTAAAAAACAAAAATTGTGTTCTGAGACAATTTCAGCCCAAAATAAATTTATAGGAGAAAACTCTGTGAAACTGACATAGGGGAGTTGAGGCAATGTGGACTAGGGCATAGTGTACACTGGGTACATCTACACTGCAATAAAAAAACTTGTGGCACTGAGTCTCAAAGCCTGGGTCAGCTGATTCAGGGTCTCCAGATGCTGGTTGTGTGGGACTGAAAATAGCAGTGTAGATGTTCGGGTTTGGGCTGGAGCCCAGGGTCTGAAAGCTCATAATGATGTAGGGCAGAGGTGCACAACCTGCAGCCCCTGGGCCGCATGTGGCCCATGAGCATGTCCTGTGCAGCCCTCTGGGAGTGGATCGAGTGGGGGGATTACGTGATGTGCCCCCCCCCCCCCCCCACACACACACACGTTGCATTTGTGGCCCTTGAGTGGCCTCAGAAAATACAATTTGGCCCTTAGCCAAAAAACGTTGTGAACCCCTGATAAGTCTGGGCGCCAGCCAAAACCTGAACACCAACACTGAAATGTTATAGCCCTGCAGATCTAGCCCCATGAACCCAGATCAGCTGATCCAGGCCAAGAGTGGCCATGCTGTGGGTCTTTTATCGCAGTGAAAAAACAGCCATAGAGACCTCAGTTCTGTCATTGTCCTGCTATACAAGATTAGACAAATCATTTTCTTTATACCATTGTTACCCCTCTCATCCTTTCTGTCTTATCTAGTTAGAATGTAAACTCTTCAAGAATGGGACTGTCTTTCACTGTGTCTGTATAGTACAATAGGGCCCTGATTGTCTTAGTGTTACTGTAACTAGTTGGTACTATCCGTTCCTGCCCTGAAATGTTTCAGGAATAAATACAATACCAAGAAAGCTTTCCCAGTGATAGTCAGATATTTTAATGTGTCCAGTTTGTCATATTTGTCAGCAATAGGGTGAACAGATAGCAAGTGTGATTTGGGATTTAGGGTTGGGGTGTAATAGGCGACTATATAAGAAAAAGTTCCAGATTTCAGGGCTTTCCCTATAAAAACATCTAGCCAGCCTAGTCAGAAGCATAGAGAAAATAATTCAATCTTTAGGTCAGTAGGCCCATTTCATTTTGGTATCTGAGTTTCTTAAGATGTAAATCATAGTTTGAGCTTCTGGGTTGAGTCGTGTGTCCCCTCCTTTGCCCCCCCCCCCCCCCAAACGAATTTGTTTTATATTCTCAACATTTCCTATAAATCTTCAGTTCATGCAGTAAGCCAAGGAATCAGTACTATGGAAAACTGAAATCTAATCTAGGACCCAGCTAATTCTAATATTTTACCAGGCTAAATTATTATAGATGTGGTATGACGTGTGTAGAGGCAGCGTGGTCTAGTGGATTATGCAGCTAGCTGGCAGCCAAAAATTAGTACTGTGGAGGAAAAATGGATGGACTGAGCTGAACTCTAAGCTAGGGAGTTTCTGTATATTTTCTAGTTGTATTAAGCTGTTGTACACACCACTCATTACCCTCTGGGAGAGATTGTTCTGACTTTTTTTGGTTTTGCTATTGAATTATTCCACCACTCATATGGAGACATTCACTTTTTGAATTTTCTATCTTTCCAATGTATTGGGATTTTTTAATTTATATTCCAGTTTTCTTCAAGGTCCCATACACTTCTGTCTCAGATCTTGTTTCTCATAATATTCCCCATGCTCCCTTTACTCTGCTATAGATTCCAACAATGCCACCCCATTTGTTTCCTTCTCCCGTTCCTTCTTTGTGCCATCTTCCATGCTGAACCTATACACAGAGCACCCTTTTAATCTCTTGCCCTCTCTTTGTTCAAATCCCTCCCAAAGTCCTGCTTATTCTGTAAGGCTCACAGACAAAAAGCTGTGTTACTTTGTGTCCTCACCATCCAATATTTTAGGAGAGGATGATGGGAAGAACTAAAAAAAATTTCAACACCTTCCTCTGGTATCCTTAAGGCATCTTCTCTTAGTTCTCTGTGTGTCCCAGGGCAAGGATTCTGTTTTAGTGGGGGTTTTTACACCACAAAGCACATGTTCCATTCTTAGCCAATAATAACAGTAACATATTGCTATCACTTATGTTTAAGGATAAAATTGTCCCAGAAGTCACAGATTCTATGACTTCCAAAAACCTCTGACAGTTTCCACTTCAGCCAGAGGCAGGGCTGGAACTGTCAGCTGACAGGGGGCCCTGGATCTCCCAGCTGCCAAAGGTGGCAGAGAGCCTGCACCTCCAACTGGCCCTAGAAGGCAAAATGCACCTCAGGGCTCTGAGTTGTCACAAGCGATAGCCCTCCCGCCCCCCCCCCCCCCCCCCCAGCTCTAAGTCACTGTGGACAGCCAGGACTCTGCATAGCTCCCAGCTGAGAGCTGGCAGCTCCAAGTTACTGTGGGCAGTGATTAAAACCCACAGCTCGCAGCTGCTGCAGGCAGTTGGAAGGAGCCCGAAGCTCCTAGCAACAGATGTGAAGGGGGACCACCACAGCTCACTGCTGCTGTGGGTAGCAGAGGGTACCTGGGGTCCAAGCTAGTACCTCACAGCTCCCAGTTGCCATGGGTAGCAGGGCCACCTGTAGCTCCAAGTTGCCTAGGAAGCAGAGGGACACTGGTGCTCTGAGCCTCCATGATGGTGGAAGATCCTGGAGCTCTGAGATGCCATGACTCCATGCTGCGGCTGTGGCTGGCAGGCAGATCCCAGAGCTCAGCCAGTCCCCACACATCTTTGTGGCTCTGAGCAGCCTCTGGTGGCAGGTCATCCTGGCAACAGGTGTTGGACACCCCTTCTCCCCATTCCTCTCCCACAGCAGAGCCTGGGCTCTCATCTCTCATCAGCCCATTTTGTCATGGTTAATTTTAGTAAAAGTCAGGGACAGGTCACGAGTTCCATGATTTTTTGTTTACTGCTCATGACTTTTACTAAAAATAACCATGACAAAATCTTAACCTTACCGTTACATTGCACTAGATCAAAACTGTGCTAGCTACTGTACATAAGAACATAAGAAAGGCCGTACTGGGTCAGACCAGAGGTCCATCTAGCCCAGTATCTGTCTACCGACAGTGGCCAGTGCCCAGGTGCCCCAGAGGGAGTGAACCTAACAGGCAATGATCAAGTGATCACTCTCCTGCCATCCGTCTCCATCCTCTGATAAACAGAGGCTAGGGACACCATTCTTAACCCCTTTCTGGCTAATAGCCATTTATGGACTTAGCCACCATGAACTTATCCAGTTCCCTTTTAAATATTGTTATAGTCCCAGCCTTCACAACCTCCTCAGGTAAGGAGTTCCACAAGTTGACTGTGCGTTGTGTGAAGAAGAACTTCCTTTTATTTGTTTTGAACCTGCTACCTATCAGTTTCATTTGGTGACCCCTGGTTCTTGTATTATGGGAGTATTTAAACAACTTTTCCTTGTCCACTTTTTCCACATCAGTCATAATTTTATATACTTCTATCATGTCCCCCCTCAGTCTCCTCTTTTCCAAGCTGAAGAGGCCCAGCCTTTTCAATCGTTCCTCATACGAGGCACTCTCCAAACCCCTAATCATTTTAGTTGCCCTTTTCTGAACCTTTTCTAGTGCTAGAATATCTTTTTTGAGATGAGGAGACCACATCTGTACACAGTATTCGAGATGTGGGCGTACCATGGATTTATATAAGGGCAATAATACATTTGCAGTCTTATTTTCTATCCCCCTTTTAATGATCCCTAACATCCTGTTTGCTTTTTTGACCGCCTCCGCACACTGTACGGACATCTTCAGAGAACTATCCACAATGACTCCAAGATCTTTTTCTTGACTCGTTGTAGCCAAATTAGCCCCCATCATATTATAGGTATAGTTGGGGTTATTTTTTCCAATGTGCATTACTTTACACTTATCCACATTAAATTTCATTTGCCATTTGGATGCCCAATCACTTAGTTTTGTGAGATCTTTTTGAAGTTCTTCACAATCTGCTTTGGTCTTGACTATCTTGAGTAGTTTAGTATCGTCTGCAAACTTAGCTACCTCACTATTTACCCCTTTCTCCAGATCATTTATGAATAAATTGAATAGGACTGGTCCTAGGACCGACCCTTGGGGAACACCACTAGCTACCCTTTTCCAATCTGAGAATTTACCATTTACTCCTACCCTTTGTTCCCTGTCTTTTAACCAGTTCTCAATCCATGAAAGGACCTTCCCTTTTATCCCATGACAACTTAACTTACATAACAGCCTTTGGTGAGGGACCTTGTCAAATGCTTTCTGGAAATCTAAGTACACTATGTCCACTGGATCCCCCCTGTCCACATGTTTGTTAACCCCTTCAAAGAACTCTAATAGATTAGTAAGACACGATTTCCCCTTACAGAAACCATGTTGGCTATTGCTCAACAGTTTATGTTTTTCTATGTGACTGACAATTTTATTCTTAACTATTGTTTCAACTAATTTGCCCGGTACCGACGTTAGACTTACCGGTCTGTAATTGCTGGGTTCCCCTCTAGGGCCCTTTTTAAATATTGGCGTTACATTAGCCGACTTCCAGTCTTTGGGTACCGAAGCCATTTTAAGGGACAGGTTACAAATCTTAGTTAACAGTTCCGCGACTTCACATTTGAGTTCTTTCAGAACTCTTGGGTGAATGCCATCTGGTCCCGGTGACTTGTTAATGTTGAGTTTATCAATTAATTCCAAAACTTCCTCTAGTGACACTTCAATCTGTGACAGTTCCTCAGATCTGTCACCTACAAAAGCCGGCTCAGGTTTGGGAATCTCACTAACATCTTCAGCCGTAAAAACCGAAGCAAAGAATCCATTTAGTTTCTCTGCAATGACTCCTATCATCTTTAAGCGCTCCTTTTGTATTATCATCATCAAGGGGCCCGACTGGTTGTTTGGCAGGCTTCCTGCTTCTGATATACTTAAAAAACAATTTGTTATTACCTTTGGAGTTTTTGGCTAGCCGTTCTTCAAACTCCTCTTTGGCTCTTCTTATTACACTCTTGCACTTAAGCTGGCACTGTTTGTGCACCTTTCTGTTTGCCTCACTAGGATTTGACTTCCACTTTTTAAAGGAAGTCTTTTTACCTCTCAGTGCTTCTTTTACATGGTTGGTGAGCCATGGTGGCTCTTTTTTGGTTTTTTTACAGTGTTTCTTAATTTGGGGTATACAGTGAAGTTGGGCCTCTATTATGGTGTCTTTAAAAAGCGCCCATGCAGTTTTCAGAGATTTCACTTTAGTCACTCTACCTTTTAGCTTTTGTTTAACTATCCCCCTCATTTTTGTATAGTTCCCCCTTTTGAAATTAAATGCCACAGTGTTGGGCTGTTGAGGTGTTCTTTCCCCCACAGCGATGGTGAATGCTATTGTATTATGGTCACTAGTTCCAAGCGGTCCTGCTACAGTTACCTCTCGGACCAGCTCCTGCGCTCCACTCAGGATTAAATCTAGAGTTGCCTCTCCCCTTGTGGGTTCCCATACCAGCTGCTCCATGAAGCAGTCATTCAAAGTACCGAGAAATTTTATCTCTGCAATATGTCCTGAAGTGAAATGTTCCCAGTCAATATGGGGATAGTTGAAATCCCCCACCATTATTGGGTTTTTAAATTTGATAACCTGCCTAATTTCCCTTAGCATTTCATCATCGCTCTTACTATCCCGGTCAGGTGGCCGATAGTAGATCCCTAATGTTATATTGTCATGGAAGCATGAGATTTCTATCCATAGCGATTCTATGGAACAAGTGGATTCGCTTATGATTTTTACTTCATTTGAATCTACATTTTCTTTCACGTATAGTGCCACTCCTCCTCCCGTACGACCTGTTCTGTCCTTCCGATATATTTTGTACCCCGTACATTTTGTACACACATGCGCGGTTCAGAAAAACATCAGGAAATAAACTCTTGCCCTAAAGAGCTTCCAGTCCGAAGTTATGTTAAAGTTTTCTTCACATTGATAGGTACACATATTTACAACTTTAATCCTAGCCTAACCAAGGAGGATGGGGGCGTAATAAGAATGAGTCAGCTGACAATTTTTCATATAAATCCTCTGAGAGGTAGGAACCTCCTAATATATGTCCCTCAAAGCCTACATATCACAACAACTCTCCCTGTGGTGTCTCAGGTTACTGGGGCCATTGTGGGTTTCCATAGTGATAAATGGGAGGGTTGTTAAGTACTCAGGATTTCCTGGGTTCCTGGGTTCACAAGATGTTATCTCATCATCCCACCTTGTCGCCAGTGTCATGTATTAGGATTAAATGATGGTCAGTAGTCATAACAGGCTTCAGAGTTCCATTTATAAGTGTATTCAGCATGTCTGGTGAGGACTGCCAGCAGACACACAGGTTTTCCTGAGTATTTAACAACCCTCCCATTTATCACTATGGAAACCCCCAATGGCCCCAGTAACCTGAGACCACATATTGGATTTGTGGAGATTTTAAGGTCACTGTTAACCCAGTGTTACGCACAGAACAATACCCCCTTCCTCGCATCAAGGACCTCTTCATGGGTTTGGCTGGGGGACAAAAATTCAGCAAGATTGATTTGAGGCAAGTGTATTTACAGATGCATGTCAAAGAAGAATCTCAAGAATTGTTGACTATTGTAACACACAAGGGGCTGTACAGATACTGTCGCTTGCCTTTTGGGATTACTTCGGTCCCAGCCTTGTTCCAGAGGGCCATGGACCAGACCTTGAGTGGCTTAACCAGAGTACAGTGCTATCTTGATTACATCCTGGTCACTGGCAAGAATGAAGAGGAGAACCTTACGAACTTCAGAGCTACCCTACAAATATTGGAGGAATACGGCCTATGTGTTCGCCAAGACAAATGTGAATTTTTTTGGCTCTCTGTTGAATATTTGGGACATATAATTGATGCTGCTGGCCTTCATAAGTCTCCAGCCAAGGTGAAGGCAATTGTGGAGGCTCCACCACCTCAGAATGTGAGCCAGCTTTGCTCTTTTTTAGGGTTACTGAACTATTATGGCAAGTTTATTCCACAGTTAGCTACGCTTCTGAAACCCTTACATGAGCTCTTTGGGTCAAACAGGAGCTGGAACTGGACTGAAGCCTGTGATGTTGCGTTCAACAAGGCTAAACACGCATTGACTAATTCAAGGATCCTGACACACTTTGATACGTCCTTATCTCTACAGTTAGCCTGCAACGCCTCCCCTTATGGAGTTGGGGCCATGCTATCCCACGTTATGCCTTCAGGAGAAGAAAGGCCCATCGCTTTTGCTTCATGCACCTTGACCAAGGCAGAGACTAATTATTCCCAAATTGAACGTGAGGCACTGGGAATTGTTTTTGGAGTCCGGAAATTCCACCAGTACCTGTATGGAAAGAAATTCATCCTCCTTACTGACCATCGACCCCTAACATCGATTTTGGGACCACACACAGGCATTCCATCTTTGGCTGCTAGTCGTATGCAACGATGAGCATTGATACTTTCTGGATATACATACGAGATCAAGTATAGGAAATCCTCTTTGCATTGCAATGCAGATGGTCTTTCAAGACTGCCATTCCTAGTAGCCCGTCAAGATTCGGGCCAGGAAGGAATCTTTTACTTTGATCACGTGGAAAAAACACCTATCATGGCTATTCAAGTAAGGAGAGCGACAAGCGTAGACCCAGTGTTGTCTTGAGTTATGGATCTCGTGATGCACGGAACATCATTGTCTGACTCCCAGGTCGCACCTGAGCTCTGCCTCTATATGACTAGGCAGATGGAGTTATCAACACAGTCTGGGTGTTTGTTGTAGGGCATGCGTGTCATTATTCTACCTTCATTAAGATCACATTTGTTGGAACAGCTCCATTCCAGTCACTGCGGCATAGTGCGCATGAAAGAAATTGCACAAAGCTATTTTTGGTGGCCGGGCTTGGACAGGGCCATCGAGGAGATGGCTAGAGCTTGCACCTCATGCCAGAGCATCCAGAACACACCTCAGTTAGCACCTCTCTACCCGTGGGACTTGCCAGACAGGCCACAGCAATGTATTCACGTTGATTTTGCTGGCCCATTCGAAGGATGTATGTTTTTAATTGCTGTTGACGCCCGGTCCAAAGGCTGGAAGTGTCTGTAAAGCAGTCCACTACTATGGAAAACACTATCCAAAACCTACGTGGCTTCTTTAGCTATTATGGTCTCCCAGAGCAGCTGTTGAGTGACAATGGACCACAATTCATTTCCCAGGAGTTTGAAAGTTTTATGAAGGGATACATCACATCCAGTCAGCACCATATCATCCATCCACCAATGGACTCACTGAAAGATTCATATGGACTATGAGGCAAGCTCTAAAATCGGCAAAGGGACATTCACCCCTTCAGAAACCTCTGGACAATTTCTTGTTATCCTATAGAAACACTTCACAGGCCACGACTAAAGCGTCTCCAACTTTCCTTATGATGGGACAGCAGTTGCTTTCTTGCTTTGATTTGTTGAAACCACAAGAAACATGACAAGTGGTTCAACGCCAACAGCAGGACCAGGTCATCAGACATGCACCAAGAACGAAGGACTGCACCTTCACAATTGGCCAGACTGTCCTCGCTCGAAACTATGCTTCTGGAGCTAAATGGGTTCCAGCAATAGTCATCACCAAAACAGGACCTGTTTCTTACTTTATCCAGATAGCAGATGGCCTGTCTTGGCGGCGGCATGTTGATCAGTTGTTACCATGTCATACCTGTCCTGAGGGTAGATCTCAAACCGACTTAACTGACTTCACCCTTGTTGGAGATATACCATCGAGTCACGATTCAGCAGTTCATGTGTCTCCTTCTCCAGCCACCTCTTCAACACTATTGGCCTCCACCCCAGCCCAACCGAAAACAACATCTTCGCCGGAGCCTGCAACTTCTCCGGCACCTGTGGCCACACCACCACCAATACCACCTTCAGTGTCAGTCCACCAGAAATTCGCCGCAATCCACATAGAGTGAGAAGGCCTCCTACTGGGCTGGCTGTTTAGCTAGGGGCGACCCCTTCATCATGGGGCAGAATAATTCCCTGGGGATTTGCCTGGGGATAGGGCAGTCTACCCTCATCTCCCAGTTTAATGTTTGTTCTTTTGCGGGGGGGAAGGGCATTTTCATTTGAGGGGGAGGAATATTGGTGTCTCAGGTTACTGGGGCCATAGGGGGTTTCCATAGTGATAAATGGGAGGGTTGTTAAGTACTCAGGAAAACCTGTGTGTCTGCTGGCAGTCCTCGCCAGACATGCTGAATGAAGCTTATTAAGCGAACTCTGAAGCCTGTTATGACTACTGACCATTATTTAATCCTAATACATGACACTGCCTTCAGTGGAGTAGGGCATAATTTGTCTCCCTCCAAAGTCCACCACCCACCATTCCTTGAATCCATCAGGGAGTATAGCTAGAGAGCAACACAAGCGCTTACAGTGAACATATGTTTGGGATATATTCCCCTTCCTGTAGTCCGAGTTCATTGTTGCCACAGGATGAAAGATTGTAGCTTCCTTCCCCACTCCTCAGCATGCTGAGAGGGCATGAGCTCTTTGGAACCACATTGGTTCTGCTGAATTGGGGTGATAGATTGTGGAAAAGCAAGTCCAGTCCCCCATTAACACCACCTCTCTCCTTGATACCACAAGCAGGTGTCTACTGAGACATGAGAGAATCAGGCCAAAATAGACTTCATATCTAGCTCTCTCTTTTTAAATAAATAAATAAATAAATAAATCAAAAACAACTTGAAAATACTGAAACTTGTTTAAAAAGTTCTTTCTACTCTGAAAAAAATACAATGTTCTATTCTGAGAGAGAGCTTTTCCCCCAAATGTTCTTGTTTGTCTAATGCACTTGCTGAAAGGCGGGATATTATCTGCCTACACGGAAAATGCAGTAGCAGTGTTATTTCTCTAATTTGTACTATTCATCCAGAATAAGGAAACTTTGCTTGTCAAGAGAAAGCTGTTCAGGCTGGCTTGCTGAGCCTATTATTAAAAAATAACAGAAATATCATTTAAACATCTAAGCATAGAACTTGGCGGGGTGTTTATTTATACTGTACTGATTAGCTGTTTGCTGCAAACCCCTCCCTCTCATTCTCATCCCCTCTGCTTCCCTTCACAGTGCCCATCCGTTCACATTACTGATCCTTTAGCTTAAGCAAAACATGAAAAAAGTGGAATTAATGTGATACTCAGTGCTATTGTGGTGTTCTTTGCTTGTGTTATACGAGCACTTGGTGTCTATCTTGTCTGTTTAGACTGTAAGATGTCCAGAGCAGGGACCAACTACAGTGAATTTGTACAGTGCCTTGCACTATGGGACCTAATTCTTGAAGAGCTTTAGCCACTACCATAATAATAGTATTTGTTTAAAAACCAGAGCCAAGAGGATAACTAAAACTCTGAGTTAACTTTTTTATAAAATGGCACTAAGTTGTACTTAAATTTGGGAGATGGATTTGCCCCTGTGGCTATAGAGCTGGTGTTTTTCCCTGCACATGGGGAGGAATGTCTACAAAGGGAATGAACGCTGTTTTGCTGTAAAAACGCAGTTCAGTGGAAGTTCTCTGAATGGCAATGCATGGGAGACAGGTGGAAGAATAACAGAGGCAAACTGGCACAGGAACAGAGCCAGAGGATCCATTGCTGCAGGGATTCTCCATTTCTAAACATTGTATTCCTTAATCCCGAAATCTACTGGGTCTTCTACAGAACACGGTAGGGCCAATAACACATCTGGCAGGACTGTGAGGCTGGCACTAAGAGCTAGTTTAATGGTTCTAGCATGCTTGCCATTACTTTGATTTCCAAGTTTATAAATATAAATGATTTTACAATGTGTTCAGGAAAAATGTCTTGCCAATGGATCTGGGATTTTTAAATTATTTTTATTGTTGTTCCACCAATTTTACTAACAGCAGAAAGGGGATGAGGAGTCACATTTCTCTATATATGTCATATGAATAGCAGCATCTTTTTCAATCTGTAAGCTATCTATCTATCCCTCTCTGAGCACACTAATTTTTATGCATTCACCCGGGGATGCAAGGAGAGTTAAAATGAAGATAACTCTGTTAAGATGCCATTTGATATTTAATCCTTTTTTACAAGAAGGTAAAAATAAGATTTTTGTGTTATTCCTGCAGCACATACCTTTTTTCTATGCCTTGTGCAAAAGTGGATCTGTTTATGCCTAACTTCAGGAAGGCACTGAATAGACATATACCATCCAACTGTGATGCAGGACTCGCGTTCCAGAACATGCTAGCAGCTACCAGTAGCAGAAATGGTTCTGCTTTTCAGGCCTATGGGTCACTGCCCCATTCAGAAAAAGATGAAAATAAATTAAAAGTAAAATAGGTGCAGGTTCATCCTAGTGTGACCTATCAACTGGAATCAGTATGGAATTTCCATTTCATTTCATTCCATGAAATGTCTGTGCATGGGCCGTTGCTGCAGTGTCTAGAAGTGCAGTACACACTTCAATGGATGGCAACTTAAGTACTCCTTTTCCAAAGCAGCACTTCAGGTGCACTCACCTAACTCACCCAGTCCACAGAGGAGGACTAAGGGGCAATTTCAGAACTCTCTTGGGGGGAAAAAAAAATTATGAAGCTGTGCGCACCAGAAGTGGGGTATGGTGTCCCACCTATAGTGTTGACCTACTGTCAATGACTGGCAAATCCTTGACTAGCACTTACTCTAAACCACTGTGTTTCTTTGTAAAATACGAGTATACTCCCTCACCTCTACCACTACACTGGCATATCCAAAGACCAATTACGGGGCCGCAGGGCCCTGGTTTGCCCACTTTTATTGGGCGCCCAGCCTAAGGCCCCAGCTTTCCCCACCAGGGGCCATGAACCCCACCACAGTGGCCTGGAGGCAGGCTAGGCCATGGCCCTGGGGCCAAAGGCATGGCCAGGCTCAGTGCTCTCGCTCCTGAATCAGCTGGTGTGCCCCAGGGTGCAGGGCCAGCCTGGTGCTGGGCCGCTGCACTCAGGGGATGCAGCTGGCCAGCCAGCACACACAGTTGCATCTGGCATGGCTTTCACTGTTGGGCTTCCGTGCCAGGGCCCCATGCCTCAAGCTGGTGTGGTCATTCCCTTGGGGGCCCCAGTGTGGCCCAATAGAACTGCGGGCCTGGAGGGCCTTACTGGAGGCCATTTTGCACTCTAACTGGTTCCACCCCACCCCCTCGAGTGCAGGGGCCATTCACCGACTGCACCCCTGCCCCCGGCAGTCCAGTCAGTCTGGGAGTGGGGCGAGATCACCACAGCTGGCCGCCACCTATGGCCCCACCCCCACAGTATTAGCACCTGCCCTGCACTCCAGTCCTGCTGGCAGGGCCGGATAAGTAGGGAATTCAGGGGCTGTAGTCTGGGACCCCCTTCAGGCTGGGGCCTAGGGCTGCAGCCCTATAGCCCCTGCATTAATATGCCCCTGGGCATATCTGTAACATTTACATGCAGAAAAACACCAGTGTTGATTATTTCGTTTAAACAATAATAGAATTCAGCAGTTTAACTATTCATTTTTCCAGACCAACCTTTAGTTTCTGAGGTAGGTCACAGTGAGTACTGTCATGTTAATGTTAACAGCAGAGCATTACAGGCAAATTACTATGTTCATTTGCTATGCTGGAAGCACTTCAACAGGTGGACTTACTTGCCCCTTATCCTTATCTAAATATCTAGTTCAAGGTGTCTAAAGTGTCCAGTGGTCAAACCACTGTATGGGAGTGGTGGAGTGAAGCATGAGTGCCAGTGGGCCAGGAAACTGAACAGACAGGTTGATTTTTGATGTACCATACTCTATTCTCTTCAAGGGAGCATGGGAATTGTGGAGATACTCTACATCAACAAAAAGCTGTCAACAATGCCAGCAGAAGCAGACTTCTTCCTCAAGTGGCAGTGTTAATTCTCCACTGGTTCCTCATCCATGAAGGTGTTCCTTGATGGGAAAGGCTCAGAGCAAAGGAAAGGAATTATTGAAGAAGGATAATGATGGCAACAAGCAAAAGAGCTAACTTTTACTGTACTCATGACAAACATCTCTTGCACAGCTGGAGAAAATTAGATTCAGTAAGCTTTCTGACCCTATTTTTTGTCTTGCTATCTGTTAAAACAGTCTTCTGGTCTGTTAACATTCTTGCTTCCTTTCCCTCCAGTCAGTCGTTCCGATCCTTGTCCAGTTGACTCTGGATTCTTAGAACAGAAGAGTGGGGGCAAGGAAACAAAATGCAGTTACCTGTTGAAGGATTCCACTATAGCAATTCGAACACAGTGTAATATGCTTATTTTACTGTCTTGTTGCACCACCATCTGAGCACCCTCATAACCTGTCATTAATCGGATCAGCACAGAAAATCTATGTGGACCAACTTCTTGGATCAAAATGGGAGTTACTCTATTGTGAATCTGGTTTGCTTGCCCCATTAGTGAAATCAAGGGTTAAGCAGAATTTCCTTTTTCTCTGTCTCCTCTTTATTCCAAAGGAGTCTGGTAAATGCCCAAGACTCTTTGGTGAGAGATGACTTTGATAAACACACAGATAACAAAGTTTGTGGATGTAGTCTAGACACATGGATATGATGTGTTAGAAGTAATCTGGTAATAAGGATGAAGAGAACAATTTCATTTTATAATCTCCAATTGAAAGGTTTCCTTTTCCAATTCTTCTTGTGATGCAAGCTCAGGTATGAGCAGAATGAACATTCATACCCTAGTCTCTGAATTGTATTGTTTGCTGAAATCTTCCAAGGGAGAAATTTGGTTGGCCTTTATATACCTGGAAATGTGAGTGTTGAAGTAGCAGCATTTGGATCTGTTGTTCTGGTAATCATAAAAGAGCTGTTTCTATTGTCAATAGTTTGCAATCCAAAAGGAGCTACATCTGGGCTGTCTGCTATACTCCTCCTCCTAGTCAGAGCCTCTGCAGATCTGTAGCATCTTGTTGTCTTTCTACAATAGACTAACACGGCTACCCCTTTGGACATCAAAGAAAACTAAAGACTTGAAAACCTTTAGGATAGGAAGTTCTTGAGTTTTTTTCCCCAAGACAGGGTTGCCCAGAGCATACTTCCTGAAGGTTCCAAAGGCAACTGAAGATGTGGGTACATCTAGATGAGGGTGGGGTGGGGAGTTAGTGGAAGAGAGGAATGCAAAGGACGGGAAACTACAGTAGTCAAAGGCAACTAGCTGTATGTTAGCCAGCCTCTCATAGTTCTTTCTCTTGAAAGGCCATTAGATTTTTATGGCCCATTAAACCTATGTAATTATGCAGCCTTACGTTAAATTTCTTATTCTATCTCATTTACTTCCAACCCATCCTTTCCAGAATGGCATTCCACAGATGAATATCTTATATTTTCTAAATTTTAACTCTTTTCTACATCTTCTCCAACCTTCTTTTGTTGTTCATTGACCTCCTGTTATTCCCTCTCCAGCAGTCCTGTGCAACCCTATTTACATATGAAGCTAAGGCAGCAAATGAAAATAATTTCTTTAAAACAGTATTTGCATGCTCATGGTCAAGAGTAACTTTCACAGATGATACAAAGTTATCCTTGTAACAAGCAGCTGGTCTTTCCAGTATATAGGCAAAAGCTATGCCATCATCAGCTGCTGGAATTCTATAACTAGAAATAGGTCATTAGAATTACAGATCTTTTTATGTATATAATAGGAGTGCCATAGAATTTACAGATTCTTGCCATTGCCATTCTATTATTCCTGTCAGGGAGACAGATTCCTAAACATACTTAGAAATCTAAAAGTAAAAAAAAATGATTATTTTTTAAAAGAGCAGAGTGATAAAACTTATTAATAAAACTTTTTCAACAAAGTTGCTGAAATTCTTATCCAAGAAACAAATTAAATTACAGAAAAATTCATTGACATTAACTGAGCACGTTTATAATTCTGGGAATTGATGGCAAAATTCAGATTACTAAAAAAGGCAATTATTTTTGTAATCAATCTTTTTTTTTTCTCTTTAATTTAAAAAGAAAATCTATTCAGTTCTTGACATTAATAAAACTGACTTTTCCCCATGTTTTTAACATGCTATTCAGTGTTATATTTCTAAACAATTGCTTTAAAAACATGTTAATTATGCTTATGTTTGCCAGTAGATAGCACTCTTTGATACCAGCATACATCCAGGTAATTAGGCCACCTTGGCTGTATGTGTCTGGTCTGAAAAGGGAAGAGGGATTAATTTTAAACAATGCAGATAATTCTTCTCACCTGGCCAATGATTCTTTTCACCTGCTGTTAGGTCTAAGTACCACTAAGTAGAGAAAGTAAATTATAATATAACATAACCTATTATTTTCTTCAGCCAATGGAATGTGACAGAGGGCCTTTGTTAGGAATACAAAAATATTATGAATATAGTTCTGATTCTGTCACCTAACCTTCATGTATAGTTACATTTGATTTTTTACTTGATTAAATCACTGTAAACCTACTTAAACAACATAAAAATCTATATCCTTGTCTTTATTTACCATGGAGTTTGTATTTCCAAGCACGTCATTAAAAATAACTTCCTGAACGGACACAGTGCAATCTAGGTTAAGGGCCATCAACCGATTATCTGCAGATTATCTGGATTATATGATTACCACTGTGAAATGTGGGTGTGATACAAATTAAAAATTAATCAGATCTTACAAAATCTATTATTAAATCAGACAACTGTTGTCCTATTTTTTTTTCAGTTGGGAAACATTTTAGTGAAGATTCTATAGTTAACAGAGTGAAGTGTGAAAAGACTAGTAATTCAAATGATTAAACTGTGTTTAAAAAAACTTGTGCGTTGACTGCACAAAATAGTGTTTGAGAGGTATTGTTGTTTATTCAATTAATCTTCAAGTGAATTTTTAATATATCTACCTGTGACTACTTTCCTCTCCTCTGACATTCTACCAGTTTTGTTAAACCTGACTGCACTTGTATTTGACAGGTTAGTCTTGCTCTTTCAGGGATATGTTGCCAATATAGGACTGCATGCTACTCTCCATTATATGACTTGAAGGGTACCCAAATGCAATCTGATGAATCAAAGCCATGGTAGTGGGAGATCCATAAGGCCACAGAGTTTTCTCATAAAGTTTGCCTCTTTGAAGAGGGGGAAGCTGTCCCACTCCATGGTATGCTTTCTGTAGATCTGCCAGCTAAATTGCTGCTGAGCACTAGCAGTAATTCCTACTTAAGGACGCTTAAGTCGACCTACACAGAGCCACACCCACACTGGGCTTTTATTAAGTCGACTTAAGTGCGTCCTTCATAACTTAATAACACCACCTCTGATGGTCGACTTAAGCCTTAAGTCGACTTCTTAAGTCAACTTAAAGCCAGTGTGAACAGGGAATAGTGCTAAATCAACTTTATTAAATTGACTTAAAGCCAGTGTGGATGGCTATGTCTACTGTTAAGTCAACTTAACAAGGTCGATTTAAGTCGACTTAAAGTATAGCCACTCTGTTAAATCAACTTAACAAGGTTGACTTTAAGCTTGCTTAAGTCGACTGAATTTAATCTGAGTCCACACTACATTTTCCTTAAGTCAACTTAAGCAGCAGCTTAAATCGACTTAAAGAAAATTAAAGTTGACTTTATTAAACCTCATTTTAAGTCAACTTTTCTGACTAAGTCGAATTTATTAAGTCTACTTTGCCAGTTTGGATGCAGAGTAGCCCTAAGTCGACTTAAAGGGCTTCAAGTCTTCCCCACTGCCTTCCCTGCCAGGGTGACTGGCACAGCCAGAGCCTGGAGTGCCCTCCCACAGGGCAGGACAGAGCCCTGTCCACCCAGCTCCTATGCCCTGCCGGTATCCCTGTCAGGCTCAGCCCCCATTGTACCCAGGAACAATGGGGCAAATGCTGAGCCCCCTGGCACTTGGCAAGGGGTGCCCCCACTGCCACCGTGGACCTATCCCAGGTCCACCTAGCCCCTACAAGTCGACTTAGGCATCCAGTGTGGACGCTCTAAGTCAATTTGGAAGGGTGCCCTTTAAGTCGACTTAATTTTTTAGTGCGGACATGCTAAGTTGACTTAAATTAACAAGTGTAGACATAGTCCCAGTGACTTAAATGGGAGTTATTAAGCCTATATCTGCAAGGTGCTAACCTACTTTGAGAAATACTAAGTAATTACCCTCAGCTCCCATTTACTTCAGTGAGACGTAAGGGCACTCAGCAGATTACGAACACATATGGCTCAGATTCAGGCAAAGTCTATAGTGTCTGTCCTTAATTAGCATATTGGTCATTATATGTTTCATTTTATACTGGGAGAAAAGCAATCATTCTTTTACCCATATTGAATACTAATGACTGGGTATGAGTGACCAGGTTTTAGAGTTACTACAAATGTCATTTCTAACTGGCTCGTTTGCAGCTTTGATTAGTATTAATTAAAAAGAAAAAATAGAAGTGGAAACTTCATAGATATCCATAGTCATCCTTTAGTTGTGACTATGTACAACAGGACTGATTTCATGTCCTGGATTTATTACCAGGTTCATGTCTACTAATTTATGGACACATCTAAGAGATGCTTGAACACAGAGCTTTTGGAATATATCTCTTGTGGTGGTTCAGATGCAGTAAGCTGCATCAGCACACAGATCTGACACTCAGCAAGGTGGCAACTGTTATATTCCAGCATATTTTGATTTAGTGTAGAATTTTCATAGCCATATCGGTCTGTAGCCCTTTTAGTCCCATTGTCTTACATGACCTAAATCTGAAAATCAAATCTGCAAATTTTGCAGTACTGCAGAGATTGCAGTACTCTCCTGGAATTCTTATATTGCAAATATTACACATCTCAATGGCAATAGGATCCCTTTTGAATAGAGAACAATAAGTAGAGGTTATATTTTTTTTTTAAAGTTTACTTTTTTCCCCCGTAACTATTAAACATGAAATGTCTCTAATACAGAGGTAGAAAGGGTTTTGGTTTTTTTTTTTAAATCAGTTTTCCAGAAGGGGTAGCCTGAGGTCTATACACCTACATTTCCATACACAATTACTGTGGCAAAAATGTGCAAATCTTGTAACATTGTAATAACTAGTTAGGCACCTAGCCCTTCAGCTGCATGCACAGAAGTAACTGTGTGACAATGTAATTATGCAAAACTTCATTAAAAGAAAAGTGTGGCCCAAAGCTCTTATTTTGGAATATCAATCTATAGACAAAAATGGGGGTTGGGGAGTGAATATATTGCTAGTTCACTAATCAGATCTTGGCCTTTAACCAAACACAGCTGTCAAATCTCATTAAATTGTTCTTTATCTAGGTGAGGGAAGAACATATATCAACTATCTTTACAGAAGGACAAAGAGTACAAGAATTACTGGTGTTAATGTTTTCAGTGCAGTGAAAAGGAAAAATTAATATCCAGAAATTAGTTCAAATGGGAAAAATATAATAGCTGGCAGGTGTTTTGTTTTTTCCACTCAACTGGTTGACAATAGTGTTTATGAGGAACGAAGAAACAACTTGAATATATTTGTGACATTTAAGAAGGAAGGAAGGATTCTCAATCTTGTGGTTAAAGCATGTCTGGGAGTCAGAAGACATGAGTGCTATTCCTGGCTCTGCCACAGAGTTCCTGGGTGATTTTTGGACAAGTCATTTAGAATGGGATCTGTGAAGGGACTTAAACATTGCAATCCCGAGTGCCATGGCGCCTAACTTTTAAGTGCCTAGAAAATCAAAGGAACAACATTGTGATCCACAAAACAGAGTAAGGCACCGAGGCTGCCTGTGCAGTGCACAGAGGAGAGAGAGGAATCTAAGAATGTGATCCACAAAAGACATCACGTTGGTCAGGGAGCCTCCTAAACTAGCCAATGGGACATGCCACAGAGAAGGGTATGTGATAAGCCCTGGACTTCACAGAGATAGGTGCCTAAATCTAGGCTGCAGGGAGGTGCCAGCCTAGCTCTGCTTAGTGATCCACGAATGGACACCTGCCATCCAGAGCAGACAACTTAGGTAGGTAAGGCATTTCTTTTGTGGAAATGAGCTAGCCACTTGCCTTGTTCCATGCAAAAGGTGGGGAAGGGTACTACCCTCATTTACAGTGTTTTGCCTAGTGCTTAGAGCTCTTATCTGGGATGAGGGAGATCCAAATTCAATTCCCCCTTTTCTGCTTGAATAGGAAAAAAGACTTGAGAAGGAGTCTCCTACCTCTCAGAGGGCATTCAGATATAGGACTGTCTGATATTAGGCTCCGTTTGTCAGGATTTGGGGCCTGCAGCAAACTGTCTCTAGATAGTCAACCAGGCAGCCTACTACAGGCCAGCTGTGCTCATTAGACTAACTGGCAGATTGGTTGGAAGAGCTAGCATACCTTCAGTTCAGTTCAGCTGTGATAGTTCCTGCTTGTTTCCAGCCTTATTCTTGTCTTTCTCTTGTCCTGCTCCAGCTTTGTTCTATTCCAGACAGCCAGGTTCTAAACCTGGGCTCAGACTTCTGATTTGGGCTGTGATCTTGGGCTCTGATTCCCAGCTCCTCATTCCTGCACTGGCCATTAGGCATGACTGCCAATGTCCCAGTCACATGACACTCTCCCTCTCTCCCATTGAAGCCATTCCACCGTGGATAAATAGTGAGTCACCCCAATAGAAGAAGTGGATGCTGGGTCTTCGAGGTCCTAGGCAAATGCTCTAACTAGACTGGAAGTTATAAGGGGGATGGGGTGGATGAGTTTTGCAGATTGTAGTGGAGTGAAAAGAGGGACTTGGGTGCCTAAGTACTTTTGTAGTTCCCATTCGTAGCCTAAATTTTCAAATATCTTCACTTAATTTGGGCTGAAAGCAGTAGGGACTGACATCCAGAGGTGATGATCACCTGTATCTCCACTTGACTTCAGTCAGAGCTCGGAGGCTCAGCACCTCTGAAAATCAGGTGATAAGTGAAACCTCTACAAGTATATTCTGACGCTAAGTGTATTAGCTTATAAATTAAGTTTGTTAGCTGGAAGGAGCATATAGAAATGCCAACTATTATTTATTATTAATTCTACCAATTCAAATGGTTCAAATAAAAGAATAAACCTACCTTTGCCCATTTTAGAAACAAACTTTAACTGAATTTGTTTTTGAGAGTCTGTAATGTTCGGGTAAATGATTCTCCTCCCCTCCCAAATCCTTCTAGGTTCCAGCCGGGACCGAACTGGGAAACGCCAAATGTCTTGAGAGAAACTCTTCACTGGAGGGACAAGGCCAAACATTTATTGCCCAGAAAGGGAAATTGGTGGGGAGCAGACATATTGGTCAGCCCAATAGAGGCTGTGAAGGAATGAGCAGGTTAGCCAGGTGTCATTAAAAGAATTGGGAATAGTCTACCTAACAGGTGGCTCCCTAAACACAGTGGAAGGGAACAGTGATGGCCACCTGGTGAAGAAGACCAGATCATGAAAAGAGGCAGGCCAGTACAGCGTCTTTCCTCAATAAGTATTGATACCAGTTAAAATATTGATTGGAGCCTGCTGAAAAAAGAGGTGGTGTCTCTGGGTGAGTCTGGAATTTGTTGAAGAAGAGGTTGTATGGGGACTTGTAAAAGAGGGTTTGCAGTTTAAGGGATGGGAAGGAGTAGAACCTCAGAACATTGTTAATTCATGATTCAGAAGAACTTTTGAATGTTTCTGTTTTGAATTAATCCAAGCTGTGAACCACATGAGGTTTGCCCATCACTAAACTGAGGACTAATTTATCTGCTCAGTTGCCTATGGTGGTTCTTAACTTTGATATTCTGAAGTTGTTTCACTGTATTCATGGAACTCTAGGGAATTTAAAATCAAATTATGAAAACCCAGCTTCTGTTTTTGATTGGTGATTTTTTGGTTTTTATTTTTGCTTGTTTTTGCTGTTTTGATTTTATTTTGAGAGAGTTGCAGCTGGCCATGTGAGGCAGAACCTGGTTAGGACTGGGGTCTAATGTGGTGGAAGCATGAAGTAGGCCTCAGATTGAGAGTGGAGGAAGGCATTTTGGTATGTGATGGGGAAGTGCAGGTGAGGGGAGTGCAGCAAAGGAATACTAGGCTACTGAGGGGTCTAGGAGTATGACCTGTTGATGTGGCCAGGTGGAGGCACAAGTGCCCATATCAGTAAATGCAGAGAAAAAAAACATTTTCTCAGGAACCCTCATTTTATCTTAATGTAGCACAAATTCTACCAATTGAGAACTAATGCACCTTATGTTCCTTTTCATCACCTGATATCTATATTGGATATCAAGATAATCTGTGGAGTTAGGTACACACCCCGACTTTTCCCTTTACACACACTTCTGTACCCAACATCACACAGGGGTGGATCTTATGCAGGCACAAGTAGTGCTCTTGTTGTTCCCCTTTGACATTATATCATAAAATTAGCTGCTGTAAGTATTGAGTGGTTGCCTCACTTTCGTTGCTAACTTGGGGTCTGATAGAATCATCCTTATTAACATGAATTGATAGTCATTGGGATTACTTGCATGTGTGAGGACTACAAATGGGAGTAAGAGTATGTGGAATGGAATCTTAAAAATCTAATATGTATACATCAGCACTTTTCCCAGGCTACTACACGGGGTAACACGGAATGGAGAGAAGAGCGGCCCTCGGTGATGGAAAGTCAGGTTAGGGAACACTTAATGAAATTGGATGTGCACAAGTCCATGGAGCCAGATGAACTGCATCCAAAGGTGCTGAGGGAGTTGGCGGAAGTGATTGCAGAGCCGCTGGCCATTATCTTTGAGAACTCGTGGCGAACGGGGGTGGTCCCGGAGGATTGGAAAAAGGCAAATATAGTACCTATCTTTAAGAAAGGGAAAAAGGAGGATCCGGGGAACTACAGACTGGTCAGCCTCACCTCAATCCCTGGGAAAATCATGGAGCAGGTCCTCAAGGAATCCATCCTGAAACACTTGGAGGAAAATAGAGTGATCAGGAACAGTCAACATGGATTCACCAAGGGCAAATCGTGCCTGACCAACCTGATTTCCTTCTATGATGAGATGGCTGGATTTGTGGATGCGGGAAGAACCATTGACGTGGCATACCTTGACTTTAGCAAGGCTTTTGATACAGTTTCCCACAGCATTCTCATCGGCAAGTTAAGGAAGTATGGGTTGGACGAGTGGACTGTAAGGTGGTTCGAAAACTGGTTAGATCAACGGGCTCAGCGGGTAGGAATCAATGGCTCGATGTCTGGTTGGCAACCGGTAACGAGTGGAGTGCCCCAGGGGTCGGTCCTGGGGCCGGTTCTATTCAACATCTTCATTAATGATCTTGATGATGGAATAGACTGCGTGCTTAGTAAGTTTGCGGATGACACCAAGTTGGGGGGAATGGTAGATACTCTGGAGGGCAGGGACAGGATCCAGGGAGACTTGGACAAATTGGAACACTGGGCCGAAAGAAACCTCATGAGGTTCAACAAAGACAAGTGCAAAGTCCTGCATTTAGGATGGAAAAATCCCATGCGCTGCTACAGGCTGGGGACCGATCAGCTAAGTAGCAGCACTGTAGAAAAGGACCTGGGGGTTATGGTGGACGGGAAGATGAATATGAGCCAACAGTGTGCCCTTGTTGCTAAAAAGGCCAATGGCATATTAGACTGCATCAGTAGGAGTATTGCCAGCAGATCGAGGGATGGGATAATTCCCCTCTATTCGACACTGGTCAGGCCGCGTCTGGAATACTGTGTCCAGTTTTGGGCTCCCCACTACAGAAAGGATGTGGACAAATTAGAAAGAGTCCAGCGGAGGGCAACAAAAATGATTAGGGGGCTGGGGCACATGACTTATGAGGAGAGACTGAACGAACTAGGCTTATTTAGTCTACAGAAGAGAAGACTGAGGGGTGATTTGATAGCAACCTTCAACTACTTGAAGGGTTGCTCGAAAGAGGAGGGAGCTAGGCTGTTCTCGAGGGTAACAGAGGACAGAACAAGAAGCAATGGTTTCAAATTACAGCTGGGGAGGTCAAGGTTGGATATTAGGAAAAACTTTCTCACTAGGAGGGTGGTGAAGCATTGGAATGGGCTATCTAGGGAGGTGGTAGAATCTCCATCTTTGGAGATTTTTAAGGCTCAGTTAGACAAAACCCTGGCTAGGGTGATTTAGGGGGAGTGGTCCTGCTTTTTAGCAGGGGGATGGACTAGATGACCTCGTGAGGTCCCTTCCAACCCTTTTATTCTATGATTCTATAATGGTCACAGTGGCTCAGATCAATGGTTCATCTAGCCCAGTATCCTGTCTTCCAACAGTGGCCAATGCCAGGTGCGTCAGAGGGAATGAATAGAACAGGTAACTATCAAGTGATCCATCCTGCTGCCCATTCCCAGCTTTGGACAAACAGCAATCGCTCTCTATCTCGCTAACTGCCACTGATGTATTTATCCTCCATGAATTTACCTAGTTTGATTTTTTTTTTTTTTTTTTTTTTTTTAAACCCTATTATAGGCTTGGCCTTTACAACAGTTTCTGGCAAGGGGTTCCACGGGTTGACTATGCATTGGGTGAAGAACGCTTCCTTTTGTTTGTTGTAAACCTGCCTGCCTATTAATTTTCTTTGTGGATCCCTGATTCTTCTGTTATGAGAAGGAGTAAATAACATTTCCTTATTTACTTTCTCCACACCAATTATGATTTTAAAGACATGTATCATATCCCCCCAATGGTCTCTTTTCCAAGCTGAAAAGTCCCACTCTTATTAATCTCTGCTTATATGGAAGCTTTTCCTTACCCCATCATTTTATTTGCCCTTTTCTGTACCTTTTCCAATTCCAATATATCTTTTTTTGAGATGGGGTAACCAGATCTCTATGCAGTATTCATGATGTGGACATACCATGGATTTATAAAGAAGCAATATATTTTCTGTCTTTTTATCTACCCTTTTCCTAACAATCTATTATCTTTTCTGGCTATTGCTGCACATTGAGCAGATGTTTTCAGAGAGCTATCCACAATGACTCCAAGATCACTTTCTTGAGTGGCAACTGCTAATTTAGTCTCCATCATTTTATATGGGATTATGCTTTCCCATGTACATTACTTTGCATTTATCAATATATAATTTCATCTGTCATTTTGTAAGATTCCTTTGTAACCCTTCAGTGTGCTTTGGACTTAACTATCTTGAGTAGTTCGTATCATCTGCAAATTTTGCCACCTCACTCTTTGCCCCTCTCTCCAGATCATTTATGAATATGTTGAACAGCCCTGGTCCTAGTACAGATCCCGGGGGATACCCCTATTTCCTTCTCTCCATTCTGAAAACTGACCTTTATTCCTACCCTTTGTTTCCTATCTTTTTAACCAGTTACTGATCTAGCACAGGACCTTCCCTCTTATCCCATGACCACTTACTTTGCTTAAGAGCCTTTGGCGAGGGACCTTGTCAAAGGTTTTCTGAAAAATCTCCCATTCTGTAAATTCCCCATCTTCAAAGCATCTGACAAAGTGGGATTTTCTCCCATGAAAGCTCATGCGATAAATAAATTTGTTAGTCTTTAGAAGTGCCACAGGACTCCTTGTTTGTTTGAAAATCTAAGTACACCATATCCACTGGATCACCCTTGTACACATACTTGTTGACCACCTCAAAAATTCTAGTAGCTTGGTGAGGCATGATTTTGCTTTGCAAAAACCCTGTTGACTCTTTCCCCACAAATGGTGTTCTTCTGTTCCATTCTGGGTCTTATTCAATGCCCATCAGGGCCGGCCCAACCATATAGGAGAACTAGGTGGTTGCCTAGGGCGCCAGGCTTTAAGGGGCACCAAATTAGATAGAAGTGAATTTTTCACTCTATTTAAAAGCATATATTAATATGTTATCTCTTATAGCATGTGGGAGAGAGAGAGCCAAAATCATAGTTCACCTAGGGCACCAAAAACCCTTCAGCCGGCCCTGGTGCCCATCACCATGGTTCAGGTTTCCCCAACCACAATGCCAAAATACTTGGATTGTAGGGAACATTTTCTACTAAACTGACAATATGGTGTGAGTCTCAGTGAGTGATCTTTTATTTCTGATTTCTGTTCAGTGAGACGACCTGTTGAGTTGAACTGTGACAATTTTAAAAACTTGGTGATGCAGATTATAGGTTAATTTTTTAAGATATTAAAACCAATAAAGCATTTCATTTAGGAATGATTTTCAGTGATTCCCTCAAGTAAAGATTAAACGGACAATAAAGGTCTTATTATGAGTAATTTCGGACTATAATTTAATTATAGAAATGAAAATTGACAATATTCTCTTCCCACATTGTCAATGAGGAAACTATATAAACAGTAATAATTCTAATACTAATTATCTTATGTTTTACAGAAAAACAACTGTTCCATCAACAGTAATAATTCCAGGATGTGACTTTCCATGTCCACAAAACATTGTCTAATCAGAAAGAATAAAAATCTCAAAGGAAATAAAGCAATTTCTGAGATTATGGGCTCATGGTGCACTGTTTGTTCAGAATTTTTCTCACATAAAATTCTGTGACAATCTATACCCCTATGTTCACCCTATTTAGAAAACTTGTATAAAGTGTACCTTGTGAGGCATCATTTGAAAACTCATGATTTATTGTGTCGGTAAAATATATGGGAACGTTTTCTGTAAAGTTATAAGATTCCACTGTGTGATATTACTAAGACATGTTCTAACATGTTCTGGAGGATGGTCCCAAACTACTTCCCTAGAGACAAAAGTCTAGCCAATGCGTCAGCTGGGTGTCAATGAGATCATATGGACCATCGTCTCATTAAGTGGCCACTTGTTGGCAGGAGAGAGAGAGGCATGGGAAAGAATCTATGTTTTTATGAAGAAACACCTTGAGGTTTCTGTTCATACAGATGTTCTGTCTCCTGAAAGTCACTGGAGATGATTCTTGTGCAAGAGATATTACTACAAGAGAAGAGAGCAAACTGCCCCAAATCATCTCTCCCTTTCCCTCTACTCATGGCAGAAACATCTGAAGAACAAAGGAAGCAGCACTGGAGTAGGGGAGAGGTCCTGACTGAAAGGAGCTCAGCCAGTAAGGCTATGTCTACACTAGCTTCTATCAGTAAAACTTTTGTTGCTCAGCGTGTGAAAATACATAATCCGATTGACATAAATTACACTGACAGAAGTACCAGTGTACACAGCACTGTGTCAGCAGGACCTACTTACTACTACTAGTTAGGAGTGGTTTACTCTTCTGTTGGCACTGAGAGGCTACACAGAAGACCTTTATAATGGCATAGATACACCAATGTAGCTGTGCCACTGTAAGGTCTTACGGTCAACAAAACCTAAGACTGATGACATGTAGAGAGAGACCTTTGCTTTGAATTCACTCAACTTGTTAAATTAGGCATTAGTTATTATTTACTTTTGTAAATTATTTTCTTGTAACCAATTCTGACTTGTATGCCTCATTACTTATAATCACTTAATCTATCTTTCTGTAGTTAATAAACTTGTTTTACTGTTTTATTTAAACCAGTGTGTTTGGACTGAAGTGTTTGGGAAACTCCGTTTTGAGATAACAAGATTGGTGCATATTTTCTATTAATACAGTATGGACTTTATATGAGTTCATATTGTCTCAGAACACCGTGCAATACAAGGCGCACATTTCTCAGGGAAAGTCTAGGAGACGGGGTTTTCTGGGGTTGTCCTGCAGTGCAATTCATGGGTGGCTAGCTATAGTACTCATACAATATATTGGGAGTAATTTAATTGCTGGAGACTGCATGAGAGTGGACTAGGGCTATGTCTACACTTGCACTTTCAAGTCGACTTAACTAAGTCGACTTAGTTAAGTCGACTTAGTGTGGCTACACTTAAAATTAAAGTCAACTTAAAGGGGAACTTGCAAAGTTGACCTAGAGCGTCCACACTGGATGCTCTAGGTCGACTTTGTGGGGCTAGGGGAACCTTGGGCAGGTCCACGGTGGCAGGGGGGGCACCCCTTGTGTGCAATGGGGCAAAGAGGGACAGGGACCCTGGCAGGGCAGAGCCCTGTGTGTGATGCTGTCTGGATTTAGGGAAGCATTTATGATATTATTTTCAATGGATATCTCATAAATGCT
>ML685768.1:472348-482778 GCA_007922175.1 Pelusios castaneus
TCAAACAAGAAGTCCTGTGACATTTTTAAAGACTAACAAATATGCTCACGCAATAAATAAATAAATTTGTTAGTCTTTAAAAGTGCTACAGGACTCCTTGGTTGTTTTGCTGAACTAGACTAACACTCTTCCTCAGTTTCTTCAATGCTTATACTAGCAAGATGGAATGACTAGTATTCGCCTTGTGCCCCTTAGGAATTTTTTATCCTTCGAGTTATCTGTTTAGTGCTAAATTCCTTTCCTTTCCTTTCTGTTATTCTTTATTTCTTACATTTTCCATTTAGATAGTTTTAAAAAAACAACTTTAATTTTTCCTTTGGCACTCCATGCCTTTTCCTGCACTAAATGGTGGACTGAAAGCCTTCAGCCTTTAAACAATGCCCATTCTGCAATGTTTTAATTCCTCTGACTGACAGACACTGCTGCTGTTTATTCTGCTTTGGTAAAAGCCACATCCCAGGTTCATGTTCATCATGAAAATCTTTTTCTGTCAGGACACGGATGTGCAGGGATGCCTGTCTGAACCTTTACCTTCTTGAACAGTCCATCTGGATAACATCAGACCCCAAAGAGAGAGGGTTGACTTCTATGATGCATCCACCTAGGAAGAAACCTAGATATTTCAGAAGACCATTTTTCTTGCCAGGGGTGTGTTCATACCTTCTTCCAGGCAGCATTTTTCACATGAGGGTTGAGACCCACACTGTAACCACTCAAGAGCCAAGCCCTATTTTGAATTGCCCCTTTCCATCAGACTTGGTTTATTAACAGTAGGCAGATGGATGATGGAAATAGTTACCTATCCAGGGCTATCCCATCCCATCCAGTTATAGTTATCCCATCCAGTTTATTAGCCCCTACCAACTCTTTCTCTGTCTCCATTCAGAAGCCCTTATCACAAAAGCCAACTAAAAGATGTGACTTCTCCTATTTTGACTAGGAGCCATAGAAGAAGTATCAATGGGAGTACAGGGAAGAGACTTTTACTTGTGATATTTCTTTGTCTCAGAGGAAAAGAAAATGATATTCATCCTATCCTAGCCCTGAGAAGACAACAAATATATATGCCACTACAGATGTAGGATGATAACACTTGCTTCCAGTAATCTCTCCTTTCAGGCTCAAAATTGGTTCATGGCTTTTGACTTGTAGAACACAGTTTCATATTGCCATTCATCAGACCCATGGACAGTATGTCTGATTCTAAGTGAGACCCAATCACTATTAGTACAAGATCTTCCCTTTCATTCTCTCCATAGCACCAATAGGCTTGACAAAATTTGTAGCTATAACAGTGGCATACCTGAGGAGAAAAGGCATCCACCTTTATCCATATCTAGAGGATTGGCTAATCAAATACAAACTGGTATAAAATAATTGAATAGTTACTGGGCCAAAGGGCAAAACAGGGAGTGAGAATGAGGTTATAACTCAGTGGTTAAGGTATTCACTTGAGAATGGGGGACACCTGGGTTCCAGTCTCTGTGCCAGTGAATATTGTTTGTTTATACAAAATGTAACTGCTTCATTAGGCGAGACCAAGAAAAACCCAGTCCAGAATAGTCTGGTGATTAGGTTACTCACCTGCTCTAAGGGAATGCTGAGTTCAAGACTCTGCTCCAAAATGGGAATGCAAATTTGGTTCTGCCACATCCCAGATAAGTGCCCTAACCACTGGGCTGAGTCCTCTAAGGAAATCATCCCCATTTCCTCCTTGGTTTTTGTGATTCTAGCCCTCCATTTCCTTTGCTTTTATTAAAAATGCCCCAAATTCATTTTTTTTAACTTTTCTTTTTATTAACTAAAAATCTGGTTTCAGTTTGAATGTATTTTTCTTTAGTTTGGAACTGCAAGAGAAACAAAAAATCAGTCAGTTATTTGCAGATCTCTACTACTGATTGGGATTGGTCCCTACATGCGTAAGAAATCATTCTAAAAGGCAGAAAGCCCACAGTAAGGAGGACTGATTCTTCTAAATAGAAAGGCTTGTCAGCTTGGATAGTTCAGCACAACCTGGGTACACCACCAAACCTGGCTCCTACACCAAAGATTCCTGAATATATCCTGCACTTGAAACTCTATGGATTTTTATTCAATTCCATCAAGTGTGCCTTACAGCAACCTGCATGTTACCTCTCTAGTCAGTCATGTTCAGTTTTCTCTTGACCCATTGTGTCAAATTTCTAAAGGGGTTATTATATAGTTACACACCAATCTGAGAACCACCTTCTTCATGGGAACTTAATGTTGTCCTTGCAAGTCTCATGGAGCCTCACTTTTGAGTCTCTTTTGGAATGTTCTTTCTACAGCCTCATGCACAAGACTGACATTTTAGTTATCAGCACATAGGCCAGCAAGGGGTCAGCAAATTCCAAGCTCTCATGGCTGAGTCTATTTACGCCACTTTCCACAGTGTTGAGACCCCATCCTGCATTTATTCCAAAATGTGTCAGATTTTCATTTAAACCAGTCAATTAGTTTACCTGTTTTCTTTTTTAAACCCCATTCTGCCCTGGAAAAAGAAACTCCACACTTTGGACATTTCAAGGGTCTTTTTATACTTCCTTGATAGCCTGAAAAGTATTGTCTATCTTCCTATCTCTTCACTGCCATCTCTAGTGCTGCAACAGATTGAATCATCTCCTACCAGAGAGTATCAAAATGGATTATGCCCTACATAGCTATCCATATCTGGGGAGGTGGGAGGCATGAGAGCATACAGGAGGCTGTCATGGGCTCCATGGATGCTGCTATTCAAAAGATTCTGATCTTGTACACATGAGATGCATGCATACCTGGAGCATGATCCATGATGATGATGACTTCTCAAAGAACCACAGCTACTGTAAGGCAAGTAATTGTTCTTATTGGTCCTATTGGAGAATTGTACACTTACATTATTAAGAAAATTATCTCAGGAGTAGCAAATGTTACACTGTATATTTTATTAGGAAATACCCTACTTTATTACCATTGCAGGTTAGACTTTGTTTATTTTAGTGCTTCAGAGAGTGTGATTCTGAGGGATTAGGAACTGTTCTTTGTTTCTTGGAAGCCATTTTTCCCTTAATATTCTTGTACCTTTCTATTAATTTATCATTGTAGCATCCTGTTAGGTAATGTAACTATATTCCCTTAGCTCAGTAGTTCCCAACCTTTTAGGCTGGAGGGCCACAAATATCATATTTACAACCCTGAAGAGCCACCCATCTATCAACTCAAAAAAATGTAGAGATGTAGACACCATTAAGGACTCTAAATCATTACATATTTAAAGTAAACATTTTGATGCTACTGTGCTCATTTTTACATTTGCTATTTTACACCTACATATTACTCGCATTCCAAAGGGGTAGCCGTGTTAGTCTATTGTAGAAAGACAACAGAGTCCTGTGGCACTATTAAAGACTAACAGATTTATTTATCGCATGAGCTTTTGTGGGAGAAAATCCCACTTCGTCAGACGCTTTGAAGATAGGAAAGTTACAGAGTGGGAGGAAATTAAATGCAGGGGAGTGTATGACATAGCATCAGGTCAGGCTGTAACAGCAAATCAAAATAGGTGTTAGGATTCAAAACACTGGGGAACAGCACATAGAGGAGGGGGAGGTCAAATCACTTGTTGTAATGCGAGAAAAATCCATAGTCCCTGTTTAACCCCAAGACAACTGAGTCAAATTTGCATATAAATTCGAGTTCTGCAGTCTCTCTTTGAAGGGGAACCTGTAGGGGAACACTTCAATCTCCCTGCTCACTCCCTTGACGACTTGTTAATAGCTGCGTTGAAACAGATGAATAACAAATCACAGCTTGTGTGTGAATGTGTATGACATTCTATGGCTTAAGGGCCTGATGTTGAAATTTGCAAACATTATACCTTGAATATTCTGAGTAATAGATGCCTTTGGGTGTACCGGGGTAATAAGACTAGCTCATCCCATCCCAATACACAACATACCACCACAAGGCTCTGTAATTGTGCCAACCTTTTTTAATATTTACTTAAGTGACATGCCTCCATTAAATCACAAAAATTTGAAGATGCAGATGATCTTGACAATCCAAGCACCAGACTTCTGTGACATTGAGGAAGCAGTAACTGAGGAGCTTCAAATTATAGAATAGTATTTCTGGAAATGGAGGTGCAAACCAATTCCTGGAAAAACAATAGTAGCATATTCCACCTTGACAATAGGAGTGCCAAAACCACACTGAAAGTTGCTTTCTGAGGCAAAAATTTGTGACATGATGAAACCCCATCATATCTTGAAGTGAAACTCAGCTGCACCCTTACCTTCCATGACAATCTTGAGACGGTAGCTGCAAAGATGAAAATGAGAGCTAACATAGTTCAGAAACTAGCAAGTACAATCTGGAATGCATCAGCATCAATGTTACAAATATTAGCAATGGCACTTATATATCTGATAGCTGAATATTATGCCCCAGTGTGGAGCAAATGGAATCACATGTAAAATGTTGACATCTAGCTAAATACAGTGATGTAGTGCATTACTGGAACCTATACGTAAGCTCCATCATCTTGGCTACCTCTTCTAATATCGTTCCGCCGGTGATATGCTGAACTGCTGTGACATTCTGTGAAGTTCAGCAAATCCAGGAAAAGAGATGTCTTCCTATCCACCACAACCTTGACAAGGTGTCATTCCCCCCCCCCCATTGCCTTAAGTCCCTCATGCCTTTGTGGGAATATTTGCTTAGACTTACGCAGTCAGGCTGTGATCAGAAGGTGGCTTAGAAAGCAAATTGGGCTAAACAAGCACTTTGTGCTGGACACCACACAGAAGGTTCCTGGGTTTGACCTCCCATGGACATCTTGGTCAGCTCTGTATTGAATCAAAACCAACAATGGCAGATGCAGACATTTAATGTACAAATGGAAAATCAAGGACTCCGCAGCGTACAAGTGTGGCTCCCCATGAAAGACCATCAAACAGATCACTAAGTATTGCCCAATTTATAAATGTGAAGGAGGCATCACTGCAATTAATTCCGCCAATCCTGATGTAGCCGTTTGGCTCGATCAACTTTAGGTGAAATTATAGTTGCTTTTCTACACCAGCCATGTGAAAAAAAAAGATAGTCCCTGCAGAGTAGACATATATGGAGGGTCTTCAGGATTTTAATGCACTGCATGGGCTACATAAATGCATAAAATGGGCTGGATCTGGTCTGTGGTCTAGGTGTTTGACACCTCATCTAAGCTAAGACTTTATTACTATTTGTGTAGGTCACATAAGTAATGGATTCTGTGAATTCCAGAGACTTCCGTGAAATTAGCCTTTTCAGCTTCCATCTCATGACCTCGGGCCATGGGGCAGAAGCTGTCAAGTTTCTGGGGGTTGCCAGGGGAAGCAGCTCTTGGGGATTGCAGGGGGCAGCAGCTATCCATGGCTGCAGGGATCCCCAGCTTTGAGCTTCCAGGCTGGAGACAGGGACCTTGTGATGGAGATGGAGGGCAGCAGGGACCCCATGGTTTAGACTCAGGGCTGGTGATGGGGTGACTCCATTGCCCCAAGCCACCATGGGAGAACCCTGGAGCTAGAAGCCCTAAGTTGGTGCAGGTAGCTGTCCTGCAGCTCTGAGCCATGGGCAGTGAGGGTACCTTGGTGATCCAGGGTCTTTCTGCTGCCCATGGTGGCACTGAGCCCTGAGGTCCCTCTACTGCTGCTGGTGGCTCTGAGTTCTGAGGTCCCAACCACCCATGGCAGCTGACAGCTGGAGTCCCCAGAGTTCTTAGTTGCTGGGTGGGGGGATCCTGTAGCTTCCAGTTGTGGCAGGGTGACCCCTCAACCCTAAGTCACAATGGAACCCACGAGGTCCTAACCACTGTCTGAATGCTTCTTCCCCTGCCCTCCAGCTGCACCTCTCCCTCCCCCCCCCAGGCAGCACCCAGCTGCTGCCCCTTTATTTTTAACAAAAGTCATGGACAGGTCATGGCTTCTGTGGATTTTTGTGTATTGCCTATGACCTGTCCTTGATTCTGACTAAAAATAACTGACAAAACCATAACCTTACTCATTATTAAAATATATATTTATCATAACCAGCATCAGTGATGGACTACCACCAACAACACTAAAATGTATATTACAAGTAAGTATCCCTGTACTGACTGGAACTGAAGTAAAGGATTCCCATATCACGGATAATACGGTAAAATGTCTTATTCTATTGTGGCTCAATTTTACAGAAATAAAATTAAAGAGGAATTTCTGGGTGATGGGAATGAAGTTTGTTTGCCTGTGAAAGAGCTGGTAAACGTGAAGTTTACATCAATGATAGAAGACTCATTGGCCCAGAGAGGAATGGTTTTACGGTCTAGTGGTTAAAGCATCCATTTGTGAGAAAGGAGACAGAGTCCAATTCCTCTGCTCTGAGTCTTCTATTAGCAACAGTGAAACAGTGTCAACAGAAGAGATGGAAAGAGCCTACTCTCCCCCTCCAATCAGAACATCCCATAGCTGATTGATTAGTGCACTAGATCAGTGATTTTCAAACTTTTTTCTTGGGACCTAGTTGAAAAAAAATCATTTATACCTGTAACCCAGCAATTACATCTTTGAGCAATGCATTCCTGTCTTTTAGCAGCAGCAGCAGGGGGCACTGAGACCCAGTACTGAGTCCTGACTCTAGGTTTGAAAACCACTGCACTAGGCCTTGGCTCTGGTCAAATGCTTCTCCCCCATTGCCTAAGGGAGGAATTGAATTGGTGTTTCCCACATCCCAGGTGAGTACGCTAACCACTAGGCTAAAAGATATGAGCTGGTTTCCACTAGTACATCTTCCTTTTCCTCCTCTGGCTCTTTGGGTGAAGTGAGGCAGATACCTTACTCACATTCTTGCATGAAATGCCTTAGGTGCCTAAGCCACCTGGCTCCAAGAGCAGGGGGCCCATTTGTGGATGGTTAAGCAGTAATACATGCCTGTGTCTGAGAGGGGCAGTTAGAACCCACCCCATCTACATCTGCCATTGGCTTGCTTAAGTGACTCCCATACTTCCAGGATCAGAGCTCTTAGTGGATGGGGCCCCAGGGCTTTGTTCAGAATAAACTCTCTTATACCTGCAGTGTTTCCAGGTCTGTGGGGCAATGGCTTCTTCTGCCCTCTCTGACTGGCTTTTGGAGGGGGAGATATTGCCATCACCTGCTACCCTCTGGGGGTGAAATATGTGTAGGTGTGGGGTGCTGCTGGGGCCGTTAGGGAGCGTCCCTGTGGAGGAAAGAGAGGTGCTGTCCTTACCCTCTTAGGTCGTTGAATGGCTGGGGGGAGTAGGCCATGCCCCTGCTACTTGACACTGTCCTTTAATTCTGCCTTTAAACCGATTGTTTTATTGACCCCTCGTACCTGGAGCCTTTACGCTGAACCCAGCGGCTGCTCGCTGCTGCCCCCGGCGGGGGCACGGGCGCTGAGCCGCTAGCTGGGCGGTGGACGGGCGGGCCTTAGGACCCAGGGGGACGCGGCGCAGCTCTTAGGGCCAGCCTGCAAAATCGGCGTGAGTGACTCAGACCGCGCGGCGGCTCGCAGCAGCTCAGCGCGCAGCAGCCGGGGCTCGGAGCAGGTCGGTGCCGCTCGCCTGGGCCCGGGGCAGCTCTGGCGGGGGAAGGCCGCGGCGCGCGCGGGCCTGCGCGGGCGCTCGGTGGGCGGGTGTGCGCTGGGTGAGAGCGGCCCACGCTCCGGGCGCAGCCTCCCCAGCGCTCAGGCCTGCAGCGCTCGTAACCGCGGCCGCCTGTTGTCTGGTGTTTTGCAGCGACCCAAGATGGAGTATGAGTGGAAACCCGACGAGCAGGGGCTCCAGCAGATCCTGCAGTTGCTCAAGGAGTCGCAGTCCCCGGACACCACTACGCAGAGAGCCGTGCAACAAGTATCCTTGGCCGGGGCTGGGGGCCGGGCCACTCGGGCACAGTTAAGCCCTGGGGGCTGTTTCCACTGGTTCCGGCTCCGCTTTTTCTCCGTCCGAGGTCGGGGGAGCGGATAGGCGGCGCGCCGCGTTTGGGGAGCCGGGACCGGGACCGGGCGTGGGCGGGCAGCGGCTTCTCCGGGTTCAGGTCTCGCTCGTTGGGGGAGGGCGGGTACGGCTGGGTAGCGCCCCAAGGAGCCGCCACAGCGCTGCGTGCGGCTGGGGAGCCGGGGGCGCTGCTGGTCGAGCCCCTACCCAGGCACTGAGCTGGCGGCCGTGGCGCGGGGTTTGAACCGCCGAGGGAACCCGTGGGCGGTAATGCTACCCGCCTCCCCCTCCTGGCCCCTGGCCCGAGCACCTGTTGCAAGCCGGGAGCTGAGTGGAGCTTTTCTTTTTAAAGCCTTGGCCGGGCCGCCCTACTCTGGTGTCTGCCACTTTCCAGGGTTACCCCGGCTGGGCCTCTGCCACCGCCCAGCTGCAGCAACGCGGCCCCCGGCAGGGAGCGGGAGGCTTGCCTTCCCTCATTGCTCTCCGCGCCCTACCGCCGGGCACAGGCCTCTCTCCATAGAGGGCTCGGGTGGGATCCCGCCAACAGCGCTGGGAACAGGCTGGACACAGTGTTCCTAGACGAAATGCTGCTGCTCCTCCCCCAGCCATGCTTGGCGGGGCCGAGCTCAGTGATGATTCGAGTCCTCTTCTCGGGAGTCGGGGGAGGGAGAAGGCTCAGGTGGCTCATTTTTTAGCCGGACGTTGTACCAGCACCTTAGACAGTGGCCCTACCACCCCCACTCTGTATCATGCATGGTGGGAGAGGGATTCTGTTATATTTCCTAGTGAAGAGAATGGAACAAGCATGATCTGATGGGGGAAAGCATATCTCCATTGGCCTTGTCAATCTTTGCTAGTATTGCTTACGCGGAAGGCTTTTGAAAGAGGGAACTGTTCCATGATGAGCACTGAAGGTCACCTGCCAAGGGAAAATGGACTTGTCCTCTTTGTTTTTTGGATATTTAGAAAGAAATGCTTTGCCCCTGTTTGTGTTGCTATATTAGCAGTTCTGATTTTGTGACTGTAGAGGTAGTAAAATGACCATCTCATGAGAGAAGAGTTAAGGCTGACAGAGAAAGAATGATTAGTTAGACCAGTTGAAAGTTGGGTAGAAAAATCTTTTTGTTAAAGATTCATCCTGCTCCTTTCTTGACGATACAAATACTGAAATCCTTAGGAGTTCCCTCAGGGCAGACCAGATATCTCGAAAGTATCTAAAATGTTGTATCAGGTTTAATTCCCACTCTCTTCACCTTTTCTCCCCATTCCCAAAAAATTTGGTTACTTCAAAAACTTTTTGGTCTAATTAAAAGGACGTCTAATCTTATTCATAAGTTAAATGTAGTTTAGTTTAGATGCTGTAAAATCTTTTGAGAAGTCCTGTATTTTTTGTAATTGTATTTTCCATTTTTGCTGTATGAAAGACGTATAGAGATGTGAAACTGGCTGTGTGTTTGACAGCACTGAATATAAAATAAACCCCAGACTTAAAATAAGAGGATCTTTTCTCTGATCTTTTAATTACTGTAATAGTTAGTTGTAAAGTAGACTTTTTAAAAAATCACACCCTTTTCAGTTGTCTTTGATTAAATCTGGTATTTTTATATTATTAAAGAGATACTGGCTTGTTCAACTTGTCCTGTCTTCTGACTTATCTTTTTTCACTATTTTAATTTAAAAAATCCCTCAAACCCTGCCTCTCCTTCCTATAAATTCAATAGCATATTTTTATAAACTTACATTTGAGTAAAACAAACAAGGAGTCCTGTGGCACTTCTAAAGACTAAAAAATTTATTTATTGCATGAGCTTTCGTGGGAGAAAATCCCATTTCATCAGATGCTTTAAAGAGTGACATCTTGAAAAATCAAATTAGAAGTTGACCAAACAAAAGTGAAACTAGCTAGTGATAAATAAATAATTTTAACTTTAACTACCAAAGATATTTGTGCGGTCTTAAAATAACTTGACTACATCTCTAATTTTTTGTAATTCTAGATGCTTGATAATAGGTGTGTAATAAACACAAACTTTCATATGCTCAAAATAGGAAAGGAAAGGAAGACATGTAGTGTTTAACTTGCTTCTAATTTTTTTCCATCTAGGTTTCACTTTTTTTCATTTGTGTCCCTTAAAATGACATCAGTGGCTGTCTACTATACTGTGACATTCTAGCATTATACCATACTTTAAAGATATAGTCTGGTGTTGGTTCATAAGAGTTAGGTTAGTGGCAGGGTTTTACTGTTTTATTTTATATGGTGCAGTTTTGGAAAAAACGCTTTTAATAGAACTTGCAGAACAGTGCTATATAATAAAAATGCCACTTTATTCATATATGTGCCTGCTGCAGCAAGCTGCTCTCCTATCACAGCATGGTTCTTAGTAAGATGTCCCAAGAGGACATGAGCCAGTTGTTACAAACTTAAGACCCTTTAAAATGATTTTAGTTTACTTATTAA
>ML685768.1:482788-565830 GCA_007922175.1 Pelusios castaneus
AGACACATGAAACTCATATTAAAAAATGCAGGTCATATTAAATGTTAAAATGCCCTTTAAAATATGAAGGTAATAGCTTTGAAAGGTTTATTTGTTGCAGGGTCATATTATATACCACTGCAATAAAACCTGAAAGGAATGGGAGGATACAAGAATTTAAGGTTTCTTTCGCAGACCTTTTCAAAGAGGGAAGGAGGAAGAAGCTGTTAGTGCTGCCAAATCCTGTGGCTTTTCTAGACCAGTAGCCTCCATGTTGTGGAAACTACACTATTATGGGTGTAAAAGTCTAAATGTTAAAATGTTTTAAACAGCTGATTACTGTTTAAACTCGGGTGGAGGTAAGCAGCAGCTGGGCTCACTCATGGGAAGGAGCAGGGCCTTGTGCGAGTGGGTGGGGGAGCCAAGGTCTTGGCTCCTTGTGAGCAAGAGCAGCTGGGCAGCTTTTACTTGTGGGGAGGTGTAGAGCCCAGCGTGAGAGGAAGCCACAGTTGGGCTCAATTAAGCTCCCCGCCAGTGAGAGCTGCTGAGTACAACTCTGCACTCACAGAGGGGAGAGCCACAGCTAAGGAGCACTTCATTGGCAGTGAGGACCTGAGCTCAGCATGACTCACCCACATGTGTTTAAATATTCTACTGTTTAAACAGATTCTTAAACAAATTTTTAGGTTCCTAGTTTCTACCTAACATCTCTTCTGGTTCTCCTTCCCACTGTGATTGTGCTGTATTCTTCCTTTTTGGGGAATAGCAACATTTGACTGTGCTGATCTTTTGTGGTTATTATTTCTGTAGGTATAAAAGGGCACCATGTCTCAAAATGGCTCTAACCCACCATACCTTAGTAATGCTAGTCTTCCATCCCCCGTTGCCCCCTTTATACCCCTTTTCCTGATGAAGGTTGCAGTGGCAGCATGGGAGAGTAGAGAGGGTCATATCTCCCTTTCTTCTGCAGCAGGTTTTAGCTCCTCAGGGATTCCCAGGTGTTGCCAGGTCAGCCAGGTGGTATAATCAGGGATTAATTGAGTCCTGAGTCAGTTTCGAGGCTGGCTTCCAGTGGGACATGCCTGGTAGAGTTCCAAAAGAAGCTTACCTGGGCCATCCTTATCAGATGCTTAGACCATCTCAGCTGGCTTCTCTTGATCTGGAGAAGTAGTGGCTCCAAGACCCTACCAAATAGCTAAGCTCCTCACCCTGTGTCAGAGAGTCAATGCAGCCACTCTGCAGAAAAACCTCATTTCCATCCCTTGTCCCTGCAGTCTCAGCCTTTTGGTCATTATCCAAAGTTCATGACCATAGGTGGGGATGGGGACAGAGATTGACTTCTAAACTGAAAGCTTCATCCCAAAATCAGCTCCTGCTTCACCACCACAGATCAGTTCAGTGCCGCTCACCAATTTAACAGTCAATCTCACATTCCCATCATTTGTGAACAAGACCCCTAGGTTCTTAAACTCTTCCACCATGGACAGCTGCTCCACTTTCACCTGGAAAGAACAATCCACTTTCTTCTGGGAAGAACAGGACCTCTGATTTGGAGGTGCTAATTCTCATCCCAGCTGCTTCACACTTGGCATCAAAGCATTCAAGTGCATGTTGGAGATTACAGTATGAAGAAGCAAGAAGGATATCTGCAAACAGCAAAGCTGCCACCTCTTTGTGTCCGTACTGGATACACTCTCCATCTCGGCTGCACCTTGATTTCATCTGTCTTTAAGTCATGCTTGTCTTGACTTCAGTTATTTGAATGTGGACGTGGGTTCGCCATCTTTCAAAGATGTGTACAACATACCATATTGATTCCATTTATCCCAAACCCCTTTCCATTCCAGATGCTTTTCTACCATAATTCATATTTGCTACACTCCGTTTCACAGCAAAGGACAGGTAAGGGCCCTGGTAGCCTAGTGTGAAAAGCTTTTATTTTTGAACAAAGTCATCATCCGATACAAATTAGAACTATTTTTAGATATTTTTGATCATTCCTTCCTTATTTAGAACACTGTTATATTCAGAAACAGAATAATTAATGGCAAGTAAGAGTCACCCTGTTAGGCAACCAGTCTTGATCATTGATCTTGATCGATTTTTGTTACTGGTTTTTTAATAATTGAAATATAGGAGTCAACAGCATGGCAATATTGTGCCCTCATAGCTTAAGATATTTTTAAGTACTGTTGGTGAGTCAGTAAGGGCTTATAACCAGGGTACGGAAATAAAAGGATTTAGCAGCATGCCAAATTGCTGTTGCTAGGCAAGCAGTGGTGAAATATGTGCAAATTCGAGTAACTGGAAATGACAATTGATAGAAAATCTGTAGGCCAGTTGCAGTAGAATGACTCAATACCGACCACCATGGTTCTGTTAGTAGCTCCTCCGTGACACTTTAAATAGTTGGTATGGTTGGTAATATTTATTCAGAGATAGTACTCTAGGAAATGGGCATGTATATGGATTATTTTGTATTGTATTAGATGTTCACTATGTTAAAAAACAAAACACAAATTTTGTGCTACGATATATCTGGCATTTCATACTTAAAAAAAAATTCTCCACTTTCAGTACTCAATTAAGCTGTAGTTTGGCAAGGTGTCTAAGCATGTATCTAATATTAAGCAATTGACTAGTCACATTGAAGTCTTAAAAATCTTTCTTTTGTACTTCAGAGACCATACTAAGTCAGTTTGATAGTTTTATTGGTGAAATACACGACTGCCCAATACTTTTTCATTTTTACTGTAGAATATGGGCTTTAGTGTCTTGCTGAATGGTGGTTCAGTGAACTGCTTAAAGTTGATGCTTTTCAGACTTTAATACTTAACCATGAATAGTATGAAGGACTCTCCAGATGGTTGTTTAGAAGTTAGTTAAGATGTACGTTTTCATACTTCCACACTTTACTTGCTCTCTGTTTCACTCTAGCTGCATACAAATGCTGCTTCAGAATTAAAACAGCTGGAAACTGACTTCAAATAATTTTTACTCTATATGTTATAAACCATCAGTTATTTCATAGATTCCAAAGCCAGAAGGAATCATTGTAATCATCCAGTCTGACCAGCTGTGTTAAACTTCCCCAGAGTAATTCCTAAACCATATCTTCTATAAAAATATCCAATCTTGATTTAAAAATTCAGTGATGGAGAATGATTACTCACTTAAAAAGTATACCACCTGTTTCAATCTGAATTTGTCTAGCTTCAGTTTCCCAGTCATTGGATAATGTCATACCTTTTTCTGCTAGATTGAAAAGCCACTTAATAAGTATTTGGTTCCTACGCTGTGATGAAGTCACTCCTTAACCTTCTCTTTGTTAAACTAAATAGATGGAGCTTCTTGAGTCCCGTACTGTAAGGATGTATTTTAATGCTTTAATTATTCTGCAACTTTTCAATACCTTTGTTGAATTCTGGATAGCAAGACTGGACACAGTATTCCAGCAGCATCTGCACCAGTGCCAAATATAGAGGCAAAATAACCTACTCCTACTCAAAATTCTCCTGTTGGTGCATTCCAGCATTACATTAGCCCTTTTGCCTACAAAGTTGCAATGACAGGTCATGTTGAGTTGCTCATCCATCATGATTCCAAAATCTTTTTTTGAGTCTCTGCTTCTGAGAAGAGTCCTCTGTCCTGCAAGTATGGCCTTCGTTCTTTGTTTCTAGTGGTATAATTAATATTAAGACATATTAAAATATGTACTACTTCCTTGAGCCCCGTTTACCGTGTGATCCAGATTGTTCTGAACAGTAACATGTCCACTTGATGCATACCCCTCCCCAATTTTTGTGTTATCTGCAAGGTTTGTGATTGTTTTCTTACAGGTAACTAATAAAAATGTTTAACATAGCGCAAGAACAGAGTCTTGCAGGAACCCACTCGAAACACTCACGCTCAATAATTCCCCATTTATAATTACATTTTGAAACCACTCAGTAAATCAGCTTGTAATCCATTTAAAGTGTATAATATACATTTTTCTAATTTTTATCTCATGTTGGACATTTTCAAGTAAGTCAAATGTGTTACAGTAGTCTTAAGTATATTGCATCAAAACTGTTAACTTTATCAGTCAGATTTATAATCTTACTTAAATTGTTAGCTTGACAGCATCTTTCATAAACTGATGTTGATTTCCATTCATTATATTATCCTCCTTCAATTCTTTCAGTAAAGACTCGTATCAACCTCTTCATTATAAGACTGAGGGACCTATAATTACCCAGGTCATCCTGTTTACCTTTTTACAATATTGGCACAACTTTAACCCAGTCTTCTAAAACTCTTTGAAATCAACATTGAATCTAGTGAGCGCGATAGCCAGCTCTTCTTAACTTGCATTCAAGAGTTTCTCGACCTACTGACTTTAAAATGTCTAATTTTAATAGTTGCTGTTTAGCATCCTTCTGAGATGCTAGTGCACCAGGAAGAGTGTTATGACAGCATCATTGTGCTTTGAAAGACTGGTTACTGTGGAAGTAACAACAATTACACATTTAAGTAATCTTTGAAAAATACACATTTTCCTTAATAACCTTACTTTTTAGAAACTGGAACAACTCAATCAATATCCAGATTTTAACAACTACTTGATATTTGTTCTTACGAAATTAAAGTCTGAAGGTAAGCTGTTGCGTTTTTACTATTTTATTCTAGGTATTATCTAATGACTTAAAAAAAAACGAATTAAAGAAGTGGAGGACAAACCTAATTGTGAAGTTCTGCTGCCAGTTTTTGAGTTTGACTTTTATACCTGTATGGAGCTAAGCTGACTATTAATGGCTCTTGGGGAGCTTGGGGGCCTGTCTGCATATCTCCTTCTGTAGGAGCAGGGTCTTAGCTTTCCTTTGTTAGTTTCTGTATGTTAACATTAGTGCTTTGTTAGAGTGTAATTAGAGAGTGTAATAACCTTTCTTGTTGGGAGATAGACATTCAGAGATCACAAATAAAATTTCTATCTAGGATTAGACCAAGCAGCTTATGCATATCATTAAAAATGTTACTGATGGGAAGAGAGCTTACAATTTTAGAAAAGAAGTGTTAAAGGTTTCTCTGGAGACACCATCTATCACAATACTTGTTCTTGGGTCTTGGCTTCTTAATGAAAGCTAATAAATTAATGGTGTTTTAATGAAAGATTGTATACTCTTGTGGGCTGTACGTGTGAACCAGGTTATCTGCTGGGTATAAATACTAATATCCAAATTGACCAGTCAGTTCTTTCTTGGTAATGGAGGTGAAGCTCACCATAAACTACGATTCTGTGGTGTTGTACATTTCATGCCATTTCAGTGCATCCTTTTATTAGTGTTCTTTCCAGTCAGTCTGATTTGCCAGTTCATTTGTTTAATTTGTGAGGCTCACGTTGGCATGTTCTCAACTTTATTTTTCTGGGAACTTCTCAGAAGTTTTCCCTTTGGAGCTCTTCCCCTCTAGTTTTTCTGGCTTTTCTCAGCATACTATCACCTTACTGAGTGTACCACAGCAATTTGTTTTTTAAATGCACATTTCTTGGTTCATCAGGAGTGCTTTATACTCAGCCCATGCTTACGTTGATGTTTTGATCATGCTTACATTGATGCTTCGTTACTTTTTTGGATCACCTTGAATTGTTATCTTCTTGACTTGTGCTTTTTTTGTGTATATTTTTTTTTTTCCGGATATGTCTTCAGGAATGAAGAAAGGAGTCTACTGTGATATGTGGGATGTCTCAGATATGTCTTCACATATCACTCTGAGAACTAGCAATATAGGGAGTGACTAATTTCTCTTTTGTGCACCCCAGAGAAACTTCTTGAAGTCTAGCCCAAGTTTGTACACAGTGCTTTGGAGGATAAACTTGAAACCTAAAGCCTGAGCCAGCCAAGATCACTGGAATGTTGGGATGGATTGCCAGTGCCATCCACACACACACCCAGATTCCCCAGCCCCTGCTCTCTAATCATGCGGGGCTAATTTTTTTCAATGCTGAAGTGCTCTGTGTTGTGGACAACAAAGTTGAGGGCTCTGCATCAACTCCTTGGAAATTCATGCTTGAAGTCTGTAATTCTGCATTCTAGTAGACCCTCTGCAAAAGCCCTGTGGAGGAGATGAGAGAACCAACTATTTCACATCTTTGTTTTGTTGAAACTCATTTCTATGTACAGCTTTATATCTAAGCTTCCTGGTTCTCCAACACTGTGTTTTGTGGTTGAAATTTAGAAGGGATTGATTCTGGGTATTGGTATATTCTTGATAATTCAGCCTAATCCCTCTTGGCTGTGAGAATAGTTCATTTTATATTGCCCACCATTTTTATGTCTTACCAGCTTTATGCAGAAGAAGAGCAGGAAACCCTGTTAGTTGCAAAATGACCACTTCAGAGCTTCTGCATTTTGTTGCTGCCAAATATAAAGGGACAGTCCCACCAGGGAAGTGGGATGAAGAGGAATTCAGCCCTGAATTAGGTTGTTAGTAGGAACCAAGAAATTATTAAAAGAGCTGTTCTTGGGAAGGGGCTGAATTGGTGTTTTATAACACAGTTACATCATCACATAGGTTTTGAGGATACCCGGAAGCCCACATGAATTAAAAAATTCCTCTTGGTCTGCATCAGCAAGGGTAGAATCTCCTTTACCAAATCAGTGCACTCTTTGCCCTGAAGCTGAAGCTCTTGCCCTAGTTGTCAGCGCTCCTGATCCAGGAAGCTGTGGCCTCGATACTGGCATCTTCTGTGCAGTTAGTATTTTTGGTTCCTATGGTACTTAATTCTGTATGTTCTAAGAACCCTCTCCACATTGCTTGGACAATTCCAGATACTAAAGTGTTACCCAAGATTGAGGATTGTTATTGGAACTCTAAGTTGGCGTACTCTTCTGACTAGAAATTCACATTTACTATCGACGAACTGCAGCTTCCCCCATTCACCTGGCAGGATGCCAAAGTGGATCACCATCATGTGAGGTGACTCTCTGTACTTCATCTTTGTAAAATCAAATCAAGTTTAAAGCTACCTTACTGTCACCTGGAACCAGACCTTCTGTGAGACGTATCTTGCTGTCATGCAACTTTAATTTATAGCATTGAATTAGGCCACTTTTAGCTAGTGTCAGTTTGGAAAAGTCCTGCTTAAATCAGTAATTTTATAAACATTTGGAGTTCTGCACACTGTTTCTATGGAAAGTCTGTGTTCCCCACAATATCAAAAATCCAGATCATGAAACCACTTTTGAAGAAGCTGGCATCCCTATTCAGGTGAAAAGGGCTGGAGATATTGTTCCCTGCTTATAGAAAATGAAATATAAAAATAATTGATTGCTAGGCTTCTCTTTCAGCAACCAGTCATTTAGCATTTATCCAACTAGCAAAATAAAAAGTTAGTTCAGACTTACAAACTTCCTCTTCAATATGTTTCTTAGATGTAATGATACCTTTGTATTTTGAAACTGGGCTATATATTCAAATATCTTATTTTCTGTAATCTACATCTTGACAGAAAAAAGTTACCTTAAATTTTATTTCTTAAATAGGTTTTAAAATTTACATGGGAATACAGGAATATACTATCTCCTTCCCCCCCCTCCCCAAGCATACTGAAGACCATAAGTCACTAAAGTTTCTCTTGATCAGGCTAGATTGAAAGTGAAAAGCCTCCAATTAATTAGTCAGTTTTAATCAACTTTTCCTTTTTTACTTCAATTCTTTTTCTGAAGAAAGGTGTATTCTCCATTGCTTGATACCAAGGAGGGTACACTATCACTATATACGTTTATTTCAGTAATTGTATAGCTTTATATTTTCAGGATCTTAATTAGTTGTACGCTTTCATGATGTTAACGGTGAATATGTTGCTTATTTACTAGATAACTTTTGCTCTTGATTTATGACTAGCTGCTCTAGGCTGGCAACTGGAATTTAATTAAATACAAACCATTATATAAAATATATTTCTTATGAAACAAAACTAGTCCTTAATGCAGTACATGACCTATTACCGAAGAATAGTAGGTCAGATCAATAGTCCATCTAGCCCAGTACTCTGTGTTTCGGACAGCGGCCAATGCTAGGAATGAATAGAACAGGTAATGATCAAGTGATACTTCCTGTTGGCCATTCCGAGCCTCTGGCAAACAGCAATTCCTGCCTGTCTTGGCTAGTAGCCTTTGAACCTATCCTTCATGAACATCTCAAGTTCTTGTGTTGAACCCCATTATAGTCTCGGCCTTCACAGCATCCTCTAGTGAGGAGTTTCACAGGTTGACTGTGCATTGTGTGAAGAAATGCTTCCTTTTGTTTGTATTAAACCTTCTGCACTAATTTCATTTGGTGACTCCCTGATTCTTGTGTTATGTGAAGGCATAAATAACACTTCCTTATTTACTTTCTCAACACCAGTCATGATTTTATGGACCTCTATCACATCCTCTCTTAGTGGTCTCTTTTCCAAGCTGAAAAGTTTCTTATTAATCTGTCTTCGTATGGAAGCTTTTCTGTACCCCAATCATTATACGCAGTGGTCAAAGTATAATTTGATGGGCCCCGGAACCCTCCTAATCTCCGGGCCCCCTTCCCATATTGTCCAGGCCCCCTACATGCATGTGCGGGCCCCAGTCTAGGTAGGCATTTGCAATCACTTCTTAGTACCATATGCATCGGTTATCGCTCCATAAACATATTTATAATTTTATGTGGCGTTTGCTAGTTCGTTACAGTAATTGCTATAGACAAACACTGCATAACACAGTAGGTATTGTGATCTTTATAGTCCCAATATGCACGTTTCACTTCATTAAATGCAATGTCAAACTTGGAAATTTTTACGTCACTTTCACCAAATTCCAGCGACAGCTTGGTAGTGAAATGTGATGGGTCAAGTGCTACAATAGCACGGCTTAGATGTTTTTCTGAGTTTGGCAACAATCTAGCATTCATACAGTCCGTTAGGGCCTGGTAAAACTGACATTTAGAAATTTCAATTTGCTTGCCAGCATTCACAGACATATTTACATGTACACCTTTAAAGCAACCTCAGCAATTGCCTCACAAGCCTCTTGGTACAACTCTGAATCACACTCTCTACTAACTATAAACACCTGAACTTGTCGCCTTTTCAGCTTACTTGCTGTAGATAATGTTACCTCAGACTTTTGCAACACCAAGGCTAGGTCTGCAAGTTCCTCCAGAGCATCAAGCATGAGACCCAGGTTTTTAACAAAAACTGGATTCTCCAGGTTTTTTTGCCATGCCAGCAGATTTTGCTTTATTTTTCCCTTCTAGTGAGAAATCAGTTGATTCCCTCCCCAAGAAGTGGATATGGAGGGCTGCATGTGACTGCCAAACAACTCGTACAATGTGGTAGATAGAGGTAACCCAACATACATCAAGTTCACATCCAATCCTATTAAGCTGGACTTCCAGACCACTTGCACATTCAGCCAACTCTCTCAAGCACTTCCGCAACTGACTGTACAGAGCATACATTGAATCCACAAATGATTTAAAGTGATTAACTTTGCTGCAGCATTTGATAATATCAGCCACGGCCAATTCCAACCAGTGATTAAAACAATGCCAACTTATCAAAAGTGGAAATCGTGTTTTTAGTTTTGCAGAAACACCAGCCTTATTGCCTAACTTGAAAGTGGCTCCATCTATGCCAAAACCGATCCAATTATCCTTGAGAAATTCCTCCATGAACCCATGTGCTGTCAAACACTGCAGCAAAGCTAATACTACACCATCAGCATCATTGCTGCCTAGTTCAACCAGAACAAGAAAAAATGTAAGAGGACCAATGTTTGCAAAAGTTATGTGCATGTAAATTACAAGACAAGAAGGTTTACTTAAACTTGTACTCTCATCAATTAAAACAGAAATTCGATATTGCTGAGAAATGACACCAGAACACAAACTGTTTCAGTTCCACAGATAAATGGTCTATTATGTCAGCACAAACAACATTTGTATGCAAAACACGACCCATATCAACACCATTTAACTGCTGTAAAGTAGTAAGGTCTGGATGGTGAGTGACCACCACCTGAATGAAAGATGTTAAATACATGCTAACCTAATAACACTAGGACAGGGGTCTCAAAAGCAAATCTCCACAAGGGCCACATGAGGACTAGGATATTAGCCCGAGGGCCATGTCACTGAAATCTTTTCATACAAGGAGTTGTTGTTAGAACTAGAGACAGCACTGCTGGGTAGCCTTAAGACATCTTTCTAGGGGCCTGAACAAAACACACACTTACTTTTAGAATTACTTCCATTCAAGATCCAAAGGGGAAGCTGTTAGTCTAGATCAGCCAAACAAACAAGGAGTCCCATGGCACTTAAAGACTAATAAATTTACAAATTACCAACTACCTTTGTTAGTCTTTAAAAGTGCAACAGGACTCCTCCCCCCCACCCCCCCAAGATAGCAGTATCATTAGAAAGACAAAAAATAAGCAAATGAACACTATAAATCAGTAGTTCCCAACCTTTTTGGTTGAGGGACCAAAATACAGATTTTAAAACCTTGAAGGACCACCAGTTTATTTAATTAAAAATAAATTAAAAATTAATTAATCAAATTAAAATTTATTGTAATTAAAATTGATTGGGTATAATTTTAATTGAAGTAATTTGAATTGAAATTTAATTTTAATAAGGTTTTTAAAAACCTTTTTAGAAAGGTTTTTAATTAAAATTAATTTTTAAAGGTTTTTAAATAGGGAAGGGAAGAAAGAAGGAAGAAAAAGAAAGGGAAGGAATGGAAAGAAGGGAGAAAAGAAAAGGAAAGCCGCAAGGCAGTCCCGGAAGAGCCCAGTAGTTGGGCTTGGGTTCAGGGGGGCCGTGGGGGCTGCCACGGCAAAGCGGCAGCCCCAGAGGAGCCCTGCCACCAGGCTCAGGGTTGGGGGGGCTGCAGGGGTTGCCACGGCAAAGTGGCAGCCCCAGAGGAGCCCAGCCTCTGGGCTCGGGGGGCTGCTGGGCTGCGAAGCCTGCACAGGTGTGCGATGGCCGTTGTGCGGCCGCACACCTCAGAGGGAACACTCCCCAGTCCCCGTCGGCTGCCCAGCCTTCCCGATCTCAATTATTATAGTTACCCTTTTCTTCAGTTTTTCCAGTTCCAATATATCTCTTTTTGTGAGATGGGGCAACCAGATCTGCATGCAGAATTCAAGATGTGGATGTACCATGGATATATAGAGAGGCAATATATCTTCTTTTTATCTATCCTTTTCTTAATGCTTCCTAAAAATCTATTATCTTTTCTGACTGCTGCTGAACATTGAATGGATGTTTTCAGAGAGCTATCCACAATGACTGCAAGGTCACTTTCTTGAGTGGCAACAGCTAATTTAGATCCCATCATTTAAAATGTGCAGTTAGGGTTATGATTTCTGTTGTGCATTACTTTGCATTTATTAATATTTAATTTAATCTGCCATTTTGTAAGATCCCTTTATAACTCTTCATAATCTGCTTTGGACTTAACTATCTTGATTCATTTGTATCATCTGCCAATTTTGGCACCTCACCGTTTATTCCTATTTCAAGATCATTTATGAATATGTTGAGCAGCATTGGTCCCAGTACAGACTCCTGGGTGATTACTATTTACTTCTCTCCATTCTGAAAGGTAAATAAAATGGTGGGATAATTTATTTCTTCCCTTTGTTTCCTATCTTTTAATCAACTACTGATCCAGGAGGAGGTCTTCCCTCTTATCCCATGACTGCCTACTTTGCTTGAGAGCCTGTGGTGAGGGACCTCGTCAAAGGCTTTCTGAAAATCTAAGTACATTATATCTACTGGATCATCCTTGTCCACCTGCTTTTTGACCCCCTCAAAGAATTCTAGTAGCTTGGTGAGGCATGATTTTTTCTTTGCAAAAACCATGTTTACTTCCCCCCAAAATTGTGTTCATCTGTATGTCTGATAATTCTGTTCTTTACTATAGTTTCAACCAAATTGCCTTGAATTGAAGTTAGGCTTATCAGGCTGACAAATTCCAAAGGGGTAGCCGTGTTAAGTTTTGGTCATCAAGGCAAACGAGGAGTCCTGTGGTACTTCTGAAGACTAACAAATGTATTTATTGCATGAGCTTTTGTGGGAGAAAACCCTCTTTCTCCCATGAAAGTTCATGCAATAAATAAATTTGTTAGTCTTTAAAAGTGCCGCAGGACTCCTTGATGGTTTTGCTTGCCAGGATTGCCTCTGGAGCCTTTTTAAAATATTGGTGTCACTCTAGCTTCAATCTGGGAAAGTTTGTCAGATTTGTCGCCTAAAAAGAATGGCTCAGGTTTGGGAATCTTCCTTGCATTCTTAGTTATGAAATGTAAAAAATTGATTTAGTTTCTCCATAATGGCCTTATCTTCCTTGAGTGCTCCTTTAGCATCTCAATTGTCATTTAGCAGATGTCCAGCTTCTTATGTACTTAAATTTTTTTTGCTGATCCTTTTTTGAGTCTTTATCGAACTGTTTTTCAGATTATTTTTTGACCTTCCTAGCGATATTTTCACAACTTCACTTGCCAGTTTATGCTCCTTTTTATTTTCTTTAACAGGATTTAACTTTCACTTTTTAATGGCTTTAACAATTTTGCATTAAATTCAGATTTCCATTTAAACAAGTTTATTTTAAAAAATAACTTGTAGTAATTAACAAAATAAACTCAGATTTGTATCCATCTGTTTTTGATTCCAGTTTGCTTAGCAGTGCTTTGACCAAGAGGACTATCTAAATGGGTGTCTGACTGCATTTTATACTGCTGTCTCTTCTGTCTTGAAAGTGAGACTGAGACTAGGCTGCCACCACTGCCTGCCTTAGGAATGTTTCTCAGACACTTGTGTAGTAGCTACATACTTACAAAGAATTGCTGCTTGGATTCAGTCATTGAGTGTCTCTGATCATACCATCAGTTGTGTAGCACTTGTTTTCGATGTAGGGAAGGCCAGGCTCTCCCATGCCTCCACGAAAAGTTTTATTTTTAGACAAACTTTTATATATGAAGACTTTTTTTATTAATCTGGTCTGCAGACCTGTTATTTTCCAAATAAATCAGACTGCATTTTCCCCTAACCTGAATCTCTTGGGGTTGTGAGGTTCTTAAGAAACCTTCATAGTTGTACCTTGTTTCTTCTTCTTCGGTATGTGGTTTGTTTTACTGATCCTCCTATTCTCCTTTGATCACCTGGTTTATATGCTGAGATTCTTACCTCCTGTGCAGTTGAAAAAGTGGACTCATTTGGAGGGCAGTGTTTACACTAGCAGGATGTGGTATGACAGCAAATAGGGGTCTGACTCATGCTCTTGGGGGTCAGGAACCTTTGCTGACTCTTGTACCGGACCCTCCTCCCCAACCCTCAATGGATGCTGCAACCCCTTCTGCTGAAAAAAGCTGCTTTCACCTCAGAATTCATGTACTCCTCTGAGTTGGCTCATGTGCCACGCTGGTTGTGCGTGCCAGGGGTTGCCGAACCCTGTTCTACCCCATTAATACTGCAGTATAGAATATTCTAAGTATTAAAAATCCATGATTTTTAGCTTAAACATCATGACACTTTACTATAAAATAACTGTTGGATTCTTTTTATGGTTTCTGCTTTCAGAGCTATTTAGGGTTTTCTCCTCTCCCATGAGGTTGGAAACTTCTGACAATTAAACATTTTAAATTCTGGTGTATGTATCTGAATTGGGAGTTGGAGCTTTAATAAAAACGGCAAACATCACAAGGCATATAATGAAATGAGTTTGCAATACTACTGCTGTTCTGAAATGTCAGTCTTCAGTGCAAGACTTGGGGTACTCTTCAGCTTTTAAAGAGGTAAAACTGAGGAATGAGTATCCTGTTGGAATAATACTATCAGAAGCAAAAGCACAGATATGTGAATACTGTTTGATATCTAGCCTCTGCTTATGCCGTGCTAGCACAATTGTAAGATCGTATGTTTTCTTTCAAGAAAAGAACCTTCCCCTCCTTCTGTTAATGTTCCCTTTTTTAAGTGGCCTCACAAAAGGGTAGCACTTCTGGCCTAAAGCACTGACTGGAAGCTGTTTGAATGGCAAAATGTTTCAAACTGGCTTGTTGTACATAATTAACATGAAATGCTACAGTCTATCTGAAATTGCCCTGATCAACGGTAGATTCTTGTAATGGTGAAAAGAGATTGGTGCCAGCTGCCTAAATATAGCCACATAACTTCAGTAAGAATCTAAAACAAAGCTGGTAGGGTTCCCTTGATGCTGGAATGTTGAATCTGTCTGCTAATGAGTAGCAACAATTAGAGTTAACAGAATACTATAAATAGTTCTTTGCCATGCAGCATATGTGTGGCTGTACAGCTTTTGATCCATAATTGTATATATATTGCTCAATTATGCAAGTCCCTTCACTCTTCCTAATAAATTCTAGCCAATCAGAATTTGTATATCTATACAACTTATTCTTTAACCATACAAGTTCTTAGGCAAATCCCTATGGCTTGATTGCCTCTTAGCTTCAGCTTCTCTGTCATGCACATATAAACATGGACGTTTCAACTTTTGACTATCTTCCCACCTAATTCTAGATATTAAATATTTTTTAGTTTATGTACAGACTAACCCCTTCCAATCTTGATCCTATAATCAGATCTGTGCTAGAGTTCAGAGTCAGGAGCACTAGAGGTTTCAGTAGAAAAACAGTAACTTTTGATACTTCCAGTTGATTCCTTGCTATATCCAAGACCAATAAACCCTATAGCCTTAGTATTTATTTAGCCTAGGGTATTGTTGTGGCAGTCAACTGAAATCATCCAAAAAGTATTTTTAAAAACAAATTACATTTTAAAAAATTGGAACAGGAGGATCAGAGGCAGGAAAAATGGGGCTGTCAATGGGACCTGCTTAGATAATCTTTAGAAACAAAGATGCTTTACTTCAGATCTAAGTGGTAATCATGGTTTTATGACTGAATTCATGATTTTAGTGATCATGCTGGGCCTATTAATACTTGTTTAATAATTTAATCTATTTCAATTCCCCTTTTAAATCATTAGTAATCTCTTGTTTATGTACTATTGGTATTTGGTGAATTTAAAAAGAAAAGTTATTTGATATGTGAATTAATTATTGCAATATAAATGGACTAATATTAATTGGAGGAAAGCAAAGCCTTGCACTCAGGGAATTTGCCTATTTTGCTCTCTGGCATCCTCTGCATGACCCTAATTATTATCTAGAAATGAACATGTGGCATCCCATTATTTATCCATGATGGCTGCTTGGTGATAAATACACTTTTGACTCTTTTAATTTGTACTCCATGTGTTTTCATTCTTGCACGATGTTTTACTTAACTTAAAAAAAAAAAAACAAAAAAAAAAAACCAAAAACTGATACTACTCTTTAACATTTGTTTAGGTATTTTGGAAGTCCTTATTTCATTCTCATAATAGCAGAGTAGAGACTCTTAACGTTCAGCACTGGTAGTGGTATTGCTGTAATCTGTCCCTTTTCTAACTGCAGTTTAAATTGCAACTTAAAAATGTAATAAATCAAACTATTCATGTTTCTAAACTAACTTCTCCAATAAAAATATTGTTCAGAGGCATTCTTTCTTGAATATCTCTGCCTATACAATAATTATTTTTCAAATATTTAGTTTAAAAAGTCATACTTAGTTGTAAATTATTCTTAGTGTGTCAGCGTGGATACTACAGTAATTATGCATGTGAGTTTCTTTCATAACAATGTCTGCATGGCTGCTCATTCTCTTGTGTAAAGGCATAAAGGGCTGAGTAGCAGTTTCCTTTTACCATCCATGACTCCATGATGGAGCTTAACAAGTGACTGACTTGCTACTCCCACAGAATTTGAAATTCCTTTTTTGAGCTGTTTGAAGATGCCCATCTTTACTCATATTTTTCTTTGAGCATTCAATACCACCCCTAAAAAAAGACATGCCATCCTTGTATAGTGGGGGCAGACTCAACCCCTTGAGCTTTAAACCTTGCCTGACTTGTGACAGACTTATTACCCAGGTAAATGGGCATAGTCTCAATGTCTATTCTGTTTAAGGAAAAGTCACATCGCTAATAAGTGTGCAGTGTGCAAATCCTCTTTGTTGAGGACTTGTAAGTCAAGTGATGCACGGCTGAAACTTCACTTCCTAAAACAATGGATGTGTACTCTCTCTGACCTGAAGGAAACTACAATTTTTAAAAAAACAGAAAAGGTCCTCTTCAGTGAGTGAGACTTGAAGGAGACATCACATTCTGGGATCAAGCAGCAACAGGATAGATAGCACCATCAAAATTGACATTTAATTATATTGGAGCTGGTGCAAAGGTGGTCAGAATCAATCTGCCTGGGGGCCGGCTGACCTGGCCTTGGCCTCAATACCAGCACGGACAAGTTCATCAGAACCAACATTGACATCTCAGCGTAAGGGTGAGACCAAAAGATGCAACTGAGTGGATCCCAGATACTATGCCAAGCATTGTCTCTTCTTGCAGGAGAGCATTTCTCAGTGCTCCTTGTGGGATAAGGAGTCTTAAGTCCTCCAGCAAGTTGGGAATGATGTGAAGTGAGTCAACCTTTAAAGGGGCTGGTGTTGATCATAGGCCCGCCTCCCCTGTTTCTACCCAAAAAGTCATCCATACTAAACTAGTCAAATTCCAAAGGGGTAGCCGTGTTAGTCTATTGTAGAAAGACAACAGAGTCCTGTGGCACTTTTAGAGACTAACAGATTTATTTATCGCATGAGCTTTCGTGGGAGAAAATCCCACTTCGTCAAAGCTTCGTTCTTCAAAGCGTCTGACGAAGTGGGATTTTCTCCCATGAAAGCTCATGCGATAAATAAATCTGTTAGTCTTTAAAAGTGCCACAGGACTCTGTTGTCATACTAAACTAGGTTAAACCTATCTCTGCCCCACTAAACTAGGGTAAACCAATCTCTGCCTCAGTGGCCACTTCTTTTTAAATGTTTTTTGCCATCTTATTCTTATGAAGGCCTTAGATCTAAAAATGATCATGCCGAAGAGTTTCCATAAATTCTTCAATATCTTGATCCCACCAGTATAGCTCTCCCCATTAATGAAGGCGCATTGGACACAGCCAAGAGTATCTAGCCCTCCCCCAGGCCGCCATTCAGCTCAAATCCAAATGAGTGGGGAAATGTTATCAGTTGTTCCTGGAAAAATTTCAAGCCCATCTATTCTTCTTTGAGTGTCCCTATAGGCCCATCACTTCAGGTGCACATGAATGTCTCAAGCCCTTGATCGCAGATTTTTCTGTTAGCAGTGTCCATTTGGCCTCTGTATGTGCTCTGTATAACGTCATACTGTGCCTGAAAAGTATATGGGGTTGTAAAGGCAATCAGCCTTCAGTTCCTTCTCTGCCATCTCAGCCAGAGATGGAGCTCTAGCATGTCCACCTCATGCATGTCCCAGCACGTTTTGTGGTTCACGTTAATGAGGCTTATTTTTTCTGTCTCTCTCCCGGCCCCCCCCCCCCCCCCCCTCGGGGGGGATGCTTATTGACTGGGTATGCCTGGCTTACCAGGTTTCTAATGCTGCCTCTCTCAGGAGGCTATCCTGACCTGCAAAGGCCATTCCGAATGTGTCTGTTATATAGGAGAATCCAGTATCTCCCCAAAATGTAATCTTTATCTTGCTCTAAAATGTAGAACTTGGAAGAAGGAGACCAAACTGAAACTGCTGAGGATGGTGCACTGCCTTATATCTGCTTCCATGTCAGGTCAGGAGACCTTCCTTGTGCATTTTGTCTCTGCACAGATTGTGTCCCTTCTAGTTTGGCTAATGTCCCGCATAAGAGTGGGGACAGTCTTGTAAGGGAAGTTTCTGAAGAAGAGAAGCTTGGTCTCCCACTGCAAGGAGCCAACTCCCAATAAGTCCTGATCTGCTAGGTGTATGGTATTATTGATAGCTTGGATCTCTTGACTTGGTGTCATTGGGGTGAAAGACTTTCTCCAGTGCCAACAGAACACGGAGATCCCGCAGCACATGATGCTAGCTGGGCCCTATACTATCTGTTTCAAACTTAGCAGCAGTGTCTTTGCACTAGGCTCCGTTAAGTACCAACAAAATTAGAACATTCACGTTTGGCTTTGAAGCTAGCGTGTTCCAAACCAACAGTAAAGCTTGAGTTAATTGCTGCATCAGTATTGATCCATTTGGGATGGCAAGAATTTATACCCCAGGGACTTGTCAGTGTTAGACAAGTCTGAGTCTCTATTGCTTGTGGACCATGAACAGCTCTCAGCACTGAGACCCCAGTCTCCAGATTATCGCTGCTTCCTGGTACCATAGGGTTCTTTGCCCTGTTCTGCTGGAGCCCACTCCATTTCCCCACCCCAGTTAAAGAAATTCAGAAGAATGAAGGAGACACTCACTCACTTCCTTATCTGTGTGAGGGTCCCTTCTACATCATTACAGGAACCCATACATTGACAGGGACCCTCAACAACCCTTCTCTCATATGGACCTCTCTATGGGCATACTGGAATCTTTGGGCAGCTTATCTGCAGCAATTTGACAGACCTCTGGTTTGTTGCTCTGGGAAGCTATAGGCAGTTTTCTCCACCAGAGCCCTAACAGATTTTTGAAGAACAGGAGGTTTTGTTGGACAAGGAGGCTATTCCTCAAATCCCTCTTTGCCTTTTGTCTCTGGATGAGGCAGTTGTGCCTCCTCTACTACTGTTAATGGTTGACTTTTGTCTATTCCAGGACTATAACATCTTCCATATATTTCTTGAAGAAATAAGACTCCCATTGCAAGCTCCTGAACCCTTTGGTGACACCCATCTAGGCTGTGCTACCCATTAATGAAGTGCTCCTGGATCTGGGAAACACCTTGCCACCATCCTGCCAGCTCTGAAAATGGGTGGAGAGAAAATATTATGTTCCATCCTGGAACTCAGGATACTTTAATTTTCTGGTGATGGGTGCTGTAAATGAGTGGCATAGTCAGTATTAGGGTTCTCCTCCATTCCACATTGGTGCTCTTGCCTGCCCTGCCCCTGGGCCAGCTGGTCAGCTCCTGTGCACGGGGCCAGGTGGCACATGACTGCTGCATTCTGTGCCTGGCTAGCTGACCTTCAGTACTGTGGGGGTGAGTGGAGTGGCCTGGCCGGGGGCCTGGATGGACCAGGCTTGAGGTGAGTGGTGCCAGCATGGCTCAGCCTGGGGCCATGCCTGGACAGAGCAGAGAGGCGCCAGCCTGGCCTGGGGCCTGAGGTGAGCAGCGTTCTGGGGAAGAGCGGTTTATTTTTATAAATCTGTGCGGTTTATTTTTTCTTATATCAATTTGTGACCCACCAGACTGAGTTGCTGACAGAAATAGCACCCAAAGCTAAATGACTTTGACAGCCCGATGTACAGGATACCTAGTTCTATATAGCAAAACATTCTGCATATGAAAGGGGCCAGTACTATTTTTCAGACTCATGGGTGTTCTCAAAGGTTTTAGTGATAACTTCAGTGAGAAGTAATTTTAGTTTTATTGTATCTTGATGATTGGCTACTTCAAGGGTTGATCTTACGAAACAGTGCTAACAGAGACATCGTGTATAAAACAGATTTTAGTTACCTTGTAGGTGCAGAACTTTCTGGACTGAAGGAAAGATCAATGCCATGTCTTTGAGTGTCCCTTTCATCCGCGCAGCCTCAACAGTAAATGTGACAATGGGCAGATCGCTGTTAGAGTGGGACACACATCTTAACACATTTACAACTCAAGGCAGGTTGTCACTTCTGGAAGCTATTTTCCAGATCAATTTGGAACTCAAAGCAGTAAGAAATCTCTGCTTTCAATTCCTACCCCTGTCAATCAGAATCATGACAGATAATGTGGCTTGCATGTTCTATATCAACAAACAGAATGGAGCAAGGTTCTCCTCTCTTGCCTGTGCAAAGAAGTTATAAAGCTATAGAATTAGTGTATAGCTCATCTGATTCAAATCTGAACCATTAGTCTTCCTGGAGTCAAGAATGTCATAGTGGATGTGCTCATCAACTACTCTCAGTACTATGAAAGGGAGTTGGACTGAAATCCTACATAGGATATTCCATATGGGACTTCTGAAGGTGGACCTGTTTGCGACATCCAACAACAGGAAGTTCCCCTTATTCTGCTCAAGATGAAGTCTTGGTTGCCTCTCTTTGAGAGAGACCTTTCTCTTTCCATGGATGAGATCAGGATTATCCTCAGTATTGATTTGATTTGGGCAAGGTTGGTATCTTTACCTGTTTCACCTGTGTCTGACCATCCTTCATCTCCTCCCCCACAATTTAGGCTCAGGGGACCTCCATCATCAAGCATGACTCCTAATTGGTTCATGGGGTTAGGGTACATCTGCTTGACAAAGTTCAACAGGTATTACTAAACAGTAGAAGAGAGCCAATTCAAATTACTTACTTTCAGAAATGGAAAAGGTTCAACCACTGATGTCACCATCACTACCTTTATACCGGAATTGTCTCCACAGTCAACCTTCTTGGATTATCTGATGGATTTTTTAAAAATGTTAAGGTTTATCTCTCTGCAAATATCAGCATTTCATTCCCCACCAGAAGTTTTCTATTTTTCCTCCAACTATGTCCTCAAGATTTTTTTTTTTTTTTTTTAAAGGGTTTGGGGAATCTTAAGACAAAGTTAAGGATCCTATCTGATTTGACATCTCTACTTAGTACTTAAATACCTCTGTTTTGAACCTCTAGCATCTTGCTCCTTGCTTCACTTAGCTACTAGATTTGCTATCTTGATAGATGTGTCATTCTGCAGGGTTGGAGAATGAGCCTGGATGGCAGACCCCTCTCCCCATTTATATTTCTTAAGGACAAGATTTCCCTATAACTGTTCCCAAAGTTCTTCCTGAAGGTGTTGATTTCTAAGGTGCTGTTCATCTACTGTTACTTTTCACCAAACCATCTAAATTTCAGCAGAAGACTTCCCTTCATATGTTAGCCCAGGATCTTTGGGTTGCAGCCCCTAAGTCCCTCTATTCATCTAGCCCTGGCTGCTGCCAGTGTTGTACAGCACATGCGGGCTGCTGAGGGCAGCAGAGAGCAGCAGGTGGCACGAACCCCCGGCTGACTCCAAGCTGAGCTGCCAGTTTTCCGTGACACACCTCCCGGCTCTTCACGACACACCTTTGTGTCCCGACGCAGTGGTTGAGAACAGCTGGTCTGAGGTATGCAGAGCTGCAACATGGGTTTCGATGTGCATATTTTCTAAACACCATGCCTTGGTCTAGTCCATCAGAGCTGATGTGGCACATGGTTCTGCTGTACTGTTTGAGTCTCAGACTTGAATCTGAAGCTCCCATCTTCCTGTGCAAATACTGCTCGGGAGCCACCTGAAATGAAGCACCTATATGGATACTACTGGAAGAAGAAAATTTTACTTGGTGTACTGTAACTGTGGCTCTTTGGTATGTATGTCTGCTACCCACAATTGTTTGGACTGTTCTGGTTGGATGTTATGGATAGAGAAAAAACTAAGGGCAGTTAGTGCATGCTGCCCTATACACATTTTAGAGAATGGTACAAAGTTGTATAGCGCATACATGTGGGCTGAACGGGTACTAATTGAAACTTTCTGATCAAGTTCTAGAGGTGCATGCATACCTGAAGTGGAGGGCCCATAGGGGTCCACATCTTAAAGAACAACTGCACAGGGTTGATGACTTCTTTTCTCCTCACTGAAACCTGGGATCGTTATTAGGTGTAACAGTGCAGAAGAATGGCAATCTGTGAAAGACTCGTCCAAGGACATTTTAGTCAAAAAGTCTACTCATAGGCTTTACTGCAAGTCCTCGAGGCAAACCATTGGGCATTGTTTGCTAAGCACAACCTCCTAATGTTTCTGTAGAATCTTGTAGATAGGACTGTAGACAGGTTCATGCCTCAAATAATATAAAATCTAAACTTTTTCATAATTTATGGGGAAACTAAAGGCAAAGAAAGGTAAACCCAGAAAATCCAAAACTGCTACCTGCGCTTTGATTATTCTTTCTCTCCAAGTGCGTATATGAAGAAACACAGGCACTTTTCATAACCTTTTTTCTGTCAATATTTTTACCAAAATATTGTGTTATGAATCCTAGTGTAGTAATAGTAATAAAAATTAGGGGACATAGCATGGTTTCCTCTATCTGGAAATAGTTTGGCATAGCTAGGTCTGCAGCTTTACTTCTTTAGCTTTGTTCAATAATGTGACATATACTGCTTTACTACATTTGTCCTTGCATCACTTCTAGTCTCTACCTTGGCAAGGAAGAGAAACTGAATCCAGATCACTTGGAGTACATGATGCTGCCACAAGGCAGCTTAATTGAACTCGATTTTTGGTAGATGTGAGATTATTCTTCTAATTCTGCAGCCATTGCTAGTAATTACATTGAACTTCACTCATGCATATTTGTTACCTTTTATAGCAACTGTTTTCTTTAAAAGCAGAACTTGAAATATTGACATTTAGTAGTACCAAACATTTTGTGTATGTTAACTTTGAAAGAGTAAACTGCATAATTCTGGAAATGTGTAAGTGTCCTATATATTCAGTGAAATCTGAATACAATTTCATTGTATTGTTGCAGATGAACCCACACGGTCCCTGAGTGGTCTAATCTTGAAGAATAATGTGAAAGCTCATTTTCACAACTTTCCAAATGGAGTAACTGATTTCATCAAAAGTGAATGCCTAAACAACATTGGTGATTCTTCCCCATTAATTAGAGCAACAGTAGGTGAGTTTCTAGATACAGGTTTTCTTTTATTGTTCTTCTAGCTTCCTTGTTGCATTTCTTACTTCATTTATGTATAGAATCTGAGTTACTTACTGACATTATTTGCATGATCAGAACTAAATTAAAGTGTTACAAAGTACGATACTGTCAAAATGTGTGTGGTGTTTTGAGTGGAAAGCGTGCTGATCAGACTGAAATGCAGCTTAATACTGCATCTGTGAGTAAAGTTTACTTCATCCAACTCATGATGCACATTTTTTAATTGTTCCTTCCTTATTTAAGGCTGAATTAGGAATTTGAGCTCATGACTTTTGACATAAATAAGTTTAATATTTTAAGGCCAAAAAGGAACACTTGGTAGGTTCCTCTAGTATATCCTTCTGCTTACCACAGTCTTAGTAAATTTCAGACAACTACCCTTGTATTAAGTCTAAAAGCTTCAGTTAGGCTAATTATTTCAGTCCTCAAGAAACTAAATCATGTCCCACAGGCATTAAATGGGAGAGATCAAGGTGCCACCAGTGCTCAAGGCTCCTGCAGTGACCTTTGTTTGATTTTGATTGAGAAAAGCCCAGGTGAACACCCCATGTTGCAGAGGAAGATAAAAATACTGCTCTAGAATACATTTAGCTAACTGCACATTGAGGAGGGAGAAAATGACTTCGTGATCTTTGTTGGCAATTGGCTAGGACCATGAAATATGAGGTTGCCTGTTGTACTGGTTGCTAATTTCATACCTGTCCCTAATCTTTGTATCTAAAATTGGAATCAGGTTGATGACAGATGCTTTTAAAATCCTATTCAACCTTCTGTTGACTACAGCAGTGAAACAGCTTCTTAGGTTAGCTAACATTTTGAAGCAGCATTTGTGTATTTCTTAAAATTACTGTTATTGTAGTGAATTGTACTGTAACAGAGACTATACGGACAAATCAAGGGTAGGGCACCATTGTGCTGTTCTACAAAACTCTCTTAGAAAGTGACTGTTCCTGTTCTGAAGTGCTTATAATGAAAAAGGACAACACATGGAGTGAAAGAGATGTCATTTTTAGTTCTACCTTTTCTTTTTGTGGAACCCTTGCCTAATGTTCTACCGTGTTTCCCTGAAAATAAGACAGGGTCTTACATTAATTTTTCCTCAAGAAGACACCCTAGGGCTTATTTTCAGGGGATGTCTTATTTTCGGGGTGCATGGGTTGTGCAGATACGCTGCATAGCCACGCCCATCACTAGGTCTTATTTTCGGGGTAGGGCTTATATTGCGCAAATGCTTAGAAATCCTGCTAGGGCTTATTTTATGGGTAGGTCTTATTTTCGGGGAAACACGGTAGTTAATAGTCAATCAATAGATTATAGATATGGGCACCCCGTTCCAGAAAAGCTCACTAAGTTAGGACGGAAATAGTGCTACTCTGTTTTTAGTTGCCATTTCTTTCCAGAGGAGGTTACTGAATTTGGTCAAAACAATGCCTTTTGTACCTTCTGGAGCATAACAAAAACAACATCAGTACATACCGTGTTTCCCCGAAAATAAGACCTACCCATAAAATAAGCCCTAGCAGGATTTCTAAGCATTTGCGCAATATAAGCCCTACCCCGAAAATAAGACCTAGTGATGGGCGTGGCTATGCAGCGTATCTGCACAACCCATGCACCCCGAAAAAAAGACATCCCCTGAAAATAAGCCCTAGGGTGTCTTCTTGAGGAAAAATTAATGTAAGACCCTGTCTTATTTTTGGGGAAACACGGTAAGTAGGTTTATTAAATACACAGCAACTGGTTCTCTCTGATCCCCTAACTCCATTTCTGTATGAATTTTCTTCCTGTGAGGCTCTTTTTGGAGGGTGGGCAGAGAGGAATGCCTGTTTTGTGTCTAACACTTCTTTTTTTCCTACCTCTTCATTTTTCTAAAACTGCTTTGATTCCTCCGCACTCTCTGTTCTGTTCTGTTAACAAGGTAGAGGCAAGTTTTTGCAACTCTTCTGAGTTCAGGGCTGAAAAATAGCTGATCCTCTCTGCTGGCTCTCATGTACCTCAAAGGAATACAGTGGAGCTGGTTAAGGAGTGCATTTCAGCTCCATTTATCCTGCTGTTTGTAGTTTGCACTGGAAAAGCGTACCCAGTTGCTCCTTTGAAGTGTATTTGCTTGTGTCCCAGGGGAACTGTAATAGATGGAGTGAGGCAGGGCAGTGTATGTAGCACGCTGATGCAGAATGATGAAAGCTGCGAACTCAGCTAGGAGCAATTGAATTTTCTGGGTTGATGTGGGGTTTTTTGAGTGGGGAGGTATGGTCACCTGAGTGATAACTGGGTTAAGTGTAATTGGGAAGTGATAAATGGAAGAGTACACTTAGAAGGAAAGCAAAGAGGGTGAGCCAGGACTGAAAGCTGCAGGGAAGCCTTCCTTTGCTGTTAGTGTGTATTACCTGGTGATTTGTAAATGTACACCTTGGTGAAAGGTTAACAAACTGATGTGTGTTTGACTGTGAGACCACATTTCAGTGGTCAGGCAGTGAAGTATACTGGGTGGTGACTTAGGAGCCCTGTGACAAAGGGTTGGAAGTGCTCCAGAATCTATAATGCAGCTAGTTTTGTGTGTTGAATGATTCTTAAAAAGATTCTTGGGCCCTGAAGAGACCTCTGAAGATGAACATTAGTTACCATGTTCTTTGCCTAGGCTAGAATGACAGACCTGAGTGGTGAGGCATAAATGGTGCCAGAGTGGCAATCTTCAGTGCCCACGTCAGCACAGTCGTCCATCAAGGCCTCCACCGTAGCAGCCCCAGATTCCTGCCAGTCATAAAACTGGCCTGGCACTGGTAGGGACATTTGACACTAGCCAAAGCTAAGCAGCCCATTGCTAAGCCATCACAGTCTACTGGGGCTGCTACATTGGCATGAGAGGCATCTAAAATTGCCCAGGCTCCTTTTGAGCTTACTTATGGAGTTAACCTCTGCTCCTCTAGCTTCAGCAACAGTTTCCTCTCTTCTCCCTTTTTGAGGGAGATCAATGCAACGTGAAGGTGGTACCAAAGACAGAGAGATCCTGCTGTTCACTGTGCTCCCTGATGCTGAGCTCTTCAGTAGTAATCAGACTGGAACTCTCCAATTCCTGGACCATCAAATGAAATATTTCACCAGACAGTGTAAGTTTCCAGAGCAACTTTTTGGACCCTGGATATCTATACATCTGTAACAAGAAATTATAGATACCAACCTTATAACTCTCGATACCCACACTTCCAATGAAACAGGAGATTCGACAATTCATACTCACAACAAAGACCACAGCATCATAGGCAACCAAATCAACAGACGTCAAATTCTCAAGTAGCACGAGATCCTCCTGCCACAGGAAGTGGACAGCCTTCTTTGAATCGGAACAGTAGAGAAGGTCCCTGCCCAGTATATTGGCAAAGGGTTCTATTCCCATTATTTCCTTTCCCAGAAGAAAACCAGGGGATGTAGACCCATACTGGACTTGAGACAGTTGAGAAGTTAACATAGAATTCAAAAATTCAAAATGGTAACTCTTGCAACAATTCTTCCTGCATTAGATCATAGGGATTGGTTAGCATCCCTCAACCTACAGGGTGCATATTACCAGATGCCCAGCTCACAGGAGATTCCTGAGATTCACACCAAGCAACAAACAATAACAGTACTCAGTGCTACCTTTTGGCCTTTGCACTGCACCACAGATTTTCTTCAAAATCCTAGCCACCATTGCTGCGCATCTCCACAAACTTGGAGTAACAATCTTCCCATACTTGGACAATAGCCTGATTTAAAAGCACAGTCTTACAAAACAACTTGGCAAGTGGTCAACAAAAGAACTATTTCAATCAGTTGGCCTCATGATAAACTACAAAAAATCTATTTTGTGCCCTGCTCAACAAATTCAATTCTTAGGTGCTCGCGTAGATACGGTCACCGACAGGACATACTTACTGAAAGACAGATTTGATGCCATACAAAATCTGAAATCCAGTATTCAAAACAGCCCAACTCTCCCAGCATGGACATGCCTCCAATTCTTAGGCCATATCATGGCAATCACCTATGCGGGAGAAAATGCAAGGTTATATATGCAACCTCTTTATATGTGGCTAACAATAATTTACAAGCTGCACAGACGTTCCCTGCACAAAATCACAATACCAAAGAATATAAAACAATCTCTGAAGTGGTGGACAAGCCCCAACAATCTCCTTATAGGCACACTGTTCACACCCCAGGCTCCATCTATCATGACCATTATGGACACCTGTTACAAGGCCTCACAGCCCAAGAGAAGTGCTTAATACAAGAGGAAAAAGATGCACACACATCTACTAGAACTACCTGTGGTCCAAAATGCATGCCGTCCTTTCCTATCCAGTATAGCAGGGAGAACAATAAAGGTCATGACAGACAACATGGCATCAACTGCCAGGGAATAGCAAGATCTCACTCCCTCTGTGCAGAAGCAATCAAACTTTGAAACTGGTGCATTACACATAATATCCAGCTATCTGCATTATACCTACCTAGCAATTAAAACATCACTGCTGATGCCCTGAGCAAGTGATTTGGTGACAGTCATGAGTGGGAACTACACAACAAGGTCCTCCACCAAATAGTCTGACGCTGAGGTTATCACAAGATCAACTTGTCTGCAACACCTGTTAAATAGAAAATGCAAACATTTTTGTTCCAGAGGGAGGCCTTAGTAAGGGATCTATAGGAGACACATTCCTCATCAAGTGGGACAAAGATTTCCTCTATGCCTTGCTACCAATCCCAATGAATCCAAAGACCGTACAGAAATAGGAAAATAAGCCCAGTCTGATAGGGTCTGCCTGGCTGAGACAAATGTGGTTTACTTTCCTTACGCAGATGTCAGTGCAGTCACCGATTGCTCTTCACGTAATATCAAATTTACTATCACAGAACAGGGGTGGACAATACACCCGGACCTAGACCAGCTTCATCTAACCACATGGCTCCTAAATGGTTTGGACACATGGAGATACAATGCTCAGAACTACTAAAGCAAATTTTATTGAATAGCAGAAAGCTTGCTACCAGAAGAACTTACCTTCAGAAATGGCATAGGTTTTCAGTATGCTGCCGACAAAGAAACATAGATCCATTGTCAGCACCTATCCTAACATTGCTGGACTACGTCCTAATGTTAAAACAATTGAAATTGTCCATTAGTACTCTTGCAGTACACCTCGCTGCTTCCTCCACTTTTCATGAAGCCTTAAATGAGACAACGATTTTTGCACACCCGGTAGTAAAATGATTCATGGCTGGCACATGGCCTGTCTACCCAAACGTAAGACCCCCACATTGATCTGTGGGACCTCACTTAACTCTAATGAGCTATCATTACACCTCCCTTTGAGCCATTGGCCCACATGCACATAACTGCATCTGTCACTGAAAGTATCATTTCTAATAACAATCACATCCACATGTGTTAGCAAACTTCTGGCACTGATGGCCCATCCGCCATGCACGGTCTTTCACAAAGACAAGGTCTCTTTGTGACCACATCCAAAGTTCCTTCCCAGCATCTCTTCTACTTTTCACATCAATCAAAGGATACATCAGCCTACCTTTTATCTCAATCCACACACTAGTGCTCAATATGCCACCTTTCATATGTTGGATGAGAGGCGGCAAGCCATCACATTCTATCAAGAAAGAGCTAAATCATTCAGGAAGTCCTCCAAACTCTGTGTCTATTTCAGAATGCTCTAAAGGGAAAACAGTTTCCAACCAAATATTGTCAAAATGGATCTTCACCTGTATCTGCATATCATACGTACAATCGGGTGTAGCTCCACCTAGCAATATCAGGATGCATTTCACTAGATCAGTTGCCACATCTGCAGCATTCTTACAGACTGTCCCAATTTTAGACATATGTAATGCTGCTACGTGGGCCTCAGCTGATACTTTCATAAAACATTACGCCATTGAACAAGAATCAAAATACAATGCAGCTGTCGGTCTTTCAGTTCTAACATTTGTCCAACATAACTCCGAAGATCCCTCTGCCAATTAGGGTAACTGCTCTATAATCATCTTGAGTAGAGCACCCACAAGGACAGTATTCAAAGAAAAGTTTTTTCACTTTGTTCAGTAGCTGAGGTTCTTTGAGGTGTATGTCTCTGTGGTTGCTCCACTACCCCTCTTCCTCCCCTATGTTCAAGAGTGAATGTTTACTCTGTGGTAGAGAAAGAACTGAGAGGTTAGGGCCTTGCATGTGCTCAAAAAAGGCGCCAACGACCATAAGCTGCTCACTGCACATCCTGCACGGGCTCTGCTAACAAATCTCTGATCGCAAATGTGGGGGAGTGCCAACATCTTCAGTGGGGCAGCTGCAGGAACACACCTTGAAGAACCTTGGTTACTACGCAAAGTGAGTAACCTTTTTCCTGGTGCAGCCACCATCACCACTTGTTACATGTGGCCTCATATTTTCCTGTTCTTCATGAACTGAGGATAATGGAGGTGGCACGGGCCTAGCCAACTTGGGGTTGGGGAAGGGCTGCTCCTTCACTCTGGCTGGATGCCTGGCATGCTTGGTGGGAGGAAGGTTGCTTTTCTGCTCTGGCTAGGGCAGAGCTCAGGGCTGCTGCTTCCTTGAGGGGGCTGCTCCTCTGCTTTGGCTGATGTGGGGATTGAGGCTGCTGTGCCTGGCTAGTTTGGGGTGCTAAATGACCTCAGTATTATTGAAGCTTCACAGATCCTCTGAAATCTTTGCTCCCCCCCGCTCTCCCCTGGGAGGTCCTTTACCCTGGGTTGAGAACCATTGGAATGTGCAATTATGGAAAGAAAATATAGAAAGAAAAAACCAAGTTATTAACATAATACTTCAGTATAGCTACTTCACATATTTGTGAACGGAGGTGCTTTCTTTCATGGATATTCTTATTTGCATCCATCAACTAAAATACTTTGAATAGATTTATATGAACCAGACTTCCACAGAGAAGCTAGTTGAACTACTTGGTTAAGGCTGAGCTCAGAGCTCATGTATCTATTTTTGCACCCTGCGTAGTGCATTGTCTGGACATGTTAGTTGTTCAGCACCCTACCAGGCTAGATGGAAAGGGCATCCACCACTTCATTGTGCAGCAGCTGCAACTACTTAAAATTTTTTAGCAGACAGACTTGGAAGCTCTACTGTGGGTAAACTGCTTGTTTTTTGTTCCTTTATTGACTTTCTGTGGATGACACACCCTTTTTTATAGGCACTTCCATGCCCTTTGATGGTTGAAAGTGGGTTACTTCATCTATGACCAGGCTGTAGTCGCTATCTACTGTGAAATACAGCTTTTAGCTATTCAGGCCCATCTTCTAGTACTGACAGTCTTGCTTATAGTAGGTTCTGAGGCCATCAGAAGATGACATCATCTTCAATTCTAGAGCACAAATTGAGTGTTTCTGTAGCAATGAGCTCCCCTCCCAAATTTATTCTTTCTAGGATAAGGTTAAAGTGTACAATAGGCATGACTTTCTGGCCCAAGACCTATAATGGTAAAAGGATTATCATGAGGTAAGTTTGACCAAGTTAAAACTTTCCTCTGTAACAGGTTGTGATTACCTTTAAAGCCAGAGTCTCAGAGCATGATTCTGTTGCTGTCTCAGTCCAGGGCAGAAACTATTTTCTGGGCTATAGTTCTCTGGCAGGTTGAGGGGACCTATAGGCTATAGCAAAGAGTGCAGGGAAGAAGGTCTTAGCTATAGACAAGTTCTCTCTTACAAGAAGGAGAAACTTGGAGATATTGACAGCATGCTGATGGTCTCAGCAAGCCCTGTAGTGCAGCTCCTAGTATAGAGGGAGCTGGGCAAAGAATTCAAGAGGGATTGTGCTGAAGAAGACTCTGGTGGGTCTCGGGAGATGGTCTGGGAGGCAGATAGGAGATGACCCTGAGAGAAGAGATACTATTTCACTGTTTAGGTTCCTGGGGTGGAGCCCCCACTTAGTCTGAGAGGGCACTGGTTTCCTTATATATCCTTGCATCAAGAGTAAAGAATAAGTAGACTGGAACGGGAGGAAAAACTCCCCTGAATCACTGAGAAGAAGCTGTGCCTCAAAAAGAAGAATTAGACACAAGCTTTTTAGTTGGGCTCTGAACTCTCTATCCTTTGAAGAGAAGTTTGTTGCTTTGACCATTTATCTACAGTTCATGTTGAATTGTGGGAGACACTTGTTCGTTGTGGTATGTGAAGCACAACTGCATCCTGGCAGAGGTGAGCAGCTTTCTATTCCGTCTTTTTAGTCTCTAGTCCCATATTAAATGTAGAAGGATTTTAGCAGTACTGTAACTTAAAGGGGTGAAAAAGAAACTTTTCACTCCATGTTATCCTTATTGACTTCATGAAGAAAAATCTAAGAAATTAAAAGGTCTTTGCACTGCTACAGGCTGGAGACTATACCACTACAGATTGGGGGCATCAACTGGCTAGGCAGCAGTTGTGCAGAAAAGTAGTTGGGGGTTATAGTGGACAATCTGGTTATTAGTCAAAAGCGTGGTCTTATTGCCAAGAAGCCTAATGGCATGTTGGGCTGCATTAATAGGAGCACTACCAGAGGATCCAGGGAAGTTATTATTCTCCCTCTATTCAGCATTAGAGAGACTTTCTTTGGAGTATTGTGCCCGGTTTTGGGCCCCTTGCACTACAGGAAGGAATTGGACAAATTACAGAGAGTCCAGTTGATGGGCAATGAAAATGATTAGGTGTTGGAGCACATGATTTATGAGGAGAGGCTGGGGAAACTAGGTTTGTTTAGTCTGCAGAAGAGAAGAATGAGGGGGTGGCTTTGTTAGTGGTATTCAGCTACCTGATGGAGGGTTCCAAAAAAGATGGAGCTAGGCTGTTCTCAGTCATGGAAGATGACAGAACAAGGAGCAGTGGTCTCAAGTTGCAGTGGGGAAGATATTGGATGTTAGGAAAAACCTTCTCACTAGGGGAGTGGTGAGGGTGGAATGGTTTATTGAGATGAGGTAGTGGAGTCTCTATCCTTAGAAGTTTTTAAGGCCCTGCTTGATAAAGCCTGGATTCAGATGATTTACTTTTGGTTGGCCCTGCTTTGAGCAGGTTGTTGGACTAGATGACCTCCTGAGGTCTCTTCCAGTTCTGATGTTCTATGATTCTGTGATCCTCTGGTCATGAAGAAACTGAGAAGGCTAAAAGAAATGGGATGGAAGCTACTATTTGAACCTTTTAGAGAAGGTAAAATCCTTGAGTAGATACACTGTTTGGGATGAAAATCTGTAATTTATGAAGGTGTCTAAACATTAATTTGTATAGTAACTTTCTTAATTGTTCTTTGAGCCTGTATTCGAAAGGTTTGAAACACCTTTTTAGCTATTTGTTGCCTTAGATTAGGGGGAAAAGCTTAGTGGCAAAATCACTAAATTACGTCTCGATAGATCACTAGAGGAAGCTTTTGTAATCATCCTCAATCAACATTGAGATTCAGTCACTGCCTTTGTGAATAACCTTTCTGTTAGAAGATCAGCAGCCTTGAATATAGGCTATAGGGTGTGCTCATGGCAGATACTCTAGCCAACCAATGGCTACTTTTAAGATCTGAGGGCAAACTTTTTTGAAGAGCACTTACCTATGATAGTTGCTGAAGTTGCAGAGTAAGAAGCCCCTTTTCTACTATAAAGCAAGTATGAGACACCTTTGCTCCTGCTACAAATCTAGACAGACCTTAAAGGATATTAATTCTTCAAGAGCCTCAAGGAATTATAGAAGCAGATGAGACAGGTCAACAGCCGTTATTTTTTCCAAAACTTATATCACCTTAGACTATCACATAACTTCCTTCCCTCATATGTCCAGGAAAACACAGGGAGGAGACTTCATCGTTTTTGTTCATCTTTGCATCCATGCTTCAATAGATAGGTGAGTTTTAAAGTTCATTTGGGGAGGAGACGACTGAAATTTAAATCCCTATCCATGGATGAATGAATCTAGTGCTCTACACTGAAAACCAACTCAGTGAAATAGTTGCTCAGGAAACCATAGAGCATCTTCAGACTGGGCCAGCAGACCCTCCTCTCTCTTCCTATGAACAGTCATTTAATCTTGTACACAATATCAAAATGGTCAGGAGAGACACAGAGTGGTGTTGGGTCTTATAGCTCTTGTACAATATTTGAGACTGTTCAGATTAATTTTAAAGGCTTTGGAAATTGAGATCTGATTTAAAATGCAATTTTTTAATTCTTTAAAACTCAAGGAGTCTTGTCTATTATCATTGCTTTTGTCCTTCCAGCTTGTTGGATTTTCCATCTCCAGTATAAGACTTGGGGCAGTGGTAGGGAGTTGAGAGAAATTGCTACCGCAGGGCAGATTGTCTCACATAGCCAGGAGAGACTATTTCTTGTTCAGAACTTTTTCAAAGGAGCAGTGTAGAAAATGTAACGCAGTTTTTTGAGAGTTACTGCTTAGTCTTAACTTGCTGAGCATGCCTTCTCCTCTATAATTCATTCAACGTTTTGTTATAATAATTAACCTTGGTTTCAGCATCTCCTTTCCAAGGAAATGAAAGCAAATGTTTTATCCCTACCTAAAAAGGTATCATCTAGAAACCACTTGCCTTTTCACGCATGCATGTCTGACACTACTGGGCATGCTAGTTTTATGTTTGTTTCCTGAGCTGGATTCAAAACTAGTTTATGTTGACTGCTAGTAGTAGTAGTGGGAATGCTAGTGTAGAAAATGTATTGGCAATCATTGGTATTAAGCATCGTGCGTTGTAGCTCTTCTGTGAGCATTGTTGATGATATGATTCTTAAAATGCTGACTCTCCTTTTGCCCTGCTTATTCTTGGTGCTTCTGCTGTTGCTATCTAATGCTCAACTAGTGGTAGTGGCGGGAACTTTTGGCAAAGAGCCTGGTATTTGCACTCCTATATTCTGTATTTGGATTCTGCTTTCTACTGGGGGTTTTGTGTGTTTGACAAACCAAGTTTCTTAAACCAAGTTGCAGCTTGAGTAGTGCTTTTTTTTTTTTTTTTTTTTTAAAGGAGGCTTTGGGTGGGAGAGAAGGGGATGACCTAGATTTGTGCTTTTGACAGGGTTGAACTACCTCCCTGGCAACAGGCAAGGACAATCAGTTGCTGGATTCCACATTAGTTATACTAGGAGAAAGGTTGTCTTGTAATTTTCTTTGGAATAGAATTTCCTTCCTCCATGTTTGTCCACTCTTAAGAAAAAGAAACTACTTAACTATGTAGTTTTTTGAATAATTTACTAACAATTATCCTGCAAAGCATATTTTTCTTAGGAGAATCTCACTTCTGTCATTCTTTCTCTCCAACACATCTAAGGCATTCTGATTACAACCATTGCCTCTAAAGGGGAATTGCAGAATTGGCCCGAACTCTTACCAAAGCTTTGCAGCCTATTGGATTCTGAAGACTACAATACCTGTGAGGTGAGAAGTTTTGTTTGAAATATAAGTTTAGAGAAAAAAGTCCATTTTTCTATATGCTAACTATATGTGGTCTCCCTTGAATAGTGTTTCCCAAACCATGGGTCCAATCCACCATTGGGTTGCAGGAAGGATCTAGGTGGGTTGCATGTGTCCCAGAAGCACTTTCTCCGGGTAGCATGCTGTGGCGTGGGGAGCAGGATCCAAATAGCAGTAGCACAGAGGAAGCAGCTGGGCCATTGACAGGACAGCGGCTGGGTGGTGGCAGCTGCTACAGTATAGAGGAAGCCAACAGAGCCATCAGTCAGCAATCTGGTGGTGATTGTGGCTGTGCTGCAAGAGAGGACAAGTCTGGGGGAGCAAGAGGAAATGGTCTGAACTGATAAGGGAAGTGGGATGTGGGAATACTGAATGAGAAAAGGGCAAGATGGAGAAAACGGGGCTGGAGTGTTGAGTAAGGGAAGGTATATTGGGGAGCAGGTCCATCCAAAAAATTTGCAGTTAGTGACTCATCTTAGTAAAAGTTTGGGGAACCACTTGCTGTAGAGTTCAGTAGTTCTACTTATTTCTGGGGCAACTGTATGCAGAATTCCATTTTTCCCTGCAGGATTGGTGCTGCAGAGCTGTTGGCTGTCACCAGGGGCTGCTGACCCAGCAGAGCTTGCCTCTCCAGTTAGGAAAATACAGGATGCGGGTGGGGGTATGATGGAGGGTTTCAGGCAGCTGCAGTTTCCTGAAAATCCTGAAGGAAGAAGCAGGAAACTCCGTAGAAGTCCAGGACCCAGCGTCAGGCTGCTTCTCTCTCTGTATCTCTGGAGGACAGAGGGTGTAGGTCTCTGAGAGATGTGAAGTGCAGAGTTTTCCCCCAATATGTGCCCAGTTGGCACACGTGATATACCCAGACTGAGGCCCCAAACAAAAGCATAACAGCGTAACAGGAACTGGGTTGTGGTAGGGGTTCTTTAACTCTAATTCTGGGGAGTCTTGTTTTTATTGTTACAAACATAGTTGCTGGCAGGTGTTTTGGAAAAAAATTACCAAAATAATTGAAACTAATCTGGTGATATTCTTACTTTGACAAATAAAATATGCAGACTTTTAAGTGTGCAGAATTCTTAATTTTTTGGTATAGAATTTACCTAAAAGTGCCTATTGAGTCCTTCTAGCTTCTTATTGCCACATTGCTATTCTTTAACTGAAGAGTGAGTTACTCTTTTGTCTGTCTGAAATGGCATGACTTCTGTTTCTTTCCTTCCAGGAACTTGTACTAAAAATTTCCTTTGTCATAAACATTGCATTGAACTGGTGTGAGAATGAGATTACTTTATAAACTTAAGGTTATCAAACAGTGGGTACAGAAGAGGTCAAATATGTGTTTCCACCTCTGTTTTCAAAATATATCCTATTACTGGATTCCTTTACTTATATGATTTTAGCTACTCTGTGTATTGGATCCACAAAAGCTGTTTGAGGTGTTTGTACAAAAAGCCCCTCTAGAGATTTGAGAATAATAGCTGGTACGTACTCAAGAACAAATCCAACAGGGATGGTAGGTGTGTCAACTCACTTGGACAGCTATTTTTCTTATTTTCTTAAATGTTTTATTCTGGAGGGAGTGGAGAAACCACTTTCAAAATAATGTTCAAATTGATCGTTTCATTACTGGAATTGTAGGGTTTACTGTACCTGTTTAAAATAAGTACAGATAAATTAGGAAGTTGTCACACTGGATTTAAAATTTTGAAATATAGGGGAAATACTCTGCATTGGTATAAATGGTGGAAAGTTTTGTTCACTGATTTGTACTCTATCAACTATTTTTAGCACATATGGAAGATAAAACATGTAGGATGGATTGATTTTTATTTTGATATTCAATGCTAGTCTGCCACCTACCATTCTCATTGGGATTTTACAGATGAAATCAAAACGTAAATTTACATGTCTTTCTTTTCAATATGAAATTGAGTTGAAACTTATAAATGTGTTTTAGGTCATAACTACATCTGTTTGCCAACTGTGTTTAAAAAATAACTAGCTCTGCTCAGTACTAAATAGAGATACGGAGCAACTCATTGATTTTTCTTTTGGGAATGGGGCATTAGTTTCCTAAAAAGTTTTTTTCTTCAGGGGGAAAAAAAAAAGTTAATCTTATGTGTTGTACAGGGTGCATTTGGAGCTCTTCAGAAGATATGTGAAGATTCTGCTGAAATCTTAGATAGTGATGTATTAGACCGACCCCTCAATATTATGATCCCTAAATTTTTACAGTTCTTCAAGCACAGCAGTCCAAAAATAAGGTAGGTATGGATGCAGCACTGTCGTCTCAGATTAAAGTTGATTTAGGTAGTCAATAAGATATCTTGTGATATTATTTAAAATGTCTGAAGGGTGATCATGTTTGTGTAGGGATGTGGTGAGAAAAGAAGCATTGAGATTCCATGTTAGTGTCAATGACTTGCATGTCAACCTTAGTTAAAAAGTAAAGAAGGTGATATCTGTCTTCAGTCTTACTATCAACTTAGGGTCTTGAAAATGAAGCTTTGTTTTCCTGGTTTATGTATCATCAGCAGCAAAAAAGATTCAGCAGCTGGAACTTAAATAATAAATCTCTTGCTCATAAAGCATGAGCAGAATAAAGTCCAGATGCATCGTCTGCACTGTGAACAGGAATAAAAAAATAGTAACGTACATTTTTGTCATTTAAGCAAGTGTGTGTAACGTGTTACTCATAAAACTATTTTTCTGACTGTAAGAGTGTTTTAAAGAGTATTTCTCCTCTTTCATGAGATGAAATTAAAAGCACATTTACTTTCTTTTAGATGAAGTGACTACAATACTAATATAAAATAGAAGTATCCAATAGGCTGGAAAAAATTATAACGTGGATAACTATAAAAGATAAATGGTGTGATAACGGGCATAAAATTAAACATGATTTTTTTCCAGTGTGAAACCAAAAAAAAAAAAAAAGCCCAGGCTGCTTTTGAATTACACGTACAGAGTTGCCATAATACGTGGGAAGAAATAACTAGCTATTACTACAAGTTCATGTCTGAATACCATATAGCTGGAAATTACTGGTCACATGGCAAAAATTCAAATGAGCTACAAAAGATCAGGTTGCTGAGAGGGGTATATGATTCCATAGTGTTAAGGCCAGGGGGGTTGGGAGTAAGAGGTTGAGGAGTCTGGGGTAGAGAGAGGTGTCACAGTAGAATTTAAGATGGAAAAATTTCATGATAGTGAAATGTTAGGCTGTGGAATAGGTTCCCAAGAAAAAGTGATGTGGGTTTTTGCTACTGAGTCTTTTAAAGCTAATCTAGACAAAGCATTAGAAAACTTAATGCTAAGGGAACAATTTTGATCTTGATCTGATTTAATCTAATACTCGTATGTATGAAGGAAAATACTTTCCCTGATGAATAAAACAAATTATCCTAATCACATGTTAATCCTGTTTCTCTTCTTCCTCTGCCTACTACACTTAATTTTTTTTTTTTTTTTTTTTTTTTAAAAGCACACTCTTGTTAATGTAGGAACATAGCCTGTTTCTATTAGTCTTTTTATTTCCTTGCCCATATTTCTAGTCTCTAGATTCATTATTGTGCTCTAGAATGTAGTATTTGATTTAGGATCTCTGTTAATTTTTAATTTTAAAAATATTTTTATTTCAGTTAATCCACATTTTTTGAGTCTGAGATTTGGAGATGATGCGACCTGTCATCCATGCACGCTATTCCCACTGAAAATAAACAATATTACAAAAATAAAAGTCATCTGTTTGACAATGGAGGCAAACACATTATAAACTTTATCACACAGATTGTGTGAGATTAGTAGTCTTAGATGAGGGAAAGTCAGCATTCATAAGAATACACTCCTTTTATCAAAAATTACACAGAAGTGTTTCCAAATCTGCCATTTTCCTTAATTCTAGCAAATCTCATTTTGCTGTCCGTCTCTATCTTTAATAATGCATTTTCTTAATATTTCTTAGTCTTGATACAATGTGAGGAAATGAATCAAATGCATCCATTTCCTTTAAAATCTTAAGGACAAATCTGGTCACAGCTGTGTGGACTTGAACAGCCCAATGGTAGCAGATTGGTTAGGGGATTCTATTCTGCCTAAAAGCAGCGGAGCCAAGTTCCAAGTTGGCTTTCACTCTTCTTTGGCCCACTGCATAAAGTTAGCAGTCCAGGAGGGTGGTCAGAGTGTCTCCTGTTTGTATCTGATGGCCCCAAGCCTTGTGCTGGTAAGAAGTGAGTTGCACCTGTTTTGCCTGTCCTTTGTATAGAAGTGGCCTGTTTGCTTGCTGGCTTCTACAGAGGAGGAATGCAGATTTAATTCCTCAGTGTTATGCCTTTTGACTGAGTTCACATGCTTAGAACAGTTGAGATTTAAAAAAAAAATAAAACAGGATTTAGTCCATAGCTGCTGCACTGTCTTCCTTATTCTTGAGATTTTCCTTTTGGAAAAGAAAAAAACATAAATAAATATTACAAATGAGTCAATGTAGTTTGGAAATAATCTATTGATCTGTGTATTTGGATTGCTCTTATTTGATTCTGAAAAATGCCTTTAGATGTTGTAGTGTGTGTCTTTGCTTTCCTCTCTTCCCAATTTTTGATGATTGTATACAGTTTAGAAAAAGTTCTTAATTGTGAATTTTTCCATCTGTTTTAAATAAATACTTGTTCTCCTTCTAGGTCCCATGCTGTTGCATGCGTCAATCAGTTTATTATCAGTAGGACCCAAGCTCTTATGTTACACATTGATTCTTTTATTGAGGTACGTGGGTTGTTTTTATAAATTGTATACTTTTAGAGTTAGCAGGAGCTTAGAATCCTGTTTTTCTGTAAAAGGAATTGCATGCAATGATACAGAATGTATACAATTCACATATCCAAGACTTGGTCCTAGATTTAATTTCTTTTTTAGTTTTAAATTTGTATTTTTCCTTGTTGGCTGAGAAGTGATTAGAATATTCAGATCTCCATAGTCCTCTGCATACATTTGCTTTGCTAAATATTTAAAACCTAGTGGAGTAACACGCTGCACTAGAACAGATATTTTCAACCAGTGGTACATTAAGGGGTACTTGTTCACTGGTACTGGTGTCTGAAAGCTGGCCATTGCCTAGAACACAGGTGTCAAACTTAAGGCCCGTGGGCCGGATCTGGCCCACCAAGGGCTCTTATCCGGCCCGCAGAGCCCTGCACAGCTCTCCCACGCCAAAAGTATCAGGCACCGGTAAAGTGCCTGCAATTTTACTTTTTGTCAGCAGAGAATGCTCCTCCACCATAGAAATACATTGGAGGTGCGCCCTCTGGTGGCGAAAAGTAAAAACTGCAGGCGCCTTTACTGGTAGCTTGCAGATTCCGGGGGCTGTGAGCAGTGGTTTTTTTCAGCGGGGTGGGGCGTGGGGGGTTCCCTAGCTGGGCACCTTACTTTGAGGCTGGGTACCTAGCAGGGCAAAAATTTTGTTGATACCTGGTCAGGGCCTTTTAAAATCTGCCACCCTGCACACCCAGCCAGTGGCCCAGGGCGGGGAATGGCCTGGCCAGAGAACTGACTCCAGGGCTTGGATTGAGCCCCTTTGAGCCAGGTAAGTGGGAGAGAGGGGGCTGGGGAGCCAGCTCCATGGGGCTGGGGGGGCTGGGGAAGGGGTTAGGGAACTGGCACTGGAACAGGGAAGGGAACGGGCAGTGCAGCAAAGGGGAAGAGGTTGGGGAGCCTGTGCAGCAAAGGGGAGCCTGCAGGGCAGGGGAAAGGGAAGGTGTCAGAGGACCTGCGGGTTTGGAGAAGGGAAAGAGGAGCCCACACTGCCCCAAGCGCAGCAGGGGAAGAGGTCAGGGACCCCAGGTGGTACTGTGCTGGTAAGGGGTCAGGAAGTCTACCTGGACATACCTCGGCCCCCGGATGGTCCTGACTTCCAGTGTGGCCCCCGACACTGAATGAGTTTGACACTCCTGGCCTAGAAGCTTGCAGAGGCTGTTAAAGAGCAGACTGTTCCATCCGCTTCTACTGCCATGGTGGCTGCCTCTAACTCTGCATCACGCTACCCAGTCATAAGTTAGTTCCTCTGCATCCTTCCTATTTTGTCCAGGAAGGGCCCAAATCAACAGTGGGGAAAATGGCTTTGAGAGGCTGTAGAACCCCAGCTTCTGTGTGCAGGTGAAAAGAAGGGAAAATTTCTACCTGTCTGCACAGCAGCTCCTTCAGTCTAGTAGCACCAGCGTTCAGGGCCGGATTAACCAGCCTGCCCCCTGCCTGGAGCCCCATCTCCCAGCATGGCAGCCTACGGGCGGGTTATCGCCCTGCTCCAGTCAGTCTTCCCCCATGGCATGGGCCAGCTGGCGTGCAGTGCAGCTCTCCTCACACCTCCCCTTTCGGGCCACAAGTCCCGGAAGGCTGCACCACAGGCTTCGCCTTGTGCCAGCCAGCCCTGCCCCATGTGCGGAGCAAACAGGCACTGGCCCGCCCCGCCCCTGGGGGCAGACCAGCCAACCCAGGGGAGGGGCGGGAGTGCAGAGTCCTCAGGGCCCCACCCCACTCAGTGCCGGCAGGGCTTGGGGGAGCGAATGCGCCAGCCCTGCCAGAGCAGCTGACCGGGGGGGGGGGGGTGATTATTGCAGGATATTTAGGGGCTTGAGCCCAGGGCCCCTCTTTTAGCCCCGTTAGCCACTTCAATAATCTGGGCTGCCAGCTTTCACTCTTTGACACCTTTACCTCTTCAAATCCACAGTATGGTGCTAAAGTTGTCCTGTAATCCAAATTCCTTAACTCTTTGTGATTGCAAAGAATTCTGGAGTATGATGGATTGGTGAATGATTTTTTTAGTCATTTTATGGATCATGGGCCAAGAAACCCACTAAGAACCATTGTAAGAGACTGATCGATATCTCTGCGAGGGGAGAACAAGTACAGCCTTCTAATTAGGTTGCACATAACTTGAACATCTGGCCCATAATGCAAAAGGAACAATTGTGTGTCTAACTTATAAAGACAATAGATATTTATAGTTTGTTTATCCATTTGTTAGTACCTATATACCATACATGTATATGGTAATTACGTGGACCGATTATTCAGGCATATCCTCCTGTTATCTTTTCATTTCTATTCCACTTTAGCCTATGTATTTATACGTATGGGGCAGTTGTCAATAGTTAATTGGGGGAGGGGAGTGGGAATGGGGGAACAATCCTCCGTGTAGTATAACACATTACAGTGAGGAGCTTGATTAACTCCTGCTGTAATAGGGGATGCAAATTGCATCCTATGTGTCTGCCGAGGTGACTATTGACCCAGGATGCTGCTTACTTTACATTTTGTATTCATGCCTTAATCTGCATTTAAGCATCTGTGGCCTAGCTAGAGGCAGGCTATGTCAAGTCAGCACAGCGTCTAAGTAATCTGGCCATGTCTCCAAAGGGTCAACCCAGAAATAGGCAGTATTATGTGGGCCAATTCAGAGTATCTTGTGCTCTAGCTTCCTTTTCAAACGAACTTAACCTCCAATGTCCTTGTGGCTTGGCTTTCACTGGCAGGGGTTGAGGAACATCTGAGACAAAGTTCTAAATATGAATAACAAAAAGTTTGAGAATACATGCTATAGGACCACTTAAACCACTTGTATTTTGTGAACCATTAGATTGTTCTCGGAGAAAATGTCTAATTATGTGATGGTAGAGGACTCTTTCATTACCAGTGCTAACTGATTTCTTCTGTCTTGTGTGCCACGATCCTCATTGTTTAGAAGTGAGTTTATTTAACTTTATGATACTAAACCCAACATAAATTACAGACTTTGGGGGCTAGGTCAAGGAAATTTACTGTACTAGCACACCATGATTTGGAGAGGCCCTTCCTCTTCTCCCATAAGCTTCTTCCTGTGGTGTGGCTCATCCTCAAGGTGTGCCCTTCTCCCACCAGGATTGTGAGAGGCAGGGAAACCTGCTCCCCTTCAAAAGATGGGCCGCTCTTCCTGGAGATGCAAGATTGGCAGCAGCAGGGTCCCCATCCCACTATCATTACTATTACTTATCACTGAGGCATCTTTTTGGGTGGATCAGATCTGGTGCTTTTTTCTCCATTTGCCACAGAATCCTTTGCTGGGGTCATGTCATCAGGGTCCCATGGGACTGTGGGTCTTGGTATTAAAAACCCTTCTGTTACCTATGGATTAAATCATGAACCTTGGAGCTATTGTTTGTCTCTGCAGTCACGAGGAAATGTCAGTGCAATTTGGGTCATGTGTTCAAGCTTTTCTTTGTAACTGGATCTTAAGGCAAGTTTCTAGCCCTAAGCTTTCATTTAAAGAAAAAGCACATAACTCTGGTATGCAATTACATATAGTGCTTTAATCCAGCCCTGGTAATATCCATATGAAGTGTAACAGAGAAGCTGTACAATATTATATATGAGCAGGTATAATTAAAGGAGCATTATTAATTCCATTCCCTGAATGGTACTGAGTGTTGAGAAATGTGCCTTTTCATGAAAGCTTCTTTGATAATTGCAGTTTAAACATAAGTACTTTTTTATGTAAAATATTATTAGAAGAGTCATTTTTCCCTACAGAATCTCTTTGCATTGGCTGGAGATGAGGAGCCTGAAGTACGCAAAAATGTGTGTCGAGCTTTGGTTATGCTGCTGGAAGTTCGAATGGATCGCCTGCTTCCTCATATGATTAGCATAGTTGAGGTAAATTTTGTTTTTTAAATTGCATGCACAAAAAAATGCTTTAAAGTAATTATAACAAATGAGGAGTGTATAATGCTGCTTTTGCATTTCTGTATAATTTTTCTTGGATAGGCTATTTTTAGCAACTGTGAAATAACTTCTGGTTGACTAGCTGATTTCTATATGTAGCAGTTAGTGCAAGTGATGTATGTTACTGACCTTTAACTAGAGAGGAAAATTCATTCAAGTGGTGGGGGCGAGGAGAGCGGAATGGGGAGAGAGAGAGATCTGAGGCATGGTCTACACTGTGGGGCTAAGTCAACTGGAAATACGCATTCTGTGTGCTGCAGAATGCACATCTCCCATCGACTTAGTCACTTTGACTTACCGCACTGTCTTCACTCAGCTGCGTAAATTGGCAATGCTCTCCCGTCGACATAGCGTTACTCCACTTGGAGGGGTGGAGTTACTGTGTTGACTGGAGAACACTTCTGGGGTTGATTGAGTGGGTCTACGCTGGCTGCTCAATCGATCCTGCTGCATCGATCTATGGAGATCAGTGTAGACAAGCCCTTAATGAATGGAGTGCTAGTGGAATGTTTTATATAGATAAGTGTGGGGGGGAAAATGGAAGTCCTCCATACAGGAGGAGACCCTGGTAGAACCAGGTTCACTGTTGGTCTGAGAGATTCCCTGTCACCAGTACAGTCTTGGGTGCTGATGGTGCCCCCTTGTTTGTGGTCTGATCAGTGCTACTGAGATGTGTGGGGTTCTCCTGTGGACCTCACACCAGCCCATTAAGACTGGTATTGTTCTTCTTCTTCAAGTGCTGCTCATGTCCATTCCCACTGTAAGTGCATGCGCGCCCACGTGCACAACCATCAGAAATTTTCCCCTAGTAACCCCTGCCTGGTGTCCAGCGCCCCCTGGAGTGTCATGCCTCCACTGAGGTATTCTAGGGGACGCTGGGACCCAGCCCTCCAGTCTCTTCTTTCCGCCTCGTGGCAGCCATTGGAAGCTCCAGCAGGACTCTTCCCCTTAGTTTAGTAGTTAGTTTTAGCTGTAGTTAGAGTAAAAAAAACAAACAAACAAACAAAAAAACAAACCCAAAACCCCTCCTTTATATACACAGTTAATTGTTCAACCGCTTAACAGTGGTTCACCCGGAGCTATGCCGAAGTCCCCAGGGTTCAAGCCCTGCTCGGGGTGCGGCAAAGCGTTTCCCCTAAACGACCCCCACGACAGTGGCTTAAAATGCTTAGGGGAAACGCACCGCAAGGAAACATGTAAGATTTGCAGGGGTTTTAAACCCCGAACACAAAAAGACAGGGAGAACAGGCTGAGGGCGATTCTGCTGGAGGCAGCCCTGATGCCTGCACCGGTCACTGGCTCGGCCTCCACCCCGCCACCGCCAACTCCTCGGGACCCGGCTTCTCCAAGGCACCAACACCTCTCCCAGGATCCAGGGTGTAGCAGCTCCCCTGCAGCCTCGGCGGCGCAAGGTTTGAGCTCCACCGGACAGAGGCAGCGGGATCGGGAAACCCCCCCCCCTCCCAGCAAGAGCCTCCACCGGCCGTGTCCCCTGGCTCTCCCAGGGGCATGAAGGACTCCCTGCTGCTCCCAACGCCGTCCACACCGGAGGTGTTCCTAGTGGCCAGATCCCTGCTGGATCTCCCGACCCCTCCCAGGGACCAGGGTCCCGACCGCCAGCCTATCTCAGTCCAGGAGGCCCCGGTGCCAACTCCACCCCGGGAAGTGGACTCTCGGTACCGGCTCAGCGCCGGCCGAACCTCTTGTGGATCCCTCCGGTCCTGAAGTGACCGGCACAGCGCAGCCCGGTACCGCAGGGAGAGCTCCTCCCTAGCCCGGGACCCATGCACAGGGAAACCCCGGTACCACAGGTGCCATGACTGCCACTCTAGCCGGCACGCAGCAAGGGGCTTTCCTCCTGCCCGGAGCTGCATTCTGAGCGGTCCTAGTGCCGACCTGGTTCCATCAATTCAAACCCCTCGGCACCATTCCCAAGAAAGGGACAGGACTGACTGGACCAGGCAGGGTTCTGGGACTCTGGGCTCGAACCCAGCTCTTACAAGGCCCCCCCAGGCACCGATGAGTTCGCCCCCTATAAGGGGTTGCAGAACCTGGGCACAAGAAAAGAAAGTGGGGACCAGGGAAAGGATGACCTCACCTTCCCTCTCTTCCTCCACGACAAGCTCAGCCACACCAGAGCGCTGCTCCACCAGTCGTCACCGGCATAAGCGGCAAGGCAGTCGCAAGGAGAGGAACAGGTCCAAATCCCGAGAGAGAAGGGACTGTAAGAGGAGACAGCGCTCTTGGTCTCCCCCTTCAGACTCCCACCACCCTAAAAGGCATGAGAAGCCCCGGGGGAAAGATGGAGACCAAACAAATCCGTGGGTAGTGACTCAGGCTCAATGGCCATACTGGATGTTGTGCGTAGCCCCGGAGAACGCCACCTCTCAGTCACTCCCATCACTAAGTAAGAAGTCAGCTCCTCAGCGCATTCCACCCTCCAATGCAGAATGCTCTGACTCTCAGAGGGCCAATTCTCCTGGGCAAGATCGGGCTACACCTTAACTCCCACAAACCATTCCTGAGCCCAGACTGGAAGCCGCTGCCCAGGGACCTTCTAAGGTCCCGGATGATTTCAAAACCTACCAAGAACTGCTGAGGAGAGTAGCGTCAAATCTAAACATGCAAGCTCAAGAACTCAGCGAGACTGCAAACAGCCTCTTTGATGTACTAGAACCAGGTACACCGTCCAGAGTGGCGCTGCCGGTTCACGATGGAGTTCTCAAGATCATAAAAGCGGTGTGGCAAATGCCTGCTTCTGTGCCCCCAACCTCCAAGGCAGCAGAAAAAAGATACTACGTTCCCGCCAAAGGGTTTGAATACCTGTTTGGACATCCCACCCCAAACTCCCTAGTGGTGGATGCGGCGAATCAAAAAGACAGGCAGGGGCAACCAAGCCCAATGCCTAAGAATAAGGACCACAGAAGACTGGATAACCTGGGAAAGAAGTTTTATTCGACAGCAACATTCCACCTCCGTATCACTAACCACCAGGCGCTCCTGGGGAGGTACAACTACAACCTGTGGAGATCTCTGAACCGCTTCAGTGACTCCCTCTCCCAAGAGCAGTTGCAGGACTTCCTCACAATCCAAGAGGAAGGTTAGGGGTGGCGAAGGCTTTACTCCAAACTACTTATGACTCCGCCAACACTGCCGGAAGATCCATCGCCTCAGCTGTTTGTATGAGAAGGGCAGCTTGGTTACTCTCCTCTGGCCAATCTCAAGAGGTTCATCAGAACATGCAGGACCTTCCCTTCGAGGGCCCAGAGTTGTTCTCCGAAAAGACTAATGAAAAGCTGAATGGCCTAAAGGACTCGCAGGCCACTCTTGAGATCCCTGGGCTTGTATAATCCAGCCCCCACGCGACGTGCATTCAGACCTCTACCTGCGGGGCCCCAGCAGCAGTACAGGTACCACTTCCAGAGATTCGCTCCCTGTAGACAAAGAGACAGAAACAGAAACTCAGGGAGGCGATGGCAAAATACAAGGGCATCTTCTACACCCCTTCAGCAAAACCATTCAAGACACCCACTGGGCGCTAGGAGACAGTTTTGATGGTACCTCCGGGGGTGCCCAACCAGTCTCACACCAAATCACCTTCCCGTTCCTGAACCGCCAGTTCCACTTTGTCCGGGAATGGTCTAGGATAATGTCAGACAGATGGGTCCTAAGAACCATTGCCAGGGGCTGTTCTATCCAATTCTCATCAACCCCCCCCCCCCACCTCCCACCACCTTCGTTCCTCCCCAGGGAGCCCTCCCACAAACAGACACTTATCAAGGAAGTGCAATCTCTACTCTCGCTGGGAGTGGTCACAAAGGTCCCACCTCAGGGAAGAGGCTTTTACTCCAATTACTTCCTAGTCCCCAAACCAAATGGAGACTTCAGACCTATCCTGGACCTACGAAAGCTGAACAGATATATCGTGAAACAAAAATTCAGGATGGTGTCTCTAGCGTCCATCATTTCCACACTCGATCCCGGAGACTGGTTTGCTGCCCTCGACTTGAAGGATGCTTATTTTCATATAACTATCCTCCCAGCTCACAGATGCTTCCTTCGTTTCAGCCTAGCAGGAGAACACTACGAATTTACCACTCTGCTCTTCGGCCTTTCATCGGCCCTGCATGTTTTTATGAAATGCATGGCGGTGGTAGCGGCTTACCTCCATCGCAAGGGGGTGGACATATTTCCCTATCTAGACGACTGGCTAATCAGGGGAAAATCCCAAAGCTAAGTCAGGTCAGCCGTGGCGCTAGTTTTGAGCATGTGCCACAGACTGGGCCTCTGCATAAACAAGCAGAAGTCCACTCTAGACCCAGTACAGAGCATAAATTTCATAGGGGCAACACTAGACTCTTGTCAGGCCAAGGCGTTCCTGCTGGTGGACCGCTTCAAGACGATGGTAGACCTGATCACCACCCTAGAACATTGCCGAACGACAACGTCCAGACACTGCCTATGAATACTGGGCCACATGTCCGCTTGTACCTTGGTGGTCCCCGTAGCTCACCTGAAATTCAGGCCCCTCCAGACTTGGCTAGCAACGGTGTATCGCCCATCCCTATCCCTTCACTCTCTGTACAGAGTACTTACCATTCCAAGTGGGGCACTGTCTCAACTAAGCTGGTGGAAGGATCGAAGGACGGTCTTAAAGGAGTCCCCTTTATGCCAGAAGCCCCCTCACTAACATTAATATCGGACACCTCGGACCTAGGGTTGGGAGCCCTATAAGTTCGGGAGCAAGGACCCAGGGGATATGGTCCTGGATGGAAAGGGATCTGCACATCAACGTCAAGGAACTAAGAGCCATATACTTGGCATGCAGAGTGTTCTACCACCTCTTGGGAGGAAAGACGATCAGAATTCTAATGGACAACTCAGCAGGTATGCACTATATAAACAAGCAAGGAGGGGTCAGATCCCCAGCTCTAGGCAAGGAAGCCACCGCACTCTGGGATTTCGCTATAGCTCACCATATAAATCTAATAGCGGCACACCTACCGAGGATAAAGAATACAGAAGCAGACCAATTAAGCAGGATATCATTACCTCACCACAAGTGGTCTCTTCATCCCGAAATCACATCCAGGATCTTCCAACGGTGGGGCTATCCCCAAGTAGACCTTTTCACCACTCGCCAGAACAGGAAATGCGAACAGTTCTGCTCTCTCCAGAGCACGGAGTTGGGGGCTATAGCAGACGCCTTCCTCATGACCTGGTCAGGGTGCCTACTTTATGCCTTCCCTCCAATTCCCCTGCTCAACAGGGTGATTCTGAAAATCAAACGGTACAAATCAGATATTATACTGATCGCCCCAGCATGGCCTCGCCAATGCTGGTACACGACAATACTGGACCTGTCAATAGTGACCCCCAGGGAACTCCCGGTCCTTCCAGACCTACTCTCCCAGGATGCGGGTTGGGTTCTCCATCCAGATGTCTCCAAGCTGCACCTCACAGCCTGGAGACTGCATGGCTGAATCAGGAGGAGCGATCTTGCTCAGAGGCCGTTAGGCGGGTGCTCCTTGGTAGCAGAAAACAGTCCACACAAAGTTCCTATTGCTACAAATAGACACGGTTTTCAATCTGGGCACGTTCCATGAACATGGCACCCTCACAGGCCCCGATTCAGGGAATTCTGGACTATCTCCTGACACTAAAAAATAGGAACCTCTCCCTGTCATCTATCAGGGTACATCTGGCGGCCATTTCAGCCTTTCACGCTCCTATTCAGGGAAGGTCAGTGTTCTCCCATCCCATGGTTTTGCGTTTTTGTTTTTTTGTTTTTGTTTTTTTTTTAAAGGAATAGAAAGGCTCTACCCCCAGATGCGGAACCCAAGCCCTCAGTGGGACCTTAATTTGGTTCTCAAGCAGCTCACGAGACCCCCCCTTTGAGCCGCTGGTCACCTGCCCTCTCCTGATACTTCATACAAGATGGTGTTCCTAGTAGCAATAACCTCCGCAAGGAGGGTTTCAGAGCTAAAAGCCTTGACATCCGAACCGCCGTATACAGTTTTCTTCAAAGACAAGGTACAGCTCAGACCACACCCGGCATTCCTCCCCAAGGTCGTCTCAGACTTCCACTGTAATCAGGACATCTTCCTACCAGTATTCTACCCTAAGCAGCACCAATCTGAACAGGAGCGCAGGTGGCATACGCTGGACGTGAGGAGGGCACTTGCCTTTTACATTGACCGCACAAAGCCCTTCCAGAAGTCCCCGCAGCTTTTGTAGCCATCGCGGACCGGATGAAGGGCCTCCCGGTTTCTGCTCAGCGCATTTCGGCATGGGTGAAGGACTGTATCAAATTATGCTACACCCAAGCTAAGGTAACACCACCAGAGATGGTGACAGCCCACTACAAGGACGCAGGCCTCTTCGGCAGCCTTATTGGCCCACTTACCTGTTCCAGACATCTGTAAAGCGGCAACGTGTCCTCCATCCATACCTTCACCTCCCATTACGCGATTGTCCAGCACGCCAGGGACGACGCTGCCTTCGGGAGACAGTGCTGCAGACAGTAAACCATTAACTCCTCCCACCATCCAGGTACGGCTTGTGATTCACCTACAGTGGGAATAGACATGAGCAGCACTCGAAGAAAAGACGGTTGCTTACCTGTAACTGTCGTTCTTCGAGATCTGTGCTCATGTCCATTCCATACCCGCCCACTGTCCCTGCTTTCGGAGTTAGCGGAAAGAAGGGACTGGAGGGCTGGGTCCCAGCGTCCCCTAGTATACCTCAGTGGAGGCATGACACTCCAGGGAGCGCTGGACACCAGGCAGGGATTGCTAGGGGAAAATTTCCGATGGCTGTGCACGCGGGCGCGCATGCACCTACAGTGGGAATGGACATGAGCACACATCTCGAAGAATGACAGTTACAGGTAAGCGACAGTCTTTTCCATTCAACAACCTGAATCATCTTTATTGTATAGTATGCTGTACTATGTACCTCTTAGAGGTACAAAGGCCTTCCTTCACAAACATCAAGAAGCAGATCTTTATCAAGGATGAGAGAGGGCTTCCTCCTCGGTGGCATTCCTTGGCAGACCAACACCACCAGGATATAGGTGGTCCAGGGGTGAGCAATATCAGTATCTTCTCTTGCAACCTAAGGATCTTTCATACTTATTGCTAGGTAAAGCTTTATCCTTTGCATTGATACTGGCACCAGATAATGTTAAGTGTTCCATGAGCTCTTTATTTGGATTGCTGAGATGCTAGAAATCAAGCCTTTTCCTTCGAGACGTGTCCCCGTAGATGCTCCACCTTGGGTGCTGGCACGTCCACGCAACGCGAATTGGAGCACTCTCTAGCTATATTTGATAGGGTCCGACAGGCACTCAGTTTGTATAAAATGCCTAGATGAGGGGTACATCTCACAAAAGTGCCCCTGCTGCCAGAATTTAAGTTCAAGAGCGTACCGTGACAGGGACCTCTGGCTGAAGCTCTTAATGATGAAGCGTTCCCTTTGCCCAGCATCAGACCCAAGTCAGTCAACATCCACTTCTGGGACACACACCTCAGACAGACACTTAACTCCTCCACACTCGGGCTCAAAAACGGAGGAAATCGCCATCACCTGCCTCCAGACTGCTTATCAATGAGGCTCCCAGTTCCTTCGGTACACCGGCAGCTAAATCCCTTAAAATGTCTGGTTCACTACATTCGGACCATAGGGACAAGGTAAAACAACCGGACCAGCAGAGCTCAACACCGCAAAAACTCCGAAAGCATCTGCCTCTACAGCACTGGTCTCAGCAGCACCAAAACCCCTTGCCTTGGCACAGCCAACTGACACCACCAGAACCATCGCTGCTTCAGAATGACCTGCCGGCACCGACAGAATCTGCCCTGGCTTCCAATTCTCCAGCACCAAAACTCAATGCAGCACCAACACCCCTGCAATTGGATCCGCACATTACTACAGAGCCGTCAATCCCCTTGGCTCTGACACACTCCCAGGAGCAGACGGTGCTGCGGAAACATACTGAGAAGTGAAGGCACTGTAATATATTGGAGGACTGTCATGCCTTACCGCCCATCTCTCATAGACCTGAAACAGACGGATCCCCAGCTCCCCTTGTTAGGGCTGAATCGGTCTCACCATTGGATTCTGAGGATGAGGAGGCGATGGAACAGGGGATCGCTTTTTCCCCACAACCTATGTCCCCATCAAACAGAGGACACCGATCTCATCGCCTACCTATCCTGCTCCGTACCCTTGGTACCCACCACCCTGGTACGGCCTGCCATCCCCCCACCAGCATCATTGGTCTCATTGGGATACCTGATCACAGTATTCATCCCGACCCTCTACCTCATGTCAACGCAAACCACTGGCCAGACACCTCCAACCATCTGCACCAGTCAACCAAGAAAATGAGGAGGAATTAGAAATGGAGGATCTAGAGCCAGGTACCCCACTGCAAAATCACACCTCCTCCACAGAAGATGCTATTATCTCATCACCACCCACCTTAGATGTCTCCAGGCAATTTCAGGATCTCTTTCACCAAGTGGTGGATGCACTTGAGTTTCCTATACAAGACTGCTCAGAATCTCAGCATAGACTTCTGAGGATCTCACACTAAGCCCTCTATGAGAATCACAATACCAATGAAAGATGCCATCATTGACCCAGCTAATGACATTTGGCAAACCCCTGCCACAATCCTACCGTACCTACTTCCAGAAAGATGGATTAAAAAATACTTCATGCCCAATAGATTCAGAATACCTTTTTAAGCATCCATCTCCCAACTCATTGATTGAGGCTGCAAACAACAGTTCAATAGAACGACGCCTCAGGATAAGGAGGACTGGAAAATGGACCTTCTGGGCAGAAACGTTAATGCCTCTGCTACCCTCCAACTAAGAGTAGCCAATTATTTGGCATTACTCATAAATTCTGACCATAACTACCTTAAGTTGGCTGATTTTGTTGAATATATTCCGGAAGAAAACAGAGCATTTTCATTCAATCATTAAAGAGAGACAATTGATCTCAAAGACCTTCATCCAGGCCACCTTGCTGATACAGCAGCCCATACCATCGCCACAGGGGTAGTGATGCGTAGGTGTTCCTGGCTACATTCGATGGATCTTCCAAAACAACTGCAGACGGCCATCGAGGATCTGCCTTTTGAGAAGAAAAAGTTATTTTCTGAGACGACTGATCAACTTATGCACGGCTCAAAAGACTCATGAGCCATACTCCGGTCTTTTGGCATTTATCCCCCGATGAGATGACGCAGGTCTTATCATTACCAACTCTACAATTTGAGGTACCAATATCAACCACAAACTAGGCCGCTGTATAGACGCAAAGACCAACAACCGCACAATCAACAACACCCGTAGCGCCGCAAACAATCCTCAAATCAACCCTCCACTACACAAGTCTCCCTCATGAAAACCCCAGTTTTGAGGCTGATGTCGAAGGTCCCATTACCATTCCTGGACAACCATCACAATGGATAGATGGGTCTTAGACACAATCACTTCGGGCTACACAATACTGTTTCTATTGAAGCCCACATCCCACTACACTTCCCCGCCCCACTACAGGGACACAACTCACGTACAAATCTGAGAAAAGGAGGTCCTTCACCTCCTACAAATGGGTGTGATAGAGAAAGTACCCAAAAAATTCCAAGCCAAGGGCTTCTATTCCCCCTATTTTCTGACCCAGAAAAAATCAGGAGATTGGCGACCTATTTTTGACCTTAGAAAGTTAAACAAATTCATAACGAGCCAAAAGTTTAAGATGGTCACCCTCGCTACGATTATCCTGGCTCTCGAATATGGGGACTGGTTTGTGGCTCTCGACTTGCAGGGCGCCTATTTTTACTTCCTATTCATCCAGCTCATAGGAAATATCTCAGATTTTTAGTAAATAATATTCATTACCAATACGCTGTTCTCCCCTTTTGGTCTCTCCACAACACCATGAGTATCCTCCAAACTCCTAGCTGTGGTAACGGCTCATCTTCAAAGAAATCTTTCCATGCCTCAGTTATTGCCTGATAAAATCTGCTTCACACTCAGAGGTCTCTTATGCAGTCAACCTCACGATTTCACTTTTCCACAATCTAGGACCCTTGATAAATTCCAAGAAATCAACCCTAATCCCTACACAGGACATTCACTTCATAGGAGCCCGCCTAGACTCCACAGAAGTGTGGGCCTTCCTCCCAGAAGAAAGAGCCAACACTATAATGGAGCTCTCAAACATGGTCATTCATGCTCCTACAACCATAGAAAAACCTGCTTACAGTTAGTAGCCCATATGGCCTCTACTACCGTCATAGTCAAAAATGCCAGACTGCACATGGGGCCTTTCAACGTTTTGGTTTGCCACAGTCTACAGACCATAATATCACTCAGTGCAGAGAACAGTCTACGTGCCACCAGAAATAAAACACTCCATTTCTTGGTGGACAATACCGTCAAACATAAGAAGAGGGCTACCTTTCCTGCAACAACCTCCTATGATAAAAATGACCATAGATGCATCCCTTTTGGGTTGTGGTGCACACATCCAAGACTTCATCATGCAGGACAAATGGCTTCCACAGGAGGCAGCCCTACATATAAATATCTTAGAGCTTCAAGCAGTAAAATACGCCTGCCATCATTTCCAAACCCCTGTGGTAAACCAACACATCAAGGTCATGACGACAACATGGCCTATATGTTTTACATAAATAGACAGGAAGTGGTATGTTCCAAATCCCTTTGTATAGAATCGATCAAACTATGGAAATGGTATATAAAAATCATCATCTTGATTTTGGCCTCATGCCTATTGGGCACTCAGAACAGCATAGTTGATTTTCTCAGCTGCTTATTCACACAAAATCATGAGTGGGAACTACACCCAAAACTCCTACAAAGGATCTTCCACCGATGGGTGTGCCCCTCAGTAGACCTCTTTGTGGAACTCAACAATTGCAAAAGCCCAAAATACTGCTCAAGAGCAGGAATGAGCACTGGGCCATTGGGAGATGCCTTTATCCTCTTATGGAGAGGCAAACTCCTGTATACCTTCCCTCCTGTACCTCTGATTTCCTACACAAAATTCTCCGGGAATCTGCAACGGTCATAATGATAGCTCCTGCATGGCCCAGATTACCATGGTACACCAACATAATGGACGTGTCTGCCAGACCACCCATTACATTACCCCCACTATACAACCTCCTTACATAACTCAACAGACGCACAACTCATCCGGATCCCGAGAGACTGCACCTGATGGCCTGGTTCTTTGTTGGTTCCATAATGAGGAGTTCCAGTGTTTGGAGGCAGTTCAACATGTCCTCCTGAATAGCCAAAAACCCTCCACTCGTAGGACTTGCCTCCAAAAATGGGAAAGATTCTGATATTGGTGCCTTCAAAATGATGTCCATCTGTTGCTAGCTCCTATTTCCTCGATCTTGCAGTATCTCCAGCACCTAAAATCATCAAACCTATCTGTTAATGCCATGAGAGTACACCTGGCAGCAATCACAGCAGTCCATGAACATTCAAGGCTCGAATCCCCCTTTTCTCACCCCATGGTTAAGAGGTTTTTTTAAGTGTATTCAGAATTTGTACCCGGAAATTCACCCCACTCTGGTGTGAGGCCTGAATCTGGTACTTAAGTCCCTAACCAGACCACTTTTTGAGTCTCTGGCAACGTGCTACCTTTTACGCCTTTCTATAAAGGTCGCCTTTCTAATTGCCATCACTTCTGTCCATAGAGTAAGCAAACTTGCAGCACTGACGGCAACTCCACCCTATACAACTTTCCACAAGGACAAAATATCCTTGAAGCCGCACCCGAGCTTCATCCCAAAAATTTCATCCCCGTTCCACCTTAACCAAAGCATGCACTTACTTGTTGTTATGCCGAAGCAACACTCGAACCTGCAGGAGGCTCTTCTCCACACACTAGACATCCCTTGGGCCCTTGCTTTCTACCTGCGAAGAACAAAGACATTCAGAACGTCAAATAGACTTTTTGTATCCATAGCGAATAAAAACAAAGGCTAACCAATTTCAAAACAAAGACTCTTTAAGTGGATTTCTAGGTTGGGGGGCTGTCTGTAAGTGAGGAGAAGTTTGTCTCCCAAGGTTGAGATAGTGAGGGATCGTCTTGTAGAATAGGCTGTAGATCTTTGATGTGCTGATGAGGTCTGACTTGGGGGTTGTAGGTGGTGACCAATGGTGTTCTGTTGTGTTTTTTTTTTTTTTTTTTTTCTTGGACTTCTCCTGTGGTGGTTGACTTCTGGGTACACAGATACCCATCTTGTGTACCTAGAGAACACTTACCTGAATGTGTGAATCCATATATATTCTTTTTAGAGCTGTAGTTTCAGGTTTTGTGCAGACCTAGGTATTGGTTTAGCATTCATACTTTCTCAAGGTTGTTTTCAACTGAAGGGCTAGACACAGATATGTTTTAATGAAACCTCAGATTCTGGAGCACGCTGTGTAGCAAGGGGCTAATACCCATGGCAAATTCTGTGGAATGCATGGGATGTTGGTGATGTGCTCCCTTCTGCTCATATTTTGGAGGTGTACTGTGGCATTCTAAAGCAATTGGTGGAGGATTTTTTAAATTATACCTAACTTAATCCAGGTATATGGTGTAGTTAAAGTGGATTTTCTTGAGTTTTCTAGATGGAGAGATTGTTCCAGCCTGAAAGATGCAAAGATTGCAGTATTCGAAGGAAACTTAAGGGAGAGATTTGAATGAACCTACTACTTTTGCATTACAAGTGGCAGAGCAATAGCATAAACTGTATATTAGAGAGTGTGAGGTGTGTTTGATTTAAGCAATGATTATGGGAGATTGTTTTATAGGGCCCTCGTTGATTTGAGTGGTGATCTTTGAAGTATTGCCATAACAGCAGACTGCAATGGTAAACTGTTAACACATGTAGTAATTTAACTTTTTGATAGAATTCTAAGTGTTCAAAGGAACCTAAAGCAAATGATGATTTTTCTCTCTATATTGTGTAGTACATGCTTCAGAGGACCCAGGACCAGGACGAAAATGTGGCTTTGGAGGCGTGCGAGTTTTGGCTGACGTTGGCTGAGCAGCCAATTTGTAAAGATGTGCTATGTCGGCATCTTACTAAGTAAGTTAACTTTTACACAAGCAGCATGAAGCATATTCGACTGATAAACTAAGGATCATAAATTAGTCCTCTCATTCATTTAGAATGCCACTGATAGTAGGATATCTTATCAGAATCTTACAAACCTCCTGTAGGCAAAAAACAAAATACTGAAATTTAAGGCACTGGTCTTGCAAATGTTCTAGCAGTATAAAATATTTACATGAAGAGTCTCACTGAAATCATGCTTTGAGTTAAGCATATAAAGAAATGTTGCATGATCAAGGACTAAAATTTTAACTTTATTAACCTTTTTTCCTAGTGGAATGAAATCGGTCACTTGAAAATAAAATTCCTTTGGTATTAATAGTGAAATATTTACATTTTCAATACAGTAATAAAGTAGTTGTGAATGATTTCTAGAAAGAGTTAGACTTGTAAACCTGTATTTTGGGCACCTGAGGGTGAGATTTTCAAGAACATCAAGTGACTTCAGAGCACAAATCCTGGTGGGAGTATATCCTGGCCGAAGTGTTCTTTTAATTTTTTTAAAAGATTTTTTTGGAAATTCCATACAAGCTGGTCTTGACTGTTAATATTGCATAGGCTGTTTGCCTATCAGTTTGTGGGTTGAGGATTTTTTTAGTCTTCTGTTCTCATGGTAAGGAATTAGTAAGACTTGTCATTTTCACCATAGGTGAATGCTTTAAATGTGAGAATTAGTAGAAAGAAATTTTATACTAATAAAATAAATTTTGCTAAGAATTGGGAAACTAATAAAAGAAACAAGTCCAAAACATCTACTTTGTTTTCTTCCCACTTTATTATCCTGAATTACTAAAGAACTAGTAATGTGTAAGTAAACTGATTTTAGTTTTAGGTTGATTTAAAAATCTTTTAAAATAAAAACCTAGTTCTGTTTAGCTCATGAGTTTTATCTAATCCGCTAAAGAACCTTTGGTTGACTCTTGCATTTTGAAGTGCTTTGATTTTTTTTTTTTTTTTTTATTGTCTTCACATTACTTCTACTTTTTTTAGGGTGCCTTTAAAATTTTTATGGCAATATTGAATTTAAAATTGCAATGAAAATGTAGACTTGATTCGAATAATAAATTCAGTAGCTGTAAAAGATGAATATGAAGCTTTTAATTACAAATTTACTTTTAGCATTGGGGTCTCTCTTGCAATGTTGTGCACTTCAGCATCTACTTTAGTAGTTAGTCGTCTTTAAAGGGGAATCTTTGAGAACATAATTCAGTCAGTACTTGAAAATCCTTGAGTTATAATAAGAACTTAAACAGTGAGCAGTGCTATTTCCTTAGACAAGTCTAGAAGACTACATGAAAACTCTGCTAATTTTGCGTAGGTATAATGAGTTAGTTGTTCCTCAAAGGCTTTATTTTTCTGTATGCTTCATGTACTCACCACTTGTATACCATAGTAAGAATGCTGAAGAAATGCTGATACATACCTAAACTATTTGATTATGTATTTTTCTCTGTTAAATTGATTTGTATTTGTTTGTTTATGAGAAGCTATTATCAGCACCATTTAAGTTGTTGTGCAGGTGGTATGCTAATATGAAGTGTGTATTATTAAGTCTGGCATTCATCTTTGGGTCACAAAACATATGGGCTGATTCTCCTGTTGATGCATTCATTCCACATGGAGTCTAACAATGGTCAGATCTGGCTTGTAATATTTTTATGGATTGGGTTGCTGTTTATAATAGGTTTGTTTTAACAATTCAGTTAAAGAAACTTTAAGTCATATCCATTTACTTAAAAGGAGATGTTTGGCAAAGCTTTGAACAGTAAGCATTTGTGAAATTCTTTAAGTAGTATTCCAATGGATGTTCCGTTTCAGGATTTGTGTGCACCCGTGCACTCTAGATTTCATATTTGTACCATTAGTTTCCACACAACTGGGTCTATACTTTAGATATCCTTGTGCATTGGGATGAAGGTATATGAGGTGGGGTGGGCGAGAACCACTACCACTCCAGTTTCTTATCAACAGCTTGTGATTTGACATTAAGTTGTGGTCTCCTTTAGCGAGCCATGCAGCTTGCTATCTCTTTTTGGCTTTTTTTCTTTTTCTGTAATTTAACATAGTTTGTGCTTTGGTAAGGATGATTTCTCCATTCTCTTCTTTATGTTACCTGATTAGGGCCTTTGTTTTTTTGAGGCCAGTATTTGCAGCTTTTAGTAATGGGTTATGCCCAAGAGTCAGACATTGGGCTCTAAACATTGTCAGACCTGACACTGGTCTATTCCCTTCAGTGATGGATACTCAAGTGGCCTCTGCTGGGGGGAGTGACTTCTGTCATCCAAATGTAAAAGCTTCTTAGGATTAAAAGTAGATCCAAAAAAAAAATGAAGAGAAGACCAGCTAAAATACCTATTGATGGAGCATCTCCCTGAAACCTATGAAGTACAAGTCAGATTTGGTTGCTGACAGAGCCCCAGCAACTGTGGTAAACAGAGACCCAAGGGTCTCCTCAGAATGCTGTGACGATGTAAAAGAAAGAGATCCCATTTCCTAGGATGAGATGAAAGAAGGGGTTTGGATTGTGCATCCCAGCAAGAGTATTGCTGAGGCTCCTATCTCCTCTAGTATCAAGATCCTGGCACCAGCTAAAAAAACCATACCACATATCTAGAAGCTAGAACAATCTATAGTAGCACCTAAGTCAGCACTGGATCCAGTGCCTCCAAAGCATGAGCACTCTAACGACAGGCAGATGCAGTCATCAGCTACATCCAAGCTCCTTCTCCACAAGGATCTTTGAATATTAGAAGAACCTAAGCTTCTGTTGCTTAGGGATATCCAGTGATATTCTTTGCTGGTACCAACTTGCCTCCTGTTCCAGCCTCCATCCCTCAAGGACCACCATGAGGGAGACATACACACACAGCAAACCGGCAAGAAGATCTTGGTGTTCCTTCCCCCTTTCTTTATTCCCCAGCTGAGTGGAGTAATTAAGGCAGGATCAACAATTCCTCTTAAGCCTGGGAGATATCAGACCTCTTACACTGGACTTCATTAAAAAGTGTTCTCTTTCCGATACTTCCTCATCCTTGAGAGAAACAGAGGATGGAGACCAGAGTTATGAGGGACAGAATTCAGAACCTTCATACACACATCCGCTCTAGTGGAATTATTTTTCTCCCTTGACCTTCAGGATGTTTGTTTTCATATAGCCATGCACCTCTTGCACTGATGCTTTCTATGTTTCTGGTGAGCGAGGACCACTACCAGTATCATGCCTTACTCTTTGGCCTCTCCACTGCACCAAGGCTTTAATAAAGTTCTATTAGCTGTTGCAACCCATCTTCATCATATCCGAATAATAGTTTTTCCATACCTGCATAGTGTTAGAAACCCCAATGGCAAGGAAACTGTACTTGCTGAAATGGAAACACTTAGACTTGGTTCAGCTACCAATCTATACCTCCTCTCAAGTCCTGCCTGACACATCCACTAAATTTTAAAACCACAGTTTTATCGTAGAAATTGATTCACTTTAGCTGCCATCTAAGTGCCATGATTAACTACAGCCTTCTCCCCATTCCCATATCCAACCGCTATGAAGTTTATTAAGGGGATTTTCAGTCTTTTTCCTCGTGTCAAATTGAGGTCTGTTATGTGGATATCCAACATAATCCACAGTTCTCAGAGGAAAACAACATTTGAACCTATGGGAATTTTTCTATCCTTCAAGTTCTTGTTTCTGGTAGCCATCATCGCATCCAGGAGGGTAGAGGAGCTAGGACCCTGATGGCTGACCTGTGGTACACCTTGTTCTATCTTTAATAATGTAACACTTCATCCACACCCTCACTTCCTATTTAAAGTTTCTTTAGAGTTCAGCATTAATCAGAAAATTCACATACTGGCATCTTATCCCAAGCCTTACTCTTCAAGAGGAGTAGTGAGCCTCCATACACTGGACATAAGAATGGCTTTCATGTTTTTATCATAACAGGACTAAGTCCTATAAGAGTCCCTTAGCCTTTTCATCTTGATCACAAAATGAATGAAAGGACATCTGATCTATACCGAAGACTGGAAGTGCATCTTAATCTGTTTTAAAGCTTCTGGTATTCACCGCTGAACTAGGATGATTGGCCATTTAACCAGGCTCAGTCTACTCTGTAACCCAACAAAGCATATCTATTTCAGACATCTGCAAAGCAGCCACCTAGTCTTTGGTAGGCATCTTTTCCCATCACTGTGCTATTTTGCCTGTCTCTTAGAGCTGATAAGGGTTTTGTTGGCACTGTTCTACTGTCCATATTGAATTTGTCTTTTAGCACCCTCCTCCATAATTTGAAATACTGCTCTGGGATTTCCAGAAGTGGAGTATCCATCGGACTACTACTTGAACAAGATGGAGATTTACTTTGTACAGTAATTGGAGTTCTTTAAGATGTGTGTGTTCCTTTGGGTGCTCCACTACCTGCCTTCCTTCCTGTATGCCTCCAAGTCTTCCCTCTGGACTTCTGGGTTGAGAAGGAACTGGAGTGGTGCAGGGCTGCATAGGATGCAGCCGCAAAGCTGTGGATACTGCTGATGAAAAACGTCTGTCTGTTTGATCAAGTGTGTATGGGCATATTAAAACATTCTGAAGTGGAGCACTTACAGGGACAAACATCTTGAGCTCCAGTTACTGTACATGGTAGGTAACCTTTCTGTTGTGGTGATAGTTCTGAAACAATTTCACGCTTGATTTAGAATTGCAATAAAGCTGCACTAATAAGGAAAGAGGAATGGAAGAAACCAGTATAGCTTAGTAAGTGACTTAAGCACTTAAGGGCATTCATTTTTATAATGCTGGAAACATTCAACTTTTAGTTAAGAAAATAATTTTAACTACATAACAGATTAAAACTAAATTGTTAGATTTTCCTCATTCATACAGTACATTAACTTCACTTAAATTAGAAATTTTCTGACATGGAGTCAGGATTTTATAAGCCAGGAAGCTGGATTTGTGTACACCAGAAAATCAGACCACTTTTTATTTAGGAGCTTAATTTGAGGTGCTAAATTTGAAAATTTTGGCCTATTATAAATATAAACCAATTTCTAAAAACAAAAGTTTGACTCAGAAAATTGACAGTTGTCTAAACTATACATTTTTTAACACATGCATATTAAATCTTTTTATAGGTTGATACCTGTGTTAGTAAACGGAATGAAGTACTCAGAAATAGATATTATTCTGCTGAAGGTGAGCAATCATTTCACTTTACCTCTCAAGGAATGTATTCATTAGACTATTCACTTCTAAATTACTATGTTAGGGCAGATTCTACCCACAAGAAATGGCTTGTACAGTATGGAATATATCTAAGAAGCTGCCCTCAAAAGTCATTCTTATCATTCAGTAAAAATTCTAGTTGTTTGGTAGAATGGATTAATCTGCCACCAGTGTGAGCTCCTAACTTACTTCTTTTTCCTCCTTCCTTTCTGCCTTTGTGTTTCTGGAAATTGCTAGGCAAGAATGCAGAAAATAATAGGGTCTCTTTCGATGAAGTGTCCAGTCTTAGCTATGAATCTGAAGAAGTTATCATAGATTTACCAAACATATTATCCACTATATTCATTATCTTTTAAAATATCTTATGCAGCATGCCTGTACTACTGTTTCATAATCTGATGCTACAATAACTTGTGAGCATGCTTAATGATTCATATTTGATAGGGGGATGTTGAAGAAGATGAAGCTATTCCAGATAGTGAACAAGACATAAGGCCTCGTTTTCATCGTTCACGGACAGTGGCTCAGCAGCATGAAGAAGATGGTATTGAGGAAGATGATGACGATGATGATGAGCTTGATGATGATGATACTATTTCAGACTGGAATTTAAGTAAGTCAAAGTGCTATGTTAGATAGTGGAAAATCTACAGCTCGTATAATTCAGAATCCTCCTTTTCTGACTCGTTTGTGTTTTAGTGCATTGAGCAGAAATGCTGAGATTTTAAATTTTGGGATAGCTTTATTCACATTCCTGAAATCCATTGATTGCATGGAACTCTTTTCTGTTTAAAAGAATGTGTTGTATAACTAAATTCATATGTTTGTAACTACAGTATATTTATCTCACTTGCTCAGTGTTGCAAATGGATCCATTAGATTTTTCTGGTCAAATTAATGAAGGCTTCAGGTTTATCCTTCTCCTAACTTAGTAGGAAGCAAGGGAAGACAGATGAATTTAAGTTCCAGAAAGTCTTACAACATCACAGACTATGGATGATCTATCTAAAGTGACTGTACATTAAGAAATAATTTTTAGAGCTTTAATCTTTTATATTTAAGGCCCTGAGAAAAGCGCAGATTTTTAAAAAATTGACAGCAATGTTATGGGTAAATGTGTTTTCAGTAGATATGCATGGCTGTGAATTTTTCCAACAGCAGGAATTCTGCTTCTCTTCTGAGGCCCTGGCTATTCAATGGGTGGATAGTTGGGCTGATCTCTTCCCAGAGGAGGGCTGGCCAGTCCTATTCCTGGAATTGGAGGTGGATGTTGAGTGTTAATGTATGTTTTGCTGATGGATAGGGTGGCAAAAGGTACCTGGATGAACTGTAAGAGCCAGCTCAGCAAATAGATGAAACACATGGTGATTGTCTGTCTGGGTCGGGTTAGGGATCAGGACCTCCAGTTCCAGCCCAAACTTACATATTTAGCTGACTGAAAAGTTGTTATTCCTAAACTGGAAAAATGCCAGCACTAAAGTGAAATTTCCTCTGCTAATTATCTGATTGCATAATATCTGGAATATCTAATACTGTGTATAGCAGATTAGAAAGTAAATGATTTGAAGAGGTTGGTTGGAATCTTGGGATATCTAATGGTAACTAATTTGTAATATGAAATGCTTTCTCCCTGCAACTGATCAACAAGTGTTTCATCTTTGCTCTGTGGTTCTTTGATCTTGATTGTGATTATTTGATCTTGAACAGACAAAGCAACCTTTTGGTGGCTGTGTAGCCTATAAGTGCAATGTGACTGTTTTTTCCCCCATGGATTATGATTTGTGGTTCCAGAATACAATGAGCCATTTATGCATGACAGTGAAACAGAAATATTGCTGCACTGCTTCCCTTTCTGCCCTAAAATGTTAATGTAGAACTAAGATGGTTTGAAATTGACTCATTGTACTAACTGGCGATATAATACATTCAGATTATCAATATGTTAATTCTCAGGGAAGTGTTCTGCTGCTGCACTAGATGTCCTTGCTAATGTATTTCGTGATGAACTTCTGCCGCACATTTTGCCCCTTTTGAAAGAGCTGTTGTTTCATCCAGAATGGGTGGTCAAAGAATCAGGTATCCTGGTTCTAGGAGCAATTGCTGAAGGTAAGACAAATCTGCATTCATGCTATAGAGAAATTCTTTTATATAAGTAACTTAAATGCAAAACTTCTCCATTAAATCTCTTGAAATACATGTTATGTCACACTTCTGTGGCCATATGTTAAAAGGCAAGGTAGAAAAAAACCATGATGATTTTTTAAAAAGTGGGGGGGAGGGGGAAACCTGGACCTTTTTGTTTTAAATTATTTTTAAATATAAACCTGCTTAAATTGAAATTATAGCAACCTATGTTAATATCTAAACTTATTAATATCTATTAAAATAATTTAATTTTAAAAAATAATATTAAGGACTACATGTCTGCTGCCAGGCTTTAAAGAGAGTCAAACTACTAAAGTGGTGAAAGTCACTGGCTAAGCACTGGAAAGCTGAGCTTGTTGAACTGCTAACCCAACTACTGACAGCAGAAGTCTTTTCTGCAGGGGCCCAGAGAAACAGTGGGAATCAAAAAAGCAGGAAAGTGTCGTCCCTCCTGCCCCTGCACCCAATCTGAGTGAAACGTAACTGTGGGAGGGTGATATACACTAGTTCTAAAATATTGAAGTAAGTGCTCACAAGAAATAATCAGTTCAGTTCCCTAACTACAAATACTAATTTGTTTAATAATCGGTTTTAAATGCAAAATGTGTTTTGATTACTTTCTTTAAGGTGGATTTATTTAACTAATAATTTGAAAATGCTGTTTTTATGCATTTTAATTGAATTTAAATTTCTGTCCAAATAAAGTTTGGCACAGATCACAAGTACATAAGTCATGTAGTAAATAAACTTATCATTTATCATTTTCTAATAAATATGTAAAAATTAAGACTCAGAATAAATGTAAGAAGCTCTATAATTATAGTGTGTGCTCCTGATTAAGAAAAAGAAAACTTTGTGTGAAATGATGTATTAATGGTCAGGGCAGGCTATAAAAGAAGAGAAAATTCTCCCCGAACTGTTGGTTAACACTGAAATTAAATTCACCAACCAACCAACCAACCAACCAATGGTCCTGATTCCCCACATTGGTCATCAAGATGCTAAAACTAGAAATTACAAAGCCTCTTCTTTTGCATTTCAGTCTCTGGCTCTGAATCAGCAAGTAGATCCAGTGAAGAGATAAATTATTTAAAACTTTATTCCCTTTACCAAAATGTTCTCCTGACCCCGAAAGGGTCAGCCACGTTACACCATCAGCATTGCTTTGGATCTTACCCAAAATACCAGTCAGCTATCTAATCTGGTAGTACCTAAAACTAAAGGTTTATTATAAAAGGAAGAAACTAACAAGATGTTAAATGATCAAAGTAGTCAGATGTATACAAGTGACTTCAGAAGTCCATATATATCAAGTTTTTAGCAGAATTGTGGAGTAGGCAGGCTTGTACAGAATACATCCTCTGGCGTACATCCAGTGCCTGGATGGGGCTCAGTCCTTTGTTTCACAACTTCAGATGCAGAGTAGTTAATGGAGAGGTAGAAAGCAGGGAAGGAAACAAAATGGAGGTGGTGAAGCTGAATTTTATAGTTTGCGCCATGCATTCTGTGTTTCAAACAAAAGCTCGTAGCACTTGGGTGCTTTGAGCAGGGGAAAAACTCTTTTTTAAGAGTTCCTGTCCACAGGCATGCCTGTGTCCTGTTGACTCATAGGCATATTCCCTGACTTCATACTTCATTCATAAAATCATTATGTAGCTCATAGCCCTTGATTGGCCCTTAATTTGGAGGGTGCTCAGACTAATCTATTGGAGATGTCACCCCGTAGCACAGCACAAGTTTTAGAGGCAAATATATCATACATGCTGATAACTTGCAATATAAAAGATATATATAAATACTGTTATATTTAGCAAATTATAACCTTCCCGATGGTATCTGGCATGGTGTATCTCAGACAAATTATTACAATATTGATATCAATAATATTATATTCCCTCTGAAGCGCCTGGCATTGGCCACTGTTGTAAGACAGGATACTGAGCTAAATGGATCATTGATCTGACTGAGTGTCCATTTTTTTGTTTCTAATTTTGGTTTTGAAACTGTTTTTTCCCCAAAAAATTCTTATTTTGAATAATAGGACTAAAAACGAAGTTAGGAAAACCGATATTTCCGTTACTAGTACAATGATTATTTTAAAAACTCTTAACTACATTTTATAGGACAGTCTGTCAAACTGTAAGACAGTTTGTCCATATAGAGTGAAAAAATTAAACTTAAAAAAAAAAAAAAATTTAAATTGTTAAAATGAGCTACCATGAGACTTAACTTCTTGTTTCATGGAAAGTTTCTGTTGGCTTACCTTCAGGTTTAAAGAACATCTGTAGTATGCTTGGTATATTTTAGTTCTTGCATGACTTTTCAGGTTGGCTAGCTGTTGGCAAGGATTCAAATCTTTTCCCTCTGATTTGATTACTGGTTCAGGATTACTGCTTGCGCATACTAATAAGCTTTTTCAAGTGTTTATAGCTCTAATAAGTCATAAGGTATTGGACTTTTAAAGTACTAGTGTATCCATGTTGTTAAAATATATATTTCCAGCTGTGACTCCAGCCTCCTGTCATCCTCTTCTGTCAAGTGTCTACATTTTTCTGCATAGCTTGTTATGCTTGGAATGCCCTTCTAAAACCCGCTTGCCATCTGCAGGTTACCCAAATTCTATTAAAACTGCATTTCTACTAATTAAGGGGTATCTACTTTTTTAAAAAAAAGTAACCACCAAGATATATTATGTCTTATAGACTGACTTGATCTTGTTACACTTGCATTCTCCGCCTCACCAATACTTGTTTAATCAGATTTATATTTGTTGCGATGTTTGGTAAGGCACTAAGCACACTTCTGAGTCTTTCAAAAATAATAAATGTTAATAATAACTGACTTAGACTGAGCTTTTCTATGTAACTTTCTTGACTCATTGTTACTTCTCCTGTAAATGTGAAAACAAGTGACTTAAAGGTCTTTCAGACTCAGCTGTGAGAGAGCACTGCAGTGGCGGTGCAAACATTTAGTGACACTACAGTGTGTGCAATAAAAGGAATCCCTAGCTTCTTAGGACGTGGTATGTGGGACTAGTGAAGTTTTGCAATCATTACCTATTTACAACAAAATTATGGAAAACACTTACTGATCCATACTTTAAAATCTAATCTTTCTTGTGACCTTTTTGCTCTTCCACTCACTTTGATTACAGTATATTTAATAGACTACTGTAGCAATGTCAAAGGGTTAGAGGCTTCGTATCATTTCAAAGCTTGTTTTCCCAGTTTTTGTTGGTATACATCTTATATTTCTAACCCTAGCCTTCCATGAGATGTTGATTTTTAAATTGACACACAGTCACTTACCTCATCCAGTCTAGCAGTGCTTTTTTGGCATTGATTTAGGGCTTAATATAACTGTAGCCAGACCAAAACCTTGACACAATGTCATTTTGAGTCCATTATATAGCCCAAGAATTACATTCAAGTTTAGAACTTGGTAAAATTTTATCAAATTTTATCTGTCCTAAATTACAATAAGGATATTAAAAGTTAATGATAGAAAACTAAAAGCAAGGAAGATCAAAGCATAATTTGCTTCCCAGTATATAGGCAGAGCAGAGTGGTTGAAGTCTTTTCATTGTACCCTGGATGTTCACTCACATGAATGTATGATAACTCTTAACTATGAATTTCCACAACTCAGTTGTAAAGCTGTGTGGAAATTTTTTTTATACTAGTATTTTGGATAGCCTGTAAATTAATTTATTTTCATCAGCAAAACAAAATACCGAAAACTTTGTTTCAAATCACATTAAACATTTTGATTGGCCTAAAATTAATTGCTTGTTCAGTTTTTGAACAGTTTGGCCACTTTTTAAAGTTAAAATCAAAGGGAATTTGAAAACTCCATTCACAAAACTACTGGAGGAGATACTGATGCCCTTGTATTGTATAGCGCTGTGGTTAGAGGATTCATCTGGGATGTAGGAGATTTGGGTTCAACTCCCTGTTCTGCCTGACTTGGAATAGGGATTTGAACTTTACAGATAAGTTTCCTAACTACTGGGCTTACAGGGTTATTGTGGAGTGGGTCACTCTCAGTATCTTCTGTTGAAACTTGTTTTATTTTGTTTAAATACTTAAATGTTAATTGGGCCAGAGAGAGTGAGTGACTCTGTAGCCTAGTGGTTAGAGTACTCCCCCTCCAAACTTTTGTTTTTATTTTCAACGAAAGTATTGGAGGGATTCATGTTGAATTCATGAATAGGTTTTGGTCAACTCCAAATTGCAATTTTGGGAAATGAAAATTTTTGGACAATTAATTTATCTTTCTCTAGTCCGTTGTATTGCTTAATGGTAGCATCTTTAATGGATGTCTTTTTGTTTTGTCTAGTATAAATGCCTATTCTTGCTCATTCATCAACACTCCTCCCCTGTCCGATATGCTGTGGCAATGGTCTTGTCTGTCTCTCCCTACCTCTGTTCAACTACTCTCTCTCTCCCTTCTTTCACTCTGAGCCTCCCAAGAGAGGAAAAACACGTCTCAACTGTGTAGGTCACCCGAGGACTAAGAAATATGGTACCAGTTGTTTGGGTTGAAAGCAATTCAGACAGCTCTGATCCATATTGTTCCTCTTTGGAATTTAAAAGGGTAGGGACATTGCTACAAGATTTCTTGATCTCTGTTTTGGATACTTCCAATGTAGAACACTTGGGGAGTAGGGTACCCTAACTCTCCTTAACACAGGAAATGGGCAATATTTATGATCCACCATTAAGGAGCAGATGCTTAGGGAGCCATAGCCCATATTCTTCGAATATATTGATCATTTTGGATTAAAATGGATTGACTAGTTGCAAAAAGAAATACATTTTTCTGGTACATATGGCAAGACCTTCCAGACATCAAAATAAAATAAGTAAATCTGTTTTATCTGATAAGCTTGACTGTATATTGGTAAGACTGGGTCTCTTTCTTGGCACCTTTCAGAATTTCTTAGTAAAGAGGGAAATATGAAGCCAGAATTACATTCTTTCTAACAGCAGTATTTTACATTACATATTTTTGTGTTTGTAGGCTGCATGCAGGGTATGATTCCATATCTTCCTGAACTAATCCCTCACCTTATTCAGTGCCTCTCTGATAAAAAGGCTCTTGTGCGCTCCATTACATGCTGGACTCTTAGCCGCTATGCACACTGGGTAGTTGGTCAACCCCCAGACACGTACTTGAAGCCATTAATGACAGAGTTGCTAAAACGTATCCTGGATAGCAACAAGAGAGTACAAGAAGCTGCCTGCAGGTAAGTCAAAGCCAAAACAGAAAGTTATCTGTTGTACTTGATTTACATAGAGTATATACTATAGTACCTTGTTTATTTTTAAATGAAAGGCCTGAATTCTTAGTTCTGAATATATTTTTCTGTATATAGAACTTTACTCCAAATGTGATGGGGCTCGTAAGTCAATCTTGGTTATTTAGTTCATTTTGTGATGTCCAGGTTGATCTCTAAATGTGTTGATTACTGAGTTAAAGAACTTTATTATGATAAGGGAAATTTTGCTTGCACGCAGCACCTGATTTTCAATAGTAAATGGCAATTGTGATTTTGCCTTAAATGGGAACACTAACTTTGTTATTGATTTGCATGCTTGTATGTAGGATCAGTGGCAATGAAAATAGAAGATAACTAATACTATAACAGAATTATGTAAATAGATTAAGTCTAGCTCAGGATTTCTGAAATTGTGGGTCACAAAACTTGTAGGGGCCCTCAAAGGAGATCTTGTGAGGCTACATAATAATGTAACTTTATTTTGAAAAACACAGTAAACTTAAAATTTTTCCTTTTAAAATGAACAGCTTCCGGTAAGCATTTGTACCCAGGAATCCTAACTGTGTCAGTGTAAGATATGTTGGATATGATTGTGTGCAGCAGGCCGATAGGGCCTCTTTTACTAAAAAGTATTAAACTCATACTTCTGTGTGTCTGGATTTACTATTTTAATTGTATTTGTATTCTTCTAATGCCTAAAGGCTCTAGGCAGAATTCATTGCCCCCTTACGCGAGGCTCTATACAAAATTGAATAGACACAAAAGAGCTTACTAACAATACAAAATAGACAGATGTTAACAGACCCAGTGTAATCTAGTGAAATGTTTACAAGTACAAAACTCATTAAACATTTTTCCTTTATCTCCTGAAACCAAATCACCTATTTAGCCAATCTGCTCTGCTGTTTCCCTAAAATCCTTTCTCCCTGCCCTTGTACAGGGCATCCTTTTATAAAACAAGCAGAAACCTGCTGACATCAGGTTTTTTCTTCACAAGTTTTCAACATACCTGCACCTTATGGTGTGTTTGTAACCCACACTGGCAATGACCAAATGTACAGTTAATTAGAACTCTGGTGGCTGAGGACCATGGGCACTGATAAAGGGTTAATTTGGAAAGTTGGATTGGTTTATGAAATAAGAAGTGGCAAGCTGTCCTAGTGATGGCTTGGGAGAAAAAAATATAGATCAGTATGGTTTTACATACATTGCCCCAATACCATGGTGTGAAGTATATTCTGAATTGCTGGCTGAATTACCTTCAAAGTAGCTGCAGCATTTAGAAATCAAACATCTTTTGAAAGTTAATCCTGAAAGTGAGGTTTGAGGGAAAAATGTGGAGCCTTGGGGAAAGAACAAGGTTTGGTTATTCAGATTGATAGTGTCAATGGAAGTGCCTTTCAGGCATATTATTTGCTATCCTTACAAATTGCACAAAAGTATAAGACCCAGCATTGCAGAAAATTGTGTTCCTTGTGCAGTAGACAGGATTTCAAGGCCTGGAGCAGCTACCATAGTGGAGAAAGTGCCATTGTGATATAATAGTTTCTATTCTTAGATCTGTGCAATTTCTGCATAACCCCACACATAAAGCTTGCTTCCTTGCCAGTGAGAAATTTATTGGGTATCCTCTACCTTTACAGTTTTAACCTGCTGGCTTTTTATGCTCATGAAGAGAAATACCTATGGGTACCAAGTAACATAATCTCTATCCATCTACAGTAGTGGTTCTCAACCTTTTGTGGGTCGCAGCACACTTGGCAGGATATTGAGACTCTACAGCACACATTAGCCCACTCCCTCCAGGCCAAATCCAGCCATTTCCCCGGCTCTCTGCTTACTGCTGTGTTGTGACACAGTAATGGTCCTGACAGAGTGGTTGAGAACCACTGATTGACAGTGTTCTGCAGTTCCATTGCTATGAGATAAAATGACCATTCTGTAACTGGGAGTTGTAGAGAAAGGGCATGATCACTTTTTCTAAGGGCAGCAAATTTTAGCACCGAGGACAGACTTCAGTATATTTACCTGTACTTGTGACACTAATGTAAACCAATACAATCTTTTTGCCCTAACTCTGTCTTTGGAATATATTTTTCAAGTGCTTGCTCATGTCAATTCAATATTAGAGGTGAGTGTGCCTTTTTGCATGGCTTTTGGAGACTTTTTGCCTTAGTAGTATCTGTAAGGTGGTCTCTGGCACACTCTGGAGCTCTACACTCGTGCTGTGGTATATGAGGTCCTGTACCCCCTCAGTTCTTTCGTTCCATCTATGGTGGTTGTTGGAACTGCTTTCTCTCTTGCATTTGCAAGTGGCTAGTTGTTCTTTCATTGCTGGTTATTGATAGTTCTTGTAAATACAGTCGGGACCCGTTAGCACGCGGTCATCGGGAGCCATACAATTATAACCGCGTGTTAAGCGGACCGCACGTTAACGAGTCTCAACTGTATAAATGGACAATGAAATTGTTAAAAAAAATCTTCCAAATCAGAACTGAACAGCCGATATCACACTTGACAAGTCCCTCTAACTATTTCATCTGTCTCTGTGAAAAGCGAATATTTTCCAAAAATATACTCAGTTTAATTTTATACACCGCGTGCTAACTGAAACCGCATGTTAATTTTTTAGGTTTGGGGGACGTGATCCTACCGCATGTTAACCGAAACCGCGTGTTAACCGGCCGCATGCTAACGAGTCCCCACTGTAGTTTGTTAGTTGGTTTGTAAGTTAGAAGTAGTGGTCACATTGGGGACATTAACCCAGCAATGGGGCATGCCCTGATTCCCAGACTTCAAACAGCATTCTGTTTGTCATAAGCCCTTCCTGCTTAATTACCCTCATGACAGTTGCTTAAAGAGTGTAGGGGGAAAACACATGAGGGATAAATGAAATATCTGCAGTGGTTTCAGTCAAGAAAGACGGGGACTTTTGCCTGAAAGCCCTGTGATGGAGGTGGCACTCAGGTCAGCCTCAGAATTCTCCTGCTTGGGCTAAGCACTTCAGCATCTGTGTGGACCATCTTGCTGGCATGGAACCTTTCTTGATGTTGTTTGCCAGTGCCAAAGAAGCGGCAAAAGAAACAGTGCGATCAAATCTATTCCCCCACACCAAAGAGGGATGAGAAGGCAGGGTTGGGCAAAGGACCCTTGTCGGGCTAATTACCTGCCCTGGAGCAGCTAGAGCCAGCCTTTCCTCCAATGATAGAAAGTCCTCTGAGGGAGCTATCCCCAACTTCTGAGAGCAGACAGGAACCCCTCCATTTAACAGTTCCCTCAACACTGGAGACCTTTCAAGCAGACTTCCCAGTGGTGGCCTTTCCAGTGCCTCTCACTCCGCTGGCCTTATCCTTAGCATCCTAGCAGGCAAAAGGATCCATTTCCTGGGGTAAACCTGCTATGGGGCTACTGCAGTGGTCCAGTTGAGTTGTGCCAATCCCACATTAGCTCTGCTCCACACCTTGGCCAAGATCTTCAGTGTCATGATGAAGTTGTACACTGTCTTGACCCTAGTCCCTGGCACCATATTGTTCCTGATCTGGAGGAGAGACTCACTGGCTGTGTATTGCCGATTTCAGTCTCCCTGGTACTGGTTATGGCCCTTGCAGCACCGGTAACCAGTAGCATGGTGATGGTTACCAGAAGCCCTAGTGTCCATCATCTCTTCTCTGTACCTAGGGGACCAGTATGCTGCCTTCAACTTAGAAGAAGTATATTTCTATTATCCAAGGCCACAGGAGATTTCACTGGTTTGCGGAGGGCCAACTCAAGACGTATGCAGAGTTGCTATGTGGTCTTGAATTTATACTTTCACGTCCCATTATGCTGTCACCCAGCAGGCTCAGATCAATGCCAGCTTTGGTAGAGTGGTATTGGAAGTGGGACATCCATGAACTCTGAGCCCACCTCCAGGGATCCTACTTGTGAGTCACCATATATGGAGATGACATGGGCAAGCCCTTGAAGAAAAACAGTTACCAGCCTTCTGTATGTCTTTTTCTTTGAGATGTGTTGCTCATGTCTGTTTCATGACCCTCCCTCTGTCCCGCTGTCTGAGTTGACAGCAGGAAGGAGCTGATGGGATGCAGGCTTGGCTAGAGACCCTCTATACTATGATGTGAGCAGGGGTTCTAGAGGGCACCAGAATTGGCCTATGAATACCACTAAGGCAAAAAAAAAAACTCTGGCAGCCATGCATGGGGCTGTGCTCACACCTAACATGGAATTGATAGAAGCAATGCATCTTGAAGAGCAAAAGTTATGGAGAGTTAATAACCGTGTTTTTCCATCTCTAGGACTGATTTAGGGATTATTAATTGATTTCCTTGGGGCCTAACTGCATATAGTGTGGATCTATGCAAAAATGCTCTGTTGTCCAATATGGGGGGGGAAGAAGTCTGTCCTCTCTACTAATTTATCACTTGACTTTTGCCACTTCTCTTCAATCTGTTTTTTGTATCCATTTTGTCTTAGGTTGTGAGTTCTTGTGGGCAGGGACTGCCTCTTCATTATATTTCGATGTTTGAGGCCCAATGGACTTGGGGCCTCTAGGTGCTGTGATAGTAAAAATATTTATATTGTATATCTGAACCCATTTTGTGATTTTTACATATATATATATTCCCTGCTCGAGGAGGCATATGTACAATAGCTGCCATCAAGCTAGTTGGCTAAAAATAGTGTTTCTGAGGCAGTGGGAGGAGTTAACTGCCTGAGTGTGTGCCCATTACAGGTGCTAGGTACATTAGCATTGGTTAGTCATTGCAGTGCTGCAGCCACATTCTGTTTTTAGAACATGTCTCGTTGAGATAGCGTTAGTGAGTCTTCTTGAGCTGAAAATCACATTCCCAGTTTTAAGTCTAGCCATGTTCTAAATAGAAATGTCACCTTCTTAATTATATTGACTTAACAAACTTTTGTTTTGTTCCTTAGTGCCTTTGCTACTCTAGAAGAGGAGGCTTGTACAGAGCTTGTTCCTTACCTTGCTTATATACTTGACACTCTGGTCTTCGCGTTTAGTAAATACCAGCATAAGAATCTTCTCATTCTCTACGATGCCATAGGAACTTTAGCAGATTCAGTGGGACATCATCTAAACAAACCAGTAAGTATTTATATTGTGTATAAAGCATTCTCTAGTGAAACAGTAATGTAAAACATAACCTACTGCAGTATAATATAAAAGATTTTCAATGAAATCTCTTAAATTCTGCATAATTAAAAAAAAACCCTGACCTTTCTTTTACACTGCCTCAAAGATGCACTTGGATTACTGAGTATACTGATATTTCATGTTTTAAATATTGGGTGTCAGTCTGTGAATAGCCAAGGATTAACATAAGAGGTACTCAAGTACTCATGACTACCTAACCTTTCAAAAAGCGTACTGAAAACTTCCCCCAAAGGCTCTCGTGTGTACCAGCATACCCTGCATAGCCCCAGGTTCACCCCCCCTGCCGGAAACCATGCCCCCCTACTGCACTACCAGCTCCAGCTGCCGGTGGCCCGGCTCCCTGACTGGATCTGGCCTCCGGCCTCTGCTGCCTCTGGCCTTGGGCTGGATCCAGCCCCTGCCCCCGGCCTCAGCTCCCAGGCCAGCTCTGGACCATACCCTCTGCTGCCGCCTGGCAGCCTTGGGCCAGCTCCTGTCATTGGCCCTGCCAGTCCCTGGCCAGGGCCAGATGCGGTGACCAGCCTCCTCCACTCTGCCCACCCGGGTTGGGGCCAACCACTGTGGGCCCTGACCTGGGGCAGTCGCTGTCCCCCACCGCCTACCTGAGAGGAGGGATTTAACTTTCCCTCCTCTTCTCCTGCTCTGCACCATATGCCTCAGCTACATGCTGCAGAGCAGGAGACTTAAAGGAGCCGGCGCACCTCTTTGCGCCTGTGTTCCTGACTTGGGGCACTGGCTTGGACCCTCTGAGTTCTTGCCCCCTGTGCTCAGCACCTGCAACATCCCTGGAGTTGACCCTGAGGCCTGTCCGTGTTCAAGGCTGAGGAAAGTATTTAATACCCAACCCAGAGCTGCTGTTAGAGTGGCACTGAGTGATGCCCAGGTAGGGGGTGGTGATGAGGGTGGCGAGGCTGCTCTGCAGGGGTTAAAGTATGCCGGAACGCCGTTCTGAGGCCCAGAAACTTGCGGGCCAGCGTTCTGGGGCCCAGGAAACCAGAAAACTCCAGCAGAACGCATGTTCTGCTCTGGCCTGCAGGCAGGCTGTTGCTCAGCTGGGAGCAGCAGCCACCAGCTGGGCTGGGGAGCTTTCAAAACTCCTGCCCTGAGCATGCTCCGAAAGAGCATGTTCAGGGCGGGACTGGCCTCCTGGCCAGCATGACTCTGGATGTCCCTGCAGTTCTCCGGCCAGTTAAGTTGGAGGGAGGGAGGCTGGAGAGCTGGGGCTGGGAGTGCTGGGGATCTGGGACCGGGAAGGCTGGGGAGCTGATTGGGAACTGGGAGGGGGTCAGGGAATGGGGACTAAGGACTGGGAGGGTCGGACTCAAGGGCCACGGAGCCAGTCAGGGGGTGGAGACTGGAGGGTCAAGGAGCTGGGGAGCCGATGGGGACTGGGAGGGTCGGAGGCCGTGGAGCCATTTGGGGGGTGGGGACTGTGAGGGTTGAGGAGCTGGGGCCAGGGAGCTGGGGCTAGGGAAGGGAGCTGCCAGGCAATAGGGTGCCCATGGAGCGGGAACTAGGGTCCCGGGGAGTGCCCGGGCCAGACAGGACTCAGCTTTGGGGTCCCTAAGGGGGCCTAGGGGTGTGGGGTGGGTTCCCCTGGGGGGCTCTGTGCTGGGGGGCCTCGCCCAGCCCGCCTCCTGCCTGCTCCCAGCATGCAGCTGGGAGTCGGGCTATGGCTGCTCCCCTCCCCTCCCCTCTGAGCTTGGGGATGCAAGCAGCCCTTTCTTTCTCTTTCTTTCTTTCCTTTTCTTCTTCCATTTAAAAAAAAAAACCCAAAAAACAAAAAATAAACCTTTAAAAATTAGTTTTAATTAAAAACCTTTATACAAGATTTAAAAAAAAACCTTTCTAAAATTAAATTTCAATTAAAATTAATTCAAATTCAATTAATTAAAAATTGACCCCAATTAATTTTAATTATAATCTATTTTAATTCAATTAATTAATCTTTAATTTGTTTTAATTAAATAAACTGGTAGCCCTTCAAGGTTTTGAAAATTGTATTTTGGTCCCTCAACCGAAAAGGTTGGGAACTACTGATTTACAATGAAAAATTTTAAGTGTTTTCATTTGCTTATTCTTTTGTATTTTAAAACTTTGACTTTAAGTCGACTTAGCATGTCTACACTGTAAATTTAGGTCGACTTTAAGTATCATTAAGCAATGATGCTGATTGTGTAGTTTTAGCTTTGCTACAGTGTTTGACAGCACATAGTTTCATGGAGGAATTTCTCAAAGATAATTGGATTGGTTTAGGTGTAGATGGAGTCTCTGTCATGTGAGGCAGTAAGTTTGGTGTTTGCTGCAAAATTAAAAACGTGGTTTCTACTTTTGATAAGTTGGCATTGTTTTAATCACTGGTTGGATTTGGCCATGGCTAATGCTATCAAATGCTGCAGTAAAGTTAATCACTTTAAATCATTCGTGGATTCAATGTATGCTCTGTAAAAGTCAGTCACGGAAGTGCTTGAGAGAGTTGGCTGACTGAGTGGTCTGGAAGTCCAGCTGTGTTGGGTTGCCTCTAGCTGCCACACTGTATGAGCTGTTTGGTGGTCCATATGCAGCGGTCTCCATAGCCACTTCTTGAAAAAATTAACTGATTTCTCACTAGAAGGGAAAGATAAAGCAAAATTTGCTGGCATGGCAAAAAAACCTAGAAAATCCAGTTTTTGTTAAAAACTTCGGTCTCATGTTTGGTGCTCTGGAGGAACTTGCAGACCTGTCCTTGGTGTTGCAAAAATCTGAGGTAACATTATCCACAGCAAGTAAGTTGAAAAGGTGACAAGTTCAAGTGTGTATAGCTCGAGAGAGTGTGATTCAAGAGGCTTGTGAAGCGATTGCTGCAGGTTCCTTTAAAGGTGTATGTGTAAACATGTCTGTGGTTGCTGGCGAGCAAACTGAAATTTCTAAATGTCAGTTTTACCAGGCCTTAGCGGACTGTGTGAATGCTAGATTGTTGCCAAACTCAGAAAAACATCTAAGCAATGCTGTTGAAGCACTTGAGCCATCACGTTTCACTACAGAGCTCTCACTGGAATTTGGTGAAAGTGACTTAAAATCTTTGTGTTCCAAGTTTTGCATTGCATTTAATGAAGTGAAATGTGCATATTGGGAATATAAAGATCACAGTACTTATTGTGTTATGCAGTGTTTGCTAGTTTGCGACAATAATTGATATAGACATAAATGCCATATAAAATTATAAATATTTTTATGGCTCTCTAACGGATGCATATCGTACTGAGAAGTGGTTGCAAATGCCTACCTGGACTGGGGTCCGCACATGCATGAAGGGGCCCAGAGATTAGGAGTGTTCCGGGGCCTGTCAAATTATACTTTAACCACTGCCCCAGTTGGAGCTGGGTTACTTGATTTTTTGGCTTTGGGGTGGGTTCTAACGGTCACTCTGGGTAACAGGTTAAGATTTATTACGCCCTTATTGGAGATTGAAGTTCTGGTCTCAGTTTTGCCAGTCATGATGCTCTTATGACATCTTACTGCAGATAAATAGGGGAGGAAGTATGCCTGCTTTTATAAGGCAAGGCCATGAGACTTTGATGATTAAGGTTTGTGAAGTGCGCAGCACTAACGTCAGTCACTGGGTGAAGTTAGACTGCAAGTCATGGTGTGCTGACTCCAAACCTCTGCATCTCTTCTACATCTAAGGGAGTGGCAGTGTTCAGGAGAAGCAGGAGAAAAAGAAGAATCTCTTTTGCTTTGGTCTATCTGAATCGCTAATTCTGCATTTATTGTGTGGACATACTGCCCAAGAATGAGCAGTGCCAGGTAGTGTCCATGTATTTGGAATGTTATGAAAATTCAGGTACAAGTAATGAACTTGTGCAAATGGTATTTTTTGGTTCCTCCTGTAGCTCATAATGCAACCAAATTTGTATGGGTTTCATGAAGAGAAAAAAAACCCCTTTCTGATCTTAAGGCTGTCCTGATTTCAAGTTTCTGTTCCAAACCATGGGTACTACAGCTGTTCTAGAATAATTCTAAAAAATTCCACATTGGCAAAACTTACCTATTTTTTCTAGCCTAGTTCTTAAAAGTGGCTGAATGACATTGCTCAAACCTCATGTTGATATTTGTATAGACCAAATATGGAAGACTTCAGCTCAGCTCAGTTAGTTAACAGGTTGAAGTAATAAGCGACTAACACTTTTCATTATAGACCTTCTGTTTTTAAAGGATGCTGCTGCTGTGCCTATAATAATAGTATAGAGCAGGTGCTTCTGTTTCTACTTCTTCACATACAAGGACAAGGGAGTATCCATGTTATCTGACTAGAACAGTGGGTCTCAGTACACAGCTGTGGTCCATATGACATCCTCAGGGCAATACAGGTAGTGTATATATTGTGTGGATGTGGCTCAGATACCCTATAGAGAGCTGCATATGCAGCCTGTAAAGGTAAATAGGTTGAGAACCACTGGACTAGAGTAAGGAATTTTTTATTAGCCTGTATCAAATCAGTGATAAACTTTTGCCCTGAATGAGCATTTATAGGAATATCTATTTAATCCTGTTTTTGAATTCTACTGTGGAATTTAGTGATATCTTTGTGGCAACCACAGGTTGGTCATGTATTTTGTGTGATGTGAATAACAGTAAAAATATTTCATTTTATAGTTCTAAATGTGTTTCCTTTTCAGTTTCATTGTTGTTATGGGGATATACAACTTCCTCTGAGTAAGCAGATATAACAGTAGTTAGTGAGAGAATATCGGATTGGATGTACCCCTTAGAGGCTTCAGCTCATGATGAATGCCACCCTCACAGCTCCCCTTGCTATGTTATTGATCTTGTCTAGTTCTCTTTGACTTTTATCCCTTATACTTGTCTCAGTCCCATTTTATAGGGTGAAACTTACAATCCTTATACACTTTGGATATGGGTACAGCTAATCTTGGAGCTCCCAATTCATTCAACATTTGAGTGCTTCAAAATATTGTCCTTCATTATTCTTGTTGTCAGACTTCTTTCCATCTGTCTTAAAACAGAAATAGTCCCACCTAATCTCAAAGATTCCTGCAACTTGCCCTTAGTCCTCAGTATGCTATGGGCTCTTCACTGTAGTGCTAGCCCTGAAGAAGTCTGCCTGTGGCTCCAGAAACTTGATTATCAATCAGTAAAAGAAAATTCATTCCATTTTAGTGAATGATTGATCTGGGAGCAATCTGCCATTGAGGCAGTTTCCCACTCTCTTAAAAAGAGAACCATTAATCTAGCAAAGTATCAGAAGCAGCTCCCAACAGCCTGATGTATTCCAGCTTCTACTGAGTTTGGGGCCATAGTGGACAAAGGGAAGGTTATTGCCAGGGCTTCCCTACAAGCTGCACTGGACTCGGTGGCATGGACTATGTCGTCGGGACTAGTCATGAAGTGAAGCTCCTGGTTACAAGTTTTGGGGCTTCTACCAGAGGTCCACTCCACGATTCAGGACCTCCAATTTGAGGGAGAGGGACTAAATTTGGAGCAAACAGACTCAAAGCTTAAAGGCTCACGGGCAACCCTTAAGTCCTTAGGTATGCATACCCCAAACACACAGCAGAAACCCTTTAACCTCAGTCGAGCTACAGGTTCAAACCCTGCGCCCCCTCCCCCTCGCATGCCAAGATGGGCAGGGGCAATAGGTGGAGAATGCTCAATCACCCATCCCGGGAAGGGCTCAGGCAAACAGCCTGCAGGCCCTAAGCAAAATTTTTGAGGGTGTGCCTTGGAGTAACACACCAGAACATGTACTGGGTGGGTCCTTAGCCTGTTGAGGAAGGAGGTGGGGGTATCTCACTTTTACAGAGTCAGGTCCAGAATAATTTCGGAGAGATGAGTACCACACAGGGAGGAAGTGGGGTACTCTATCCAGTTCTGTTCTACCCCACTTTCCCACCTTCCTTCTCTCTTCAGGGACCCCTCTCACAAGCATCTCCTTCTGGAGGAGGTGCAAGGGCTCCTAACTTCAGAGGCAATAGAAGAGCGACCTCAGGAGCTAGGGGGAATAGGGTTTTATTCCAGATATTTTCTCATCCCCAAGACAAAAGGGGGACTCAGACCAGTACTGGACCTATGGAATCTCAACAAATTCATAAGGAAGTTGAAGTTCCACATGGTCTCCCTAGCCTCAGTCATCCCCTCTCTGGATCTAGGGGATTGGTATGCTGCTCTCGACCTAAAAGAAGCATTCTTCCACATCTCCATCTTCCCTCTGTGATCTTCCCTGTGTAATCTTCCCTCTGTGATTACACTTATTTCAGTGTATCTATCCCTCCTTCCTATATTTTTTTCCATTTTCAAGCGGCTGAGAAGTAGGATCTCTCCCACGATAGCTTATACGATAAATAAATTTTAGTCTTTAAAAGTGCCGCAAGACTCCTAGAGTGTTTATGGAATTTGAGTCCTGCTGGGAAAGTAATTGAGTGGCTAGAATGGATTGTGAACAGAGGTGAAAAAGGTGCCCAGCTTGTCTGTCCGGGTGGTGGAGCTGCCTAATTAAGCAACCAAAGTGAAACAAGTCAGTTTCCAGATTGGAGTCTTTTGCAGAAACGTGATTTACAGATAGTACTGAAATTCCCCTGTTTTTGGAGAAAATGAAATTACTTGCCTCTAATTCTCTTTTAAAAATGTATATCAAGGATTACTGCCTTTTGTGGGTTTTTGGTTTATTTTGTACTTTATTCAGTTGGCTTTCAAATTGGGAGATTTCATCTTCTGTTTCCTTAAAGTGAGAGATTTGAATACTAGGGAATGTAGCATAAGTATTGTGTTGAGGGACGCAAGAAGAGCCCTGCAGGTGTTTGTGGCTCAGTTTTCAAGCTAAGTTTTCCACCTGATTGCATACTATTAGCGTAGACCGAAGAGTAGTTATCTGTTGAGATATGGAACTCTGAAGTACCTGAATTATACATCTCTTTTTCTTAATTTTTCCCATCTTGTAATTTTTCTTGCCTCTAATTCAGTAAGTCATTTTGGGATACAGGTTTGTCTGAAATGCACAATAGTAAATGAAGCTGTCTTATGTTGGACAAGAGAAAATGGATGTTGGTCTACAATACATCAAGAGGATGATCTTGAGTTAAATTTCATATTGAAAACTTACATGAGAATTTCCTGACCATCTTGCATTTAAATTTCTAGTTATAACACTGCAGTTTTGCCTTTTTATAGCTGGAATATTTTTTTCAAGGAAAAACTTAGGTACTGTTCATTTCAACTTATTTTTATACATAAAATTAACACGCCATCAAGGAAAGTATTCCTTAAGTATCCCCACTGGTGCTGCCTGCGATGTGGTAATATGGAATTGGCGCATCCAGTGGTTCTATCTCAGCAAATATGTCAAGAAGTATCTTGAACAATCTGAAAAGCAACAACACATCTTGCTGAGAAGGCCTAGTTGTAGTGTGCCTTGGTGCATCCATCAGTTTGTCCCTAGATGAGCTGAGGAATACCTAGGTATCCCACTTCAATATTGTGGTCTCAGTGTGCTGCTTCGGCTGGTTCCAAATAGGTAGAGAAATAAAGGATATCTTGAAATGTCTTCCTCTACCCTACTTCATGATACCTGCTAGAGTATGAACCTAATCCTAATGCCCCATTGTTCTGATAAATCTTCTTTACTGATGCATATCATCATAACTTCATTTCTACAACAAGTATTTTCAAATAAGTTAAGTTCACTTGTCTGAGTTCATGAGAAATTTGAAATATTGCCTTTAAGGAAGACAGAATCCAGTATTTTACATTAAATTTTTTATATTCCAGTCCAAAAGTGAAATAACTTGCCCAGTTTTCCTGGAAAATTTCCCAAATTGATCCTTGGAGCTGAAAATTTCTCATAACTTACCTTAACCCTATGATTTTTGTAGCAAAAGAGAGGTAAATTAGGACCTTGAATAGAAAGGGCCCTGTAGTTTGACCAAAGAAAGACTTCGATATGTAAACACGTTGATAGCTAAAGAAATGTGTAGGTTACTTATAATTTTTAATACGTAAAATACACTAAAGTAGTGAGTATAGCCACTACTTGAAAGTAATTCATTGATAGTACTGGGCAATGCATTTTTAGAGGATATGAGTGAAAATCTTGCCACACTGAAGTCAGTTGCAAAACTCTGATTTCACTAGACAGGGGATTTCACCTTTGTTTTAAAGTTCAGAAAGTCAGATTAAGAAAAAAAATTATATTGGGAGCATTGTAATTTTACAATACAAAAATATTTCTTGTTTGTAAACAATACGCTTTTTAAATTGTGATCACTTGGATTGTTTGAGTCGCATATGGTGTGTGTGATGGTGTAGGGAATAGATGATCTCTGTGGAAGTCTCTATAGGAATTGTACTGTAATATGGGAAAATGGAAAAATGGATCTCTTACTGAAACTGCCTCTAGTAAGTGAAGTGGTCACTCATGATTGGCACCTAATATATAGTGGTGAAAAGACAAGATTTGTTATATGTTGATATTTTTCCTAAAATGTAATCTGAAAAAAATAGTAAACTGTAAATTCATTATGAAACTTTATAAATAGTCATGCAGAAGACAGTTTTCAATTATCACAACTGAAACTACTACAGCATTGATATGTCATAAGAACCTTTTTTGGAAAAGAGTAAATTTGAGATGTTTGAAGTGATCATGTATTCCAGACTTCTGAGGTAGAAAACTTGGGTATTTTGAAATTCAATATTTCTGCAGTTAATGAATTGTATTGCTCCTCACTATAAATAGGAATATATTCAGATGCTAATGCCTCCACTAATCCAGAAATGGAACATGCTGAAGGATGAGGATAAAGATCTCTTCCCTTTGTTAGAGGTAAATGTTACTAAGTATCTTTAAATGAAGTTGGGCAACCTGTACAATCTCTCTTCTACTAAATTGGTTTTATGTTTATAAATATGTTTAATATAAAGAAATCTGGATCTTATTGTGGGAATCTTTTAAGGATCTGAATTTATAATTGGGCATAAATTAGTGTAGCTCTTAAAAGAATGATCCTTTCTACTGAAAACATGGTTGGGGTTATGACTGTGGAGATTAGATTTAGTGGTAAAAATCTTCATTATGGAAAAGCAGTTTCTGGATAACTTTCATTTTGGCTGGAAAGAGATAC
>ML685768.1:566230-689987 GCA_007922175.1 Pelusios castaneus
GTCAGGTGCGTCTTATGGTCCGAAAAATACGGTAATCCTTCCCTTACTGTGATTTTAAAGATACAAAACATTTGGGAATATTTCTTCTCAGATTAAAAAAAAAATTGGTTTGTTTCATTGAATGCGTCCTCTGTAGAATTTTTTACTACCGATCTTTTTTTATTCTCATAACTTTGCTCCCAGTCAGCTATCTCCTGGTAAACTGAACATTCCCCTTCAGAATCTGTGGCTTGAAAATTATTAACCTACTCCTAAACCCAGGTTTTCCATAGCAGTAGGCTGTTCTACAATTGTCTGAAATAGTGCATAGGCAAAATAGTTCAATTTTTCTCTTCTCTATATTTAAGGAGGGCCTAGTGAAAGAAAGTGTACATTTTCATTATCACATGTATGTTTACTTTGTGTTCCAGTGCCTGTCTTCAGTTGCCACTGCCTTGCAGTCTGGCTTCCTTCCATACTGTGAACCTGTGTATCAGCGTTGTGTAAACCTGGTACAGAAGACACTTGCACAAGCCATGGTATTTTTCTATTATTGTTCCCTGGATTTGTAGAATACAGTTGATTTATTGAGTATGCCACTGATTGTGTATTATATGGGGATTTATAACATAACCATCAAACAACATCTGGCTGACTTAACAAAAAAAAACCGAACCAAACCTTAATTTGCATGCATAGCATGAGAGAATTCAATGTGTTTAAACTGAAGTTTTATATTGTGTTTTAACCAGTGTTTTATTACAGTTGCACAATGCTCAGCCAGACCAATATGAGGCACCAGATAAAGACTTCATGATTGTGGCTCTTGATTTACTCAGTGGCTTAGCTGAAGGACTTGGAGGCAACATTGAACAGCTAGTAGCTCGCAGTAATATCTTGACACTAATGTACCAATGCATGCAGGTGAGAAGAATTTTTTTTAAATCATGATTTTTTTTAAAAAATAAACCTAATGCTAATTGACTTTTTTTCCCTCCTTTTTTGGATTTTTGTTTGTAGGATAAAATGCCTGAAGTACGACAGAGTTCTTTTGCCTTGTTAGGTGATCTGACAAAGGCATGCTTTCAGCATGTTAAGCCTTGCATAGGTATGTTTCTTTTTATATCTGTATTATATCATTAACTTATTTCACATTCTGTTAACTGAAGAAAAAGATGGTGGTCTCTTCGCCATGGACCAGATTGATTTTTCTCAACTTTTTCCCTGTGGTGACATGGTTGGCAGCATGGCCAACTGTGGTGACACAGGAACGCCTCCCCTCCACCAACAAAAAGCTGCCGCCACTAACGGATTTGGTGGTGGCACAAATAGAAACAGCCACTGTAGCTAACAAATCGCTGCCGTTGGTGATATTTCTGGCAGAATACAGCAATGTCTTCCGGCAGTGACGCAAAGTTCCCCTGCCGCTGCAGCCCCCACCACTGCAACATTTGGCAGCTGCACAAAAGCCTGTCTCATGAACAGCCTCCTGGTGCCAGAAAACGCTGCTTGCCACTGGAATAAAACCACGCAAGTGTTTTTTGGTGGCGGGGACCTTTCGGCAACGGGGTGAGTTGTGGCAATACACTCAGCCGTATGGTGCAGTTGAGAAACTCTGGTTTAGACCACATTTTATAAAAATGCTGCATTTTGCTTTCTTCTTAAATTAAATTTAAACTGTTCATGAGTGAATTTCTCCAGACAGATTTTATTTTCCGTTCAGCCACCTGCGTAGCTTTCATTTGTCTTATTGAGGCTGTTTTGTAACTAATGTAGTAACGTTTTGCTGAAAATGGAAAATCTGATCATTTTATCCCAGAATTACAACCTACACTGCTTTTTAAGGAATAACTGTTTCCAGTGCAAACATTTTGCCAGGTGTTTATCATCTCAATGATATGAAGTATGCTTTCATGGCACTTGTTTAAGGAATTAGTTGCAAAATTCCTACTCCTGACTCTTGTTTGTTCTGTATGAGGCATTCCATTAATTTAAACATTATTAGGTTATGAAAAGTTGTGTTTACTGAGAACTTCTAGTTGTGGAGTAAAACAAATTTACTGCACACTGTTAATTTTAAAATGTTGTTCTTTCTAGCTGATTTTATGCCAATCTTGGGAACCAACCTAAACCCTGAGTTCATTTCTGTGTGCAACAATGCTACATGGGCAATTGGAGAAATCTCCATTCAGATGGGTAAGAATTGATTTTTTTGAGAATACCTGTTTAAGTTAAGCGTATATCTTTTTATTTAGTAAAGTAATTGCAAATGAAAAAATTGACTTTTACAGTGTTATTCTAAAGAGTTTTTACACAAAGGATCAATTTAAATTGGTTATTTTAATAGTCATTTTCTTCTGAATTTTTGTTTTTTGTTTTTGTTTGTCACTATTTTAGGTATTGAGATGCAGCCTTATATTCCTATGGTGTTGCACCAGCTTGTAGAAATCATTAACAGACCCAACACACCAAAGACGTTGTTAGAGAACACAGGTACCCTATAACTGAAATGTTTGTGGTGAAGGGAGTTATGTAGTTGTCTCTGTTAGAGGGAAAAAAAAAAACCCAAAACATATCTAGCCTTTAAAAATTGCGTAGGGTAACCTCGCTCCAAAACTGATCTATTTCCCGCCTTTGTAAGCAAAAGCAGCTCTGTTTTGCAGAAGTTTTTACAAGTCTCAGTGCCGCAGCTTTTAAAACCCATTTAAAAAAATGAATAGCTTTGTTAGACTTGGAATACTTTCATTTTGATTTTTTTTGTGCTCAGTGTGACAAATGTATGTTGGAACACGTTTAAAGAATTGGAAGTTTTCTTGTACATTGGTTTATACCTGTATTTTATGTAGAGACACGCACTATATATATATCAACTTTCAAAACCTTGAAAATATAATTGGATATATGAAAACAGCAGAGAAAAACGAAGATTTGGAATTGACAAAAATAATTTAGTACACCAAATATTAGGGAGCAATCAGTTTGGTGTAATAATTGCACTAAAAAAAATTTAGATCTGTAATGGTGATGGTACTGCAATCAGGTTGAAGTGTAAAAAAGTGCAAAAGGTAATTTGCAGTGCCTAATTTTTTTATTACAAATTATGAAAACTGCTTGAATGATGGCATGTACAGTTTATATTCTGGCCAGTGAGAGTGGCCTTCCTATTGGGAGCTGCCGGCAAGTGTATTATTTAACCTGCATTTCTGAGGCTTGTTTCTTTTGCACTTTCAGAGAGCATGTTCTGGTATAAAGAGCACCTTCCATACTCTAGAAAAGCTTAATTAATTATGATTTAATCACTTTCTTTTTACTACATCTTCTTTTTTTTTTATTAGTAATTGAGTGTCCTCTGAATTTTTTCCTCTTCTTCATTTTCCTTTTGGTGAGGAAACCATAGTTCTTTGAGTAGTGTCTTTGCACGTGCTCCACGTGCCTTTGATCTGAGATTTTCACTAACACTGTCTGTTTGGTCTGTCTGTATGCTGCTGATATCTTTATGCCATGCCCTGCACCGAGACTATGTCAAGCTGTGCAGGTGAACCATCTTTAGTTTCTTCTCAGCCACCTCTGCCTGAGATCGAGCTTAACGTGTCTGCATTTTGTGTGCCTCAGCTACTTGCTGAGTTGTACTTAATTTATTTCACTTACTTTGTTAGTAATAGTAGTATTAATAGTTAATTACAGGTTATTGAAAGATTGTTTTATTTCCTTTGGGGAAATGCTCCCTGTGGATGGGTGTTCCTGTTCACAGAGGTTTACATTGCTGCGTGAGATAGTGTCCATTGCCTCATGTGTAGAGTGGCTAAGTGCATTCACAATCACATGTCCTACAGAAGTGCAACTCCTGTTTACTCACAGGGCATGGAAGAACTAGGAAATCAAGCTGGTATTGTTAATAATGGAGCACTCCCTTCACCTGGTTTTGGAGCCAGGTCAGGAGAGCCTCTCTATCTCAATCCCCAGGGTCTCTAGTACCTCTTTGTCCTCAGCGCAGTATTCTTACAATGTAGAAAGCTTTGGAGACTTCATCTAAAGATCCTAAGAAGAGGAGTTCAGTATCCCTCTTAAGATACCCACCTCAAAAAGATCTCTCTCTGACAAGGTCAGCAACCTTTTTAGGTAATGAAGAGCTAAAAGGCTCCTCTGGTCCCAGCGAAGTGGGAAAATCTTGTAGCTTTATGAATAGACATGGCGCGGAGAAGGCACCAGTACTGTGTAGAGAAAAGGGTTAGAGCAAACAGAAGATTGGTGCTATTGGACTTAACCCCTCTCTGAGTATGCTTATTGAGCTATTTGGTGCTGTGTAAGACAACATCCATCTACTCAGTGCTGCCTGCAAAGACCTCAAAACTATCAGAATCTTCTTGCAGGGGCAAGTGTGCTGGTCTGTCGGTACTACAACCTAACTCAGTACTGAAAGACTTTTGATAGCTGAAGGACTATTGGTGACTGTTGAGCCCTGTCTCTGTTGCTGGCAGGTACCATGCATCAGTGGATACTGAGAACATCCGTCTGGACGTTTATATGTTTTCAGTCCTGTCACTTCGCTTTTCAGTCAGAGCTCTCCTGTTGGAGGAAGAAGAGGATGATGATGGAGTGCTCCATTAAGTATCATCCATCTCTGTTGGGTATTCTTCTTTGTACCCATGTACAAAACCCCTTTTCTCAAGAAGACAGAAAATATCCAGGGATCTCATCACACCTGATGGGAGCAACCCCGGATACCAGCTCCTTCCCCTTTATGGTCATAGATGGCCATATTGAGACCCCTGGGCATTTTATTTTTTGTGGGTCTCCAGGGCCCCATCCCTCTCTCATCAGGATGATAGGGAGAACCATGTATCTCCTCCTGAGCAACAGGAGGAAACATTCAAGGATCAAGAGAAAGGTGGATAAATTAATCTAGATCCCAAGCTTCCATCTTATCTTTACCAGGTGAGGTAGCAATGCTGCCTCCTCATTGATGGCCAGGGATTTTCAGCAGTTTCAAGACCTCATTAAACAGTGGCAGACTTCTTACAGGTGCCTCTTGAAGAAGTCGGAGAATCCCAACACAAGCTGTTATACAGTCTTCGTTTTGTGTCTCCATCCAGAGTTGCCCTTTCCATCAGCAAGGCAAACTTGAGGTACCATAACACCCACATGTAAGAGAGCTGATTTTAAATAGTATTATGTTTCAATCAAGGACTTTTAAGTTGCTAGTTTCTCACTCTCCATCAGCTCTCTGATGGTTATGATGATGAACAAATGGGGGAAACAGCATCAGTATAAATCTACCTTGTATGATGGATCAGATGCACCAGGACCTTCTGGAAAGAAAATGTTACCAATCAGCAATCCTGCAGCCCTGCACTGTGAAATATCAGGTGCTGATGACCAAATACAGTTTTACAAATTATGAAAATTTGGCTCCTTTTATTCCATGCTTTATTCACAGTAAAGGGAACAATTTCAGCCTACCATTGCCAAGGGAAAATTATGGACCATAACATAACTCTAGGTAGCTTTTGATGCTTCAGATATCACAGCCTGTTCAGTCTCCACACCAGTGGTGATGTGCAGGGCATTCTGACTACAGTGCTGTGGTTTTCTCAGAAAAGTCCACCATATGATAAAGGATCTCCTATTTGATGGTCTGAAGTTGTTCCTGGAGACTACCGAAGAGTTGTTGCATACTCGTAAAGACTCTACATTCATTGAGCAACTACACTCTTGTGAACAAAAGAAAATTGAAGTGAATAACAAATGGCTCAAACATCCCATCAGATGCAATTCACTGCTTTTGAGGTTGATGGAACCACCTGGAAACAGATGTAGATTCCAGAGCAAAAAACCCAGTAACCTATCCAACACTAGTTCACAGCAGATTCAATAAAGCATCAGTTTTGAGGGGATGGTTCAGGTTTTGGACCCTCCCTTGTCTCTAGCCTGTCAGCTGCAATGATTTGCCTGCATTTCCCCACTCGGGGACTGACTCCTGTTTCTGACAAACAAGGAAACATGGAATCACTTCTTTGTTTGGGAGAGAGCCAGTCCCTGATCATCACAGGGGAAGGGGCTCGTACTTGTTCTTGAGGTACTTCTTTGTATTAAGGAAAATAGGAGAGCAGAAGCCAGTCTTAAATTTCAAACTCCTAAGCAAATTTGTGAGGTCTCAGAAGATCAATATGGTGACTCTAGCAGTTGTGTAATTCCTTCTCTAGATTCAGAAACTCGTTTTTGGCTGTCATTCTTCAAGGTACATGTTTTCGTATAGTGATACACTTAAGCGATGGGTCTTCGGTGCCTGGAACCAAGCCTCCATTGCACCTTCCCCTGCCTCACGCCCCGCCCACACATGTGCATACAAGATGGGTCCTGGCATCTCCTCCACAGTTGCCCTGTACCTGTGAGGGGGCATGAGGCCTGGGAGGACATGTGCAGGCATGGCTCTTCTTTGTGCCTTTCCCCTGCACTTACCCATCCTGTGGTGCCTGCTTCTCCCATTCCAGCCCTGCTGCCAGGTCAGATGGAGCAGCCTCAGCCCTGGTCTGGGGAGAAGGAAGGCACAGCACAGACCTACATGATGTGCGTGGGATGGGGGTGCTGGCCTCTATAGGGTGCCCCTTGGCCCCCTGACCCCAGTGTGTTGTGAAGTACTGGCCTGGTGTGCCCCTCCTTCCCCCCACCCCACAGGCTCCTGGTCCCTCCTTATAGCCACTGTTCTTAAGACTCTTGAAATCTCTTTTTGAATGTATAGTGATCTACTTTCTGCTGCATTTGTTCGTGGAAACAGACTTCACAGTGGCTATTCCATCAGACTGCAGAGTCTGAGAAAGAGAGGCAGCAGAAACTCTGTTCACAGTACTTTGCAAAGACAGAATTTCCTACCTACTACACCCTTGCTTTCTTCCTAAAGTATTTGCTGAATCAGATAATTTTTTCTACTAGCTTTCTTTCCAAAACCACATCAATTCCAATCTGGAGCCCACCTTCCATATGCTGCATGTCAGGAAAGCACTAGTCTTCTAGCTAGATAGGACTAAATCTTTTTGTAAATCTCTGGGCTGTTTTGTTTAGATAGATAGAGCAAAAGGTTCAGCTATTTCTATCTAAAGATCATCAAAAGGGATTTTGGGAGATATTGTAGCTTGTTACAGTGCTGACAGCATTCCACTTCCTGCTGGTGTTCCAGCTCATTCAACAAAGTTACAATCTACATCTGTGGCTCTACTCAGTGTTCCAGTATCTGAGATATGTGGAGCTGCTACGTGGTCTTCAGTACATTCCTTCTCAAGGCACTATCCATTAGTCGATACCTCTAGATCTGATGCAGTTGGCAGTGTGGTGCCTGTGTTCTGGACTCTATTCCAAAGCTCATTACTCCTTATTGGGGACATTGCTGAAGTGTTTCCTGAAGTGGAGCGCACTTAAGGATACTACTCAAAGAAGGAAGAGGTTACTCACCCTGTACAGTAACTAGTTCTTTGAGATTTGCCCTCCTGTGGGTTCTCCACTACCTGCCCTCCTTCCCCTCTGATTCAGAGTTTCCTTCGAGAGACGGGTGGTGAAGCAGTGGAGAGCTTTTTGCCTGTACAGTTTGATGTAGCCTTGGTGCAGGGCATGTGGATGTGAGTAGTGCATGCATGGGTCGAATGGACACTGCTAATGCAAATCTGTCAAAAGGCACCTGAAGTACATGGACACCTGAAATGGAGCATCCATGGGGACATATTTTGAACGATTTACTGCACAGGGTGAGTAAGCTCTCTCTTAGACAAACATCACAAGCTGATGTCATGGATGCTGATGTCATTGACACTGATGTCATAAGTACTGGATTTCCCTGTGCCATGAGAGGTTTAAAAAAAGAGAAATTGAAAGTTTTAGTTTGTATGTCATCTCCAGTATTTTGTGAAACTAAATGTTAAAAACTAGTTCACAAAATTAGTGTGGAAGGTGAACTTTAAGAAAAACTAGCTGCTTGGCATGTTTTAGATCCTGTTTTTATTTGAGACCATTTATGAGCAGCTATATGAAATAGACTGCCAAATGGTAATATTGACAAATGAATTCTGTTTTTCTTCTCATTTATTGATGTAATAATTGATGTGTCCAGTACTCAAGTGATTTGCTTCTATTATTGTTGCAGATGTTATAGAAGCATCCAAACTCTGAATTTTTGTTTACTCTTTAATAGTTGACTTAAATGTAGATACGTAACTGCAAATAAATGTTGAATGTGGTGTACTTAAAAGAAGTTTGTTGTAGGATATCACCCTGTATACTATAATGTGTTCTAAATAGTTTTTCTATTTAGGATATTAACCTAAGATGCCATAGATATTTACATTTTCTTGTTTTGTATGGTAATAATGTGATTGTGTTTAACTTAATTACATTTTTCAGGAGAGACAAAGATATACGCCTCAATAAAAAAGTCATTGCCTAAGAAATGGATAGGTGGCACAATCTTCAGCCTACACAAAATATTGCTCTCTGTTTAGGTTTCTGCAATGTGAAAGATGAGTGGAGTTTATATGGCTTTATAAAGCCTTGTAATATAAACATACTATATATAAACTGTCCATCTTTCTCACTGCTAATGTTATGTGTCTGTATTAAAATTGGCACTGGTGCTGTGAAGTTACACTTAAAATTAATTCAGCTGAAAATTTTCATGCCATGGATATTGTAGATATGGAAAACTATTATATGATCAATTTTATTAAAGCAAAGTTAATTTTAAAAAACTATCATATCATACAACAAACTTGACTGGAGAGAACATCATCTGCTTTATTGCATGTTTCATGGGAGTGCTCACAAATGGCTGTTTAATTAGAGTGTTGCATAGTATGTCTCTTGAACATAGGTTTCCTTTCTCTGCTTCATATGAATCTGCTGAATTTTAGTATTATTCATGTAGTTTGCTTAAGTAATCTTTAAACATTATTCCCCACCCCCTCCTTCTGAAAGATTAATCTGTGAGTTGAGTGAACACCATTAAGGCATTCTTGTGTGATCACCTTTTTCAGTCTGCCCCTTACAGTAAACAAATAAACTAAGTTATCTATTCAGTCAGAAACATAAATGGTTACACTTATTTTTGGGCTAATATCTTTATGCCAGAAGTCAGATTCTCCCAGGAGAAGTCCTGTGTGTTCAATAATCAGTGTGGTTAAGGACCCTATTTCACTATGATAATGTTTATAGATATTAATGAGCTCTCTACCTGCTGTGAGTTAATTTAGAAAAAAAAAGTGTTGCTAAAAATCATGAAGAAATTAAATATATGAAGTTTTTGGCAAGAAAAGTGCTTGCATGTTAGTATTTTCAGGTAGATGAAAGAGCATATTTGAATTAACCATGTTCTCTGGGTTTGATTTTTAATGTTGTAATCTAATGCAAACTTTAATTCTGAAATCCAAATAGTGCAAGCTTAAAACAAAGTAATATTAAATCACTTAGTCTATTCAGTGGATATTATAAAGTGGAAATGTTTGGTGCCTTTTTACGAGGAACATTAGAAACAATACATGTGAGTAGCTAGTTTATCACTGACTTCTAAATAATGAGATTGCAGAGCTAAATATGAAGAGGGCAAAGTCAATCTCTCTGTTCAAATGGCTTTTGGATTTTAAATTGTGTTTTGGTGTTCTCTCATTACTTATTTAATTCCCTTTTTTTTTTTTAAAACCCAAGAGTATGCCATATATGTTGCTGCCCTTTACATTTGGGGGTGGTAGTAAACAGCACTAGTGAAATCTTACGTTTATTATCATACACAGATTCTGTTGGTTTCTGTTTCTGAGTTATTTGTTGTTTTTTCTTTATTTTTTCTCCTTCCCCCTCATTTGCTCATGTCTTGGTTGGCGTTTGGTGGTGTATAACCGTGATTGCGTTACCTTAGCAATAACAATTGGTCGTCTTGGTTACGTTTGTCCTCAAGAGGTGGCCCCCATGCTACAGCAGTTTATAAGACCCTGGTGTGTATTATTCAATCTTTTTTTTTTAATTCATTTTTCTTCACTTTCTTTCTTTCTTCCTTTCTTTCTTCTCTCTATCTCACTTTTAGATATATTTTTTCAGTTGGTTACAAAATCACAATCCTTAATCATTGCCAACCATGTGACTAATCTTGTCCTATCAGGTTTGTGAGTTTTTAGTAGCATCGTCATGTATATTTTATGTTGTGGCTAACGACTAATTGATGCATGGGATAAGATTGTCACATGCTTGCTGTGTTAATAAGCTTGATTATGAAAGAGCATTTTAAAATCCATCAGAATGATAATTTGATGCATGCAAGTACTGTAAAAGTTAAACTATGCATTACATTACATTAAAAAATTCACTCTGAGACTTAAATTGCTGTAAGGAATACATGTTTATAGATTTTTGTATGAAATAGTTTGCTTGCTTCAGTAAAAGTTAAATAACTGTTCTGTAAGTGGTATCTGATATATTTCATACTGGCAGTATGTTCTGCTTCTAATGATAGCTCTTATCAGTACTTTGGTTTAACGTTTTAGTGGTATTTAATGGAATACAGGTCACACTTTTTAGAAATCATAATTGTACATGATACACCATTTACAATTAAATTCTACGCAATGTAGAAGTTTCATCATCTCTAACATCTGAAGTTAAATGCAAATAAATTACACATGAAAAGAGACTCTGAAATCTTTTTCACATGTTTTGAAAACACAACTAAAAAGATCTCAGTGTGACTCTTATACCATCAAATACTGTCAACTGGTTAATTAAATTAAATAAAAACTGATTCTGTTGCCTAACAGCCTGGTTCTCCAATTGAATAGGTGTACCTCTCTGCGGAACATAAGGGATAATGAGGAAAAGGATTCAGCTTTCCGTGGGATTTGTACCATGATCACAGTCAACCCTAGTGGAGTAGTCCAAGTAAGATATTTGCTTCGATCTTTGATGTTTGTTCTGACAAATTTATTCTAAAAATTGGTTGGAATAATGGGTTTAAAAAAAATTGTATGCTGTAGAAGTTAAGCATATATTGGTCCCTTTCTGCTTCTGGGGGAACAATAGCTAGTATAAAGTGGTGTTGCTTCATTGATATCAAGAGGATTAAATCATATCGGCTGAGGATCTGACTCGGTTTGGTTTTTTTTCCTCCTCTGGTTGCTATAATTAAAATAGAAATACTGAAGACACACAGTTAACTCTAGATACTTTATTGCATTCCTTGCCAAAAAGTAGTATGTTTATAAAGTGGTTGTATTGTATCCTAGTTTACGTACTGTTTTTATGTCCAATTAATATTTTTCCTAAATCTCAGCATCTCATTCAAAGTGTGTACAAACCATATTTTTAATTTCATAAAAAGAAAAACTTACTTCATACTGACTCCCTTACCCAAAATGTTCTTCGTACAATTGGGAAAATGAATAGATATTAGACTATTAAAAACGTGTGTGTTTTACTGTTAGTCTGTATATCCTGAATCTGTACTATCTTGACAAAAACCACTAGTCTTTCATTCAATCATTCAGTTGTCATTTGTCTATCATAATTTTCTTTTCAAAACAGCTTCAAAACTTAAAAAGATAACCTTTAATTAACGTAATTGTAAAATAGCATATATGTGCAAAATCTATTTGAAATATAATTTGTCTAATATGCACTAGTGATTTCAGATACCAGTTAAATGTTATAAATTGCATAGTGTCACATTCCCTTTAAGGGCACATTCCATGGAAAAAGATTTAGGCATGCTTAATTTTAATAATGTTGTGTGAATCTAGAGTAATCAGTTCAGATGTTCTTCTATATTTACGGTGTACACACAAATAGCATAATAACCTGTATCAAATCAAGGTAGTACAAAAAATTACTCACTACCCACCATATGTTAAAACTGACAATGATTAAAGTTGATTCTTTGGTTTTACTACATTTTATCATGGTTTCAGTATCTCAACAACTGATGTTGCTGATTAGGTTATAATTACTACTTCAGATTGAAAATAAATCCATTCTGTTAATAGTTTTTTTTTTTTTTTTAAATTGCAATGGTTAGAATAGCCTTTCCATATTACTCTGCAGTTTTTCTTTAATCCCACTTCATCCTAGTGTTCCTTTTATTTAGAAGACACATAATGTACTGGTTAGAGTAAAGGACTGAGAGTAAGACCTGGATTATTGTCTTGTTCTGACATCTCCTGTGTGTCCTTGTTCAAGTTGCTTAATCTCTGTCTCTTAGATTCCTTTTTTATAAAATGAGGATAATGTTTGCCATACCTGCCTTGATGGTGTGTGTTGTGAGGTTTAATGTGTGTGTGAAGTGCTTCCAGATCTTCTGATAAAAAGTATTGCTTTGTGTTTCTTTATGTATGCTGTTTTATAACCATTTTAGTGCAGCATAAAGTTTTTACTGGCATAATTTGCTATGACTATAACTTTCAAATAGTGAAGTAATGAACGAGTTATGCAGAGCATCATAAACAAGTATCAGAAAATCTATAATTATTCATTTAGCCTCCTGTTACACAGAAAACACTTCTAGAAACATCTGCATTTAAAAGAAAACTGAAAAACTGTGGATGCATTTTACAGTCTCTGTGCCTCTAAAGCTAAGCAGTAAATCACAATATACAGATTAAATGTTGGGAGGGATGTTATATTGCAGAAACTTCTGAAGTAGGCCTTCAAAATGTATATTGGCTTGACTTTTAAATCTCATAATTTTTTCATCTTCTAGGGCTATAAACAAAGATTGTGATTCTAAAATGTTGATTTGTAACAGGGGTGGCCGAACTTACTGACCATCTGAGCCACATTCAGTAATCTTCAGAAGTTTGAAAGCTACAAGACACAAACAACCTTTGCACATGCATTTTTAAAAAAATATTTACATACTTACTCTATCGTGGCTAATTACTGCTAAACAGTGATTAATTCGTAATGAAGGAGGTTCCAGGGATCAAGCAAGTGGGTTTAAACCCCCCACCACCACCACCAAAAAAAAAAAAAAAAAATCATAACTGATGCAGCAAGCCCAGAGGTACTGGGGCTACGAAATGCCATGCCTAGAGTTGCTGTGGCTCAGCCCTGGCACAAATGAAACACTGCTACTAGAGCTAGAGACCTTGTAGGTCTCCATCCTGGTTGTAAGTCCTTGGAAAGCCAGTTGGTATTTTGTCAAGATGGCATGGAAGGGCTTGGTCAGATATTGATTTGCAAGAATTGCATGATGTTTGATTTTATGAACTTCATCACACAATACAGCGATTCAGTTCTGTGTTGTGCTGAAAGTTGAAATGAGTCACACACTAGTCGTCTTGAGTTGAGGATACTTCATTCCTGTTGCTTGCTTCCAGAACTCATTTCAGAATGTGATTTATGCATCATCTTTAGAGCCTGGTCCTCCTGGAGTTTCAGTAGTTCCATTTCTACAGTAGATATCTCTCTAACCATGGTTTTGGGAATCGGACAGTCATTGTATCAGTCCTTTGCTGTAGCCAAGGGGATGGGAGATCAGTGCTACCCTCCCCCGTCGATAGCAGGGAGCATGACAAAGCACTTCACCTAGGTCCATAGGCACTGGGGTCCCTGCTGGAGTCAGAGGAGGGAAGCACTGAATTTTCCATCCCCTAGCTGCAGCTGGAAGTCACTGCTTAGGTGACCCAGGTGAAGCACACAGGGCTGCATGGTATGTGCGGTTTCCCTCCTGCAGACAGAGAGACAGGAGATCACCAAGGAGGCAACCTCCTTACTGAACTCTTTCTGGCTGGCTGCAATGGTGGGGAGCTTGCTGGAAGAGACTGGTGGCCCTTTGGGGGTCGTAAGAATATCTCTGGCCCTTAAGCCAAAAAGGTTGAGAACCACTGGTCTAAATGCTTCTGCCTTGTGGTGAGGTGGGAGGGCTAGGGGCTTCTGTCCTGCAAGGAGTTGTCATCTTAGGACTTCTGCTCTGCAGTGGATAGTGGGATCTTGGGCCTCCAGCCCTGCAAGAGGGCACCTTCTGGGGTTTGGAACTTCAGCCCTGCTCCTGTTTGAAGCCACTGGTGCTGGCAGGAGCCTCCCACAGTGCTGAAGCCCTGAGCCACAACAGATGCTTCACACAGGGCTGAAGCCTGAGCCCTCCCTCCCCTCAGGGCAGAAGCCGTGGGCTTCCCCTCACCAGTGTAGTAGGGAGAGAATACGTTGGTGGTGAGGAAAGGGGGATTTGCGACTTGTATTTTAACTATTAAAGGGCTGCATGAACCCCATGAGCTGTGGTTTGGCCACCCCTGATATATAAGCACCTAAGGAACTGGCCAGACTTTAAAACATGCTGAATACTCAGCAGCTTCCATTGAGGTCAGTGGGATCTGCTAGGGGGTCCAGATACCATGGTGATAAGTGACTATCTATGAATTAGAAGTGGAGCCTGTCTTTATCTACCCATGTAACTATACTAATTAATTTTTTATTTGACGCCTGCCTTGCAACTTTAGTAAGCAGCCTAGCTGTTGCATTTTGGCTCCTTCAATTCACGCCACTTCTGCCTTATTCTCTATATTATGCTTGCATCCCTCCTGCTCCCACCGTGCTTTCATTAATTGTGATTTTTGAAGACTCAGTTAACACACAGCTTCAAAAAAAAAAAAAAAAAAAAAGTGAATGAGGGGGAGGAAGGGGGTGGAAGCAGGGAAGAAAAGGAAACAGAGTTCTTTATTTAATCTTTATATAGTAGTCTTCCTATGTTCCTGAAATGTCAGGTGTATGTTTTCAACTTCATATGAAAGAGATGTGGTTTAATGGCTGGGCAGTGGATACATAACCAGAGCAGATAAACACAGGATGCAGGTTTTTTTTGGAGTGGGGTGGGGTGGGATCGGAGGGTAGGCTGGATTTATGATACCAGTGGGTTACAAAAGCTTCATATCGGCTGTGTTGTCTTTTGTCCTTAACTCTCCTTAGAGGAGGAAAACAGCATCCATAGGACGGTATCAGTGGGGGGTGAGGGTAACTGTATTATAGCTGTAAGTTTGCAGTAGTCATCTGTCTTTTTTTCTGAGAGATTTCCATGGCTTTTTGGATCTTTCCAGTGCAATGCATTTAGTTGGACAAGTCTATAAGGAAAAGAATAGAGGCATTCAATCTTAATGGCTTTCAAACTATCTTATACAAATATTAAACTAACTTAAAAGTAAATCTAAAGTAAAATTGAAACAAGTGTGAATTGAAGCTCAGATTCTTGCAAAACTTACAAATTAAAAATGCAGTGTGTTATGTTGACTTAATTTATGAATTGAAAGGATGCAAATATGAATTTTCTAACCTATATAATGTTTACTGTTACAGGACTTTATATTTTTTTGTGATGCTGTTGCATCATGGATTAGCCCAAAGGATGATCTCCGAGACATGTTCTGTAAGGTAACGTTTCTAATTTAAAAGAAAATATAAAGCCTTCCTTTTATGGCTCCTTCATGTCTCTCTTGCCCCTTTCTCTACTACTTTTCTTGTTCCCATTCCCTTTTTACTTTGGTCTATTTGTGTTTATGGAAGGAAAAAAGGAAAATTGTATCCCAATAAGGGAGTCACGATGTATGGGACTAGATTTTAGATAAAACTTCACCAAAGCAAAAATGTGTGAATAGATTTTAAAAAATATACTATACACTTGAAAATACTACAAATTTGCAATTTTAGCATTGTTGAAAGTTTGTTTGCAAATGGGTGAGAGGGTACAAGCTTTACAAATGCTTATTTATGGTCATGCCCAGTAAAATTTGGCTATGTATGGAAGAACCAGTATTTGTGTAATACAATAAACAATTAAACTTCTAAACTTCAATTAAAAATATTTTAGTTAAATAAAATGAGCTATAATTTTGCCTAAAAATGTATGGCTACTTTTTTATTTTGGATGATTTAGCAGAAAGGAAATAAGGTTTTCAGTTTTATGTTAACTCTGGTTAACATGGTTTCAAATAATCTTGTTTATAGATGATAATGTCTTTTGGTATTGTTGATGAGCCTTCGAGACTTCGTCAGCTGCAGTTAAATTGAGACACAGCAAAGTTGAAAGAATCTAATTTTCAGTGTTGCCATGCAGAAATAAATACTATAGGAAGGCTGTCTATATTTAAAAAAAAAAAAAAAAAAGTTATATATATTTTGTCCTGTACAAAGTGTTTGAGAAATTAATGATTTTTTTAGATTTAATTTTCAGCACCAAAGAATTAACGTCCGCATTTCCTGATAATGCAATCTAAAAAGCCTTATTAGTTGCATGTCATGTGAGGGTTAGGCAGAAAAGTTATCAGATTTTGGGACTAGGACTGATTTTTATTTTATTTTCCTCGAGACATGAAAACCACACCCTTTTCTAGCTTTTAAAGTGAATCACGAAAGCAGATGCTTGTTTCTTTTAATTCTGAAAAAGATAAAAGAAAAGAATAAAGAAATACTTCATCCTGCCATTTCTGAGTCCAGTTGCTTCAGCTGCCCCCAGGACTCTGGGCCTTCAAGCAGGATATCTTAGACACTTATTTTTTTCAATCCTCAGCTTCCAATAGTTTTCTTGTTTTCCCTTCAGACGACGTGGATGTAAATTGAACAGAAACTCTAATTTCAGCATTTTAGCCTGACAAATAGTGGCGGGGGGAAGTGGGAAGGATTGCTTTTTTTCCTGGCCAGGACCTGATTTAGCTGAGCCCCATTAAGGAACTTAAAGCTCCAGAGATATACACCTTCCTTTTGCTGTCACTTAAAGACTGACAGGAGAATTCTTTCAGCCATAGGGAGAAGTCTGAGCCATTTTCTGAGTTGCACAGGACCATTTCTATCAGGACCATTAGTAGATTTTGTGTCCCTGAAGAGTCCTGCATATTAGGAGCTTCAGCTAAGGTCTTGAAGTATTTTATTGAGTCTGTTGACCAAAGAGGAAAGTACTTCCATGAAAGGAGAAAAGTCCTTTGAAGTTGGAATCTCTCTTAAAGAGCAGATATGAATTTGTGATCAAGTGGGTTTTTTCAGCCATTGTATCTGTGAATCTACTGCACCAAAATTTTTACATTCCTGTGTGGCATACTGAGGGGAAAATGGATCCAGGGATTCCATCAGACAGGGATAATTTAATGCTTCAGGCTTAATTATATTTCCTATGTACTTTAGTTACTATCATGTTTTCTGCTTTCCTTAACAAAAATGTAATAGGACTGCAGTTTTAGTTACTTTTTTTTTGCCTTTGAATGAGATACCGTACCTATACCCCACCAAGAACACTTTGCCATGTGTAGGTTCTTTGAAGACAATCGGAGGCAACCCTTCCAGAAAGCAGGTTAGGTAGAGGATACTTTTCAGACTTTGCCACTTTTTATCTTTTTCCAAACTAGTTTCAAATCACCCTCTTAAATGTGGACAAAGGCCTCTGAGCCCTCATTGAGGACAGAATAAATCTTCATACCAGAAAAGCAACATAGGTGGATAAATGTCACTTCTTGGTGATTTTTAAAATGATAGCAGGTAAACTATGTTTCTAGTGATGTCCACGAGGTACCATCCAGGATTTGCAGATGCCTCCTGGAAAATATCAGTCAAATATGCAAGAGGTTTGTTTTAGCAGCACAGTGTCTGGAAAATATGCATGCCACCAAAAACTCTGGTGAGGAGAGATTCTTGAAAGTGTGTACCTTTCTCTGCAGCATTGAAAGTGGTTTTGGGTATCTTCCTGGTTTTCACTCAAGTGGTTGAGCACTGTGGGTTTTTTAAGAGGTCAGGATAGAAATCTGAACTATGAAAGCCCCAGTGGAAGTACTTGACTTGTCTATTGACCTGAACCTCTCGTACCTTCAGCTGAATTGACCTGAACCTCTCGTACCCCTCGTACCTTCAGCTGAATTTTTTTTTCTGGCAAGTTGGGGTTCTTCTTCGAGAGCTGCTCATGTCCATTCCCACTGTAGGTGCATGCGCCCCCGCGTGCACAGCCATCGGAAATTTTTCCCCTAGCAACCCCTGCCTGGCGTCCAGCGCCCCCTGGAGTGTCCTGCCTCCACTGAGGTATACTAGGGGACCCTGGGACCCAGCCCTCCAGTCTTCTTCTTTCCGCCTCGTGGCAGCCATCAGGACTCCTGCTTGCTCCGGCAAGCCTCTCCCCTTCTTATTTTGTTGCAAAGACGAACTCTACTCTGGGACTACCAAAGTCCCCAGGATTTAAGCCCTGCTTGGGCTGAGGTAAAGCGTTTCCCCTGCTTGAAGTGCCTAGGGGAAATGCACTGCAAGGACAACTGTCCATTTGCAGGGGTTTTAAACCCCGAGCTCAAAAGGACCGGGAGAACAGACTCTCCTAGAGTTGGCACGGCTGCAGGCTCCAGCCACCGGCTAGTCCCCCACTCTGGCGGCGGCAACTCCCCGGACCTCGATCTCCCCCGGACGGCAAAGTCTGCCCCGGGACCACCGGTGTAGCAGCTCCCCCAGAGCCACGGCGGCACTGGGGTCGAGCTCCACCCAGCACCCTCAGAGGGATCAGGATCCACGGAGCCAGCCTCGCCTGTACATGGCCCCAGGCTCTCCCAGGGATGCGAGGAGCTCCCTGCTGCGGCAAACCCCCTCCATGCTGGAGGCGTTTTTGGCCGCCAGGTCCCTAATGGACCTTCCCACCCCCCCCCCCCCCCCCAAGGCACCGGGGGGCTCGGCACCCAGCCCGCCGCGGTGCAGGAGACCGCGGCGCCGGCTGCACCGTGGGACCCCCGCCAGCCTACCTCGGTCCCGGAGGCCCCAGTGCCGACTCCACTCCGGGAAGTGGACTCTGGTACCGGCTCGGGGCCGGCCGACTCGCTGCTGGATCCCCCCGGTCCTGGAGTGACTGGTGCAGCACAGCCCGGTGCTGCAGGGAAAGCTCCTCCCCAGCCCGGGACCCACGCACAGGGGAGCCTGGTACCGAAACCCCGGTGCTGCAGAGAGAGCTCCTCCCCAGCCCGGGACCCACGCACAGGGAAGCCCCAGCACCAAGCCCCAGCACCGCAGGCAGCATGGCTGACGCTCTGGCCAGCAGGCAGCAAGGGGCTTTCCTCCTGCCCGGAGCTGCATTCCGAGCGGTCCTAGTGCGGACCTAGTTCCTTCAATTTAACCCCCTCGGCACCGTTCCCAGGGAAGGGACAAGACTGCCTGGACCAGGCAGGGCTCTGGGACTCTGGACTCGAGCCCAGCTCTCACAAAGCCCCCACAGGCACTGATGAGCTTGCCCCCTATAAGGGTCGCAGACCCTGGGCACAAGAAAAGAAAGTGGGACCAGGGAAAGGAGGTCCTCCCCATTTTTACCCCCCGCCCCCAATCCTCCACAATGAGCTCAGCCACACCAGAGCACCGCTCTGCCAGTTGTCACCGGCACAAGCGGCAAGGGAGTCACAAGGTGCAGAACAGGTCCAGATCCCCAGAGGGAGTATACTGTAAGTGGAGGCAGCGCGCTTGGTCTCCCCCTCCAGACTCCCACCGCCCTAAAAGGCATGAGAAGCCCCGGGGTAAAAGACGGAGACCAAACAAATCCGTGGGTGGTGACTCAGGCTCAATGGCCATACTGGATGTCATGCGTAGCCATGGAGAACTCCACCTTTCAGTCACTCCCATCACTACATAAGAGATCAGCCCCTAGCGCATTCCACCCTTCAACGTGGAATGCTGTGACTCCCAGAGGGCCAGTTCTCCTGGGCAAGATGGGACTACACTACATCCCACAAACCACTCCTGAGCCCAAACTGGGAGCCGCTGCCCAGGGACCTTCTAATGTCCCGGATGATTTCAAAACCTACCAAGACCTGCTCGGGAGAGTAGCGTCAAATCTAAACATGCAAGCGCGAGAACTCAGCGAGACTCCAGACAGCCTCTCTGATGTACTGGGACCTAGTACACCTTCCAGAGTGGCGCTGCTGGTTTATGATGGAGTTCTCAGGATCATAAAAGCACTGTGGCAAACGCCTGCTTCTGTGCCCCCAACCTCCTAGGCAGCAGAAAAAAGGTACTACGTTCCCGCCAAAGGGTTTGAATACCTGCTTGGACATACCACCCTGAACTCCCTAGTGGCGGACACAGCGAACCAAAAGACAGGCAGGGGCAACCGAGCCCAACGCCCAAGAATAAGGCCCACTGGAGACTGGGTAACCTGGGAAAGAAGTTTATTCAACAGCGATACTCCCCCTCCGTATCACTAACCACCAGGTGCTCCTGGGAAGGCACAACTACAACCTGTGGAGATCTCTGAAGTGCTTCAGTGAGTCCCTCTCCCAGGAGCAGTTGCAGGACTTCCTCGCGATCCAAGAGGAAGATTTAGCGGTGGCAAAGGCTTGACTCCAGCTTCTTATGACTCCACCGACACTGCTGGAAGATCCATCGCCTCAGCTGTCTGTATGAGAAGGGCAGCTTGGTTACTCTCCTGGGGCCTCTCTCTAGTGGTCACCAGAACATCCAGGACCTTCCCTTTGAGGGCCCAGAGTTGTTCTTCAATAAAGACTAGTGAAAAGCTGCATGGCCTACAGGACTTGCGGGCCACTCTGAAATCCCTGAGCTTGTATAATCCAGCCCCATGTGATGGGCATTCAGACCTCTACCTGCAGGGCCTCAGCAGCAATATAGATTCCCCTTCAGAGATTCGCTCCCTATAGACAAAGGGACAGAAACAGAAACTCAGGGAGGCGACAGCAAAATGCAAGCGCATCTTCTACACTCCTTCAGCAAAACCGTTCAGGACCCCCACCGGGCACTAGGGAACAGTTTTGATGGTACCTCCGGGGGTGCCCAACCAGTCTCACACCACATCACCCTCCTGTTCCTGGACCGCCAGTTCCCCTTTGTCCGGGAATGGTCCAGGATAACGTCAGACAGATGGGTCCTAAGAACCATTGCCAGGGGTTACTCTATCCAATTCTCGTCAATGCCCCCCACCTCCCACCACCGTCGTCCCTCCCATGGGAGCTCTCCCACGAACAGACACTTCTCAAGGAAGTGCAATCTCTACTCTCGCTGGGAGCGATCACAAAAGTTCCACCTCAGGAAAGAGGAAGAGGTTTTTACTCCAATTACTTCTAGTCCCCAAGCCAAATGGAGACTTCACACCTATCCCGGCCTACGAAAACTGAACAAATATATTGTGAAACAAAAATTTCAGGATGGTGTCTCTAACGCCCATCATTCCGATACTCGATCCCGGAGACTGGTTTGCCGCCCTCGACTTGAAGGACGCTTATTTTCATATAACTATCCTCCGGCTCACAGGTGCTTCCTTTGTTTCAGCCTAGCAGGAGAACACTACGAATTTACCGCTCTGCCCTTCAGCCCTTCATCGGCCCTGTGTGTTTTTACGAAATGCGTGGTGGTGGCTTACCTCCGTCACAACTGGGTGGACATATTTTTCCCTATCTCAACGACTGGCTAATTGGGAAAATCCCGAAGCCAAGTCAGGTCAGCCGTGGCACTAGTTTGAGCACGTGCCACAGACTGGGCCTCCGCATAAACAAACAAAAGTCCACTCCAGACCCGGCGCAGAGCATAAATTGCATAGGGGCAACACTAGACTCTCGTCGGACAAAGGCATTCCTGCCAGTGGACCGCTTCGAGACAATGGTGGACCTGATCACCACCCTAGAACATTGCCCAACGACAACGTCCAGACACTGCCTACAAACTCTGGGCCACATGTCCTCTTGTACCTTGGTGGTCCCCCTAGCTCGCCTGAAATTCAGGCCCTCCAGATTTGGCTAGCAACGGTGTACCGCCCATCCCTTCACTCTCTGGACACAGTACTTACCATTCCAAGTGGGGTACTGTCTCAACTAAGCTGGTGGAAGGATCCAGGGACGGTCTTAAAGGGAGTCCCCTTTTTGCCAGAAGCTCCCTCACTAACATTAATATCGGACGCCTCGGACCTAGGGTGGGGAGCCCATGTAAGTTCGGGAGGAAGGACCCAGGGAATACGGTCCCGGACGGAGAGGGACCTGCACATCAACGTCAAGGAACTAAGAACCATATACTCGGCATGCAGAGTGTTTTGCCACCTCTTGGGAGGAAAGACGATCAGAATCCTACCGGACAACTCAGCAGCTATGTGCTATATAGACAAGCTAGGAAGGGTCAGATCCCCAGTTTTATGCAAGGAAGCCACTGCACTCTGGGATTTCACTATAGCTCACCGTATAAATCTAATAGCAGTACACCTATCGGGGATAAAGAATACAAAAGCAGACCGATTAAGCAGGATGTTCTTACCGCCAGGGCTCTCTTCGCCCCAAAACCACATCCAGGGTCTTCCAACAGTGGGACTTCCCTCAAGTAGACATTTTTCGCCACTCACCAGAAGGGTGATTCTGAAAATCAAATGGGACAAATCGGATATTATACTGATCGCCCCACCATGGCCTTCCCAATGCTGGTACACGAAAATACTGGACCTGTCAATAATGCCCCCTGGGAACGCCCGGTCCTTCCAGACCTACTCTCCCAGGATGCGGGTCGGTTCTCCATCCAGGTGTCTCCAAGTTGCACCTCACGGCCTGGAGCCTGCATGGCTGAATCAGGAGGTGCGATCTTGCTCGGAGGCCATTAAGTGGGTGCTCCTTGGTAGCAGAAAACAGCCCACACAAAGTTCCTATCGCTCCAATTGGACACGGTTCTTCAATCTGGGCACATCCCATGAACATGGCACCCTCACTTGCCCTGATTCAGAGAATTCTGGACTATCTCCTGACACTAAAAAATAGGGACCTCTCCCTGTCATCTATCAGGGTACATCTGGCGGCCATTTCAGCCTTTCACGTTCCTATTCAGGGAAGGTCGGTGTTCTCCCATCCTATGGTTTCGCAGTTTTTCTTTTAAAGGAATAGAAGGGCTCTATCCCCAGACGCGGAACCCAATCCCTCAGTGGGACCTCAATTTGGTCCTCAAGCAACTCACGAGCCCCCCCTTTCGAGCCGCTGGTCACCTGCCCTCTCCTGATACTTCATACAAGGTGGTGTTCCTAGTAATAAAATCCTCCACAAGGAGGGTTTCAGAACTAAAAGCCTTGACATCTGAACCGCCGTATACGGTTCCCTTCGAAGACAAGGTACAGCTCAGACCACACCCGGCATTCCTCCCCGAGGTCGTCTCAGTCTTCCACTGTAATCAGGACATCTTCCTATCAGTGTTCCACCCTAAGCTGCACCAATCTGAACAGGAGCGCAGGTGGCATGCGCTGGACGAGAGGAGGGCACTTGCTCTCTACATTGACCGCACAAAGCCCTTCCAGAAGTCCCCGAAGCTTTTGTAGCCATCGCGGACCGGACAAAGGGCCTCCCGGTCTCTGCTCAGCGCATTCAGCATGGGTGAAGGACTGCATCAAGTTATGCTGCACCCAAGTTAAGGTAACACCACCAAAGATGGTGACGGCCCACTCTACAAGAGCGCAGGCCTCTTCGGCAGCCTTCTTGGCCCACTTATCTGTTTCAGACATCTGTAGAGTGGCAACGTGGTCCTCCGTCCTTACCTTTGCCTCACATTACGTGATAGTCCAGCACGCCAGGGGCGACGCTGCCTTTGGGAGAGCGGTGCTGCAGACAGTAAACCATTAACTCCTCCCACCATCCAGGTATGGCTTGTGATTCACCTACAGTGGGAATGGACATGAGCAGCACTCGAAGAAGAAAGACGGTTGCTTACCTGTAACTGTCGTTCTTCGAGATGTGTGCTCATGTCCATTACATACCCGACCGCCGTCCCCGCTTCGGAGTTAGCGGAAAGAAGGGACTGGAGGGCTGGGTCCCAGCGTCCCCTAGTATACCTCAGTGGAGGCAGGACACTCCAGGGGGCGCTGGACGCCAGGTAGGGGTTGCTAGGGGAAAAATTTCCGATGGCTGTGCACGCGGGGGCGCATGCACCTACAGTGGGAATGGACATGAGCACACATCTCAAAGAACGACAGTTACAGGTAAGCAACCGTCTTTATGTTAGTTAATGTTGCTCAAAGGATGTCTCCCCTGGGAACTCTAGGGTCTTTTTAGTTGATTAATGAGTCACTTGTGTGGGAAGGATGAACATAGAATAGTTTGCAGAAAATCTGTTTCAGAGAGAGAAGCAATGGCTTTGTTTTAAAAATATATTTTTAAGTGTCAGTTTCTAATTTCAGTTAAGGCCACTATCTGTCCCTTTAGTCTCAGCCTTTTACCTAGCTTTGAGGCAATCTCTGAGTTCAAGCTTCTGCACTTGGAAATTCTTCCTCAGTGAGAGTTACAAGTCAGGCTTCCGTTAGGTTTTCCTTTGTCTTCCCTGAGCACTTCTTTACACCCAAGGTGGCAGAACTGCACCAGTGCATCTACGCTCCTGTAGCGCTTAGTGCAAACGCTACCTATGCTGTTGGGTGAAACCTTCCTGTTGACCTAGTGCTCTCTATATCAGGGGGTAGGTTGGTATAATCATGTGGCTCAGAGGTGGGGAAGTGATATGGTTATGCCAATGTAAATTGGTGTAGACCGAGGTTGAGTTTTCAAACACTTTTTAAAGCATTTTCTAATTTTTTAAAGCCTTTCCTTCTTATAACTTCTGTAAAGAGGGTTCAGGGAGTTTGTGTTTCTGTTCTTTTGATACTCACCCACTACTAAATCTTGCATGACAATAGGATTTTAAGGACCCTTATTTCCTTTCTTTCTAAAGTGTACTTTTGGATTTCCCTTTATTTAGGAGATAACTACTCCTTTTTTTTTTTTTCCCCTTTCCTCTTCCAATAGCTGAGTACCTCTGGAATCCTCTAGAGAGTGAAGCCCTAAAATTTGACTTTGAAAGAACTAAATATTTTCTGTTCTCCACTTATTTATTATGTTAGAGAGGAATACGAGCAAAGAATTTTAAAATCTTAAGCCTCTTGATTAAAGCCTCTATTCAGATGTTGTATTTGGATGAAGGGACTTAATGTCCTCTTAATGATAGGGTCCCTTTTGTTTATATTGTAACCATCTCCTGGGGATAGAAATGAGAAATCTAGGTGAGGTGCAAATCTCCAACTTGAGTCATTTGTTTTTACCCCAGGAATTGCTGGCATTTACACCTTGCCAGACACTAGCTTTGGGTTAAAAACGAGAGTCCTGTGGCACCTAAAGCTTTGGGTTGTAGTTCATTTCCTTCCTTAACCCATTTTTAAAGGAAATATAGATACATTAATATGAAATGTATTCATTGACAATTAAAATTGTATTTTTAAAACTAGTCTTTAAAACACTAATAAAAATAACCTTTCTTAAGATTAACCCCCTTTTAGATATAGTGAATGTTTCACTCATTACAATTTATAAAAAGTGCCTCTTATTTCACGTTGGATTTCACTTAGAAGTAAGAGTAATCACTAAAATTATTTTATTTTTCAGTGTTGTGAATGTTTCATCTGGATAATGTAAGGTAAATGACACAGGCTGAGGCAAACACCTCCTGGAACAAAACTCATAGCAAAGTTTGGTGCTGCTTTCTGCCTGTTATGTGTTAGAGCAATTGACTACAGGTGTTCCAGACTCCTATAGTATAGATTCAGAATAATCGGAGGTGAAAATTTAAATTTTTTTACCTGCTTGCAGATCCTTCATGGATTTAAAAATCAAGTTGGGGATGAAAATTGGAGGCGTTTCTCTGACCAGTTTCCTCTTCCCCTAAAAGAGCGCCTTGCAGCTTACTATGGAGTTTAACCTCAAGCATTAGAGCTGCAGTCACATAATTAGAGGTAAGTACAAAAATGAATTGAGGTTTTTATAAAGCTAACTTGTAAAACAAGGATTCTCCAAGTACATGTTGCATTACAAGAAGTGTGGTTTTCAGAGTCACTGTATAGACTATTTGTGCTTCTATTCATTGGCTCTGGTACCATTGCTAGTTTGTTATGTAGTAAAACGGCATACTTAGTTGCTTTGAAATTCTATTATGTTTGCTTTCATTCAGGGAATAAAGTGATTTTTTTCCCCCTGACACTTTCCTCAAAAAGCTATTTCCAAGCATGGGATCAGTGGAGGGAGGGAGGGGGGTGTTGTCAACTTTTTTTTTTAAACAATAGATGCTGACTGAATCTTGAGATTTAGCAGGTATGCTTCTGACCTGGAGACAATGTGCTCTTCATTTTTTTTATGACAATTTGATTGTATTTGGCAGGATTATGAGTGGTGGTAAATAATTTCACAGTGTTCCTGTGTGTATAAACAAATGGCAGTTTCTACTGAATAGATAATTTTCCAGGATTCATCTGGAAGTACATAATAAAGTAGAGTTTCAGTTTTAATAAGTAGATGACTATGGAACAAGATCTGTAAAGTCGATTATTGAAGACATAGAGCTCTGAAAGCTTGTTTTCTTTTGCAGAAGTGGTATGTGTGGTAGGTGGGAACGCTGTATCTTAGTAGGCAGAAAGGCACATAAGAAATCAGGCCAGGGCTCCAGCTTTGTGTGCCCAGTGAGGCAAACGTAATATTTCCCAACAAAGTGATAAACTCTGTTCTTTTAATGTAGTGTGTGGAGTGGTGATTTTTTTTGTGTAGAATGAAAGTAGAAATAAGTTGTTCCAACTATGGTGTTTTTAAATAGCCTGTAAAGTTTGGTTCTCATTCAAGAAGTGTCCCTGTAGGTGCTCCACCTTAGGTGTTGGCACACCCCTGAATCATGCATCAGAGAACTTTCCAGCAGTGCTCGTTGAGGCTGCGTGGGCACCAAGAGGCTGTCTCACTCAGGGTTTGGCACCCTTTTGGCACACGTGCACAGTCCGACCCTCCTTCAGTTCCTTCTCAACCAACCATGGTTATGGACGGAGCCCAGCTTCTTTCGTCAGCTTGTCAGAGTTTTTCTCTCTAACCTAGTGAGATATCTGTTTTTTCCTTTATTTCAACAGTTCTCTTTCTATCCATTAGTTGTATCTCCTTTTCTTTTCCCCAGTTTAAAAAAATTTTTTTTTTTCCCCTGGACCCTAGCCTGGGGCCTCCAGTTGCCAAAGGCCGCCTCTGGGTAGCGGTATGGCCTGTCTTTTAGCCGGTACATAAATGCTGAATGTACGAAGGGTGACTTGGGAGTCTTTGGATGTGTGCATGATTTCATCCATCTTGTCTGAGAATAACTTTTTCGTGTCAAAGGGGAGATCTTCAACGGTCACCTGTAACTGTTTCAGGAGGTCGGCTGAGTGCAGCCAAGAAGATCGCTGCTGGTTCCAACAGGAAGAGCTTCAATATTCTGAATCAGTGCAACATGTCCTACTGAATAGTCGAAAGGCAACTACCAAAAAGACTTGCTTTCAAAAGTGTCACAGGTTCTCCTGTTGGTGTGACCAGAACAACACTTTCCTACGAACAGCTCCCCTCCCAACAATACTGGAATACCTCGTACACCTAAAGAAATCAGGTCTGATGATTAGTTCCATCAAGGCGCATCTTGTGTCATTTGCTGCATTCCATAACCACACATAGGACACCTCCATTTTCCCCATCCAATACTAAAAAGTTTTCTCACAAGCATTCAAAATCTATACCCAGAGGTCTGCCTACCCACCCCCATGCGGGACCTTAATTTAATACTCAAAACCATCACCAAACTACCCTTTGAGCTATTGGCAATGTGCTCTCTCACCCGCATGTCAATGAAGGTGGCTTTCTTCATTGTTGTTACATCTGCAAGATGTGTCAATGAGCTTGCTGCATTGATGGCAATCCCATCATATACAATATTTCACAAAAACAATGTCAGCCTCAGTCCTCATCCAAAATTTATCCCCAAAATATCATCCTCTTTTTCATCTGAACCAAACCATACACTTACCTATTTTCATGCCAAAACCGCATTCCACTCACAGGATGCTGTACTTCATGCGCTTGACGTTCGACTGGCTTCTACCTAGGCAGAACAAAGACATTTACATCAACCAACAGATGATTCATAGCCACAGCCAAAAGATGCAACAGCGGCCTCATCTCAAATCAGACCATCAAAGTGGATTTCAGGCTGCATCCATACTTCTTACAAGCTAGCTGGGGCAACACTGCCAGAACAAATTAGATCACATTCCACAAAAGCGGTATCCTCCACAGCTACATTCCTGGACAATGTCCCTATCACTGAAATATACAGGGCAGCCACCTGGGCATCAGCCCATACCTTCACCAAACATTGTGATTGACCAAGCATCTAAATTTGATGCAGTTCTTGGATTTTTGGTTCTTTCAACACTACAAACCAAAAACTATGAAGTCCCTCCACCCTAATAGGGACACAGCTTGGAAGTCACCTCAGGTGGAGCACCCACAAGAACACTACTCAAAAGAGGAAAGAAAGGTTACCCACCTTGTGCAGTAACGGGAGTTCAAGATGGAGCACCCACAGGGGGCCACATCTTGAAGAACTCTAGTTACTGCACAAAGTGGGGATCTTTTCTTTGTCCAACCTAAGAGTCTAAAGTGAGTAGGGAGATGCTCTAGGGAATCTGACTATTCGTGGACTCAAACCAAACTGGAATGTTCTTGAACAGTCAGAATCAAATCTGTCAGACTGTTAAAATTTGAAAAATGACCTTAAAATATCATTAAGAAGTTCAGTATTTGTTATCTAAATGACTCATCTGCCAATCTGATCAATTTACAAGTGAACATATTTTTTTCTAACTGCCAAATATGCTATGCTCCAAGCAGTAGTGTGAGAAATAGAATTGATTCTCAATTTCAATTGAGCAAACAGTATAAAAGTATATTACATACAGTTTCATACCTCATAGAATTACCAAGACTGAGGAATAGTGTTTGAGGGTTTTTTGGTTATGGAATATCTGAATTACAGTCAGGGACGGATTAACCAGCCTGGGGGCCCTGGGCTGCCCTCCACCCCCAGGCAGGCCATCACTCTGGGGGGAGAGTGGTCCCTGGGACCAGAGGGTGCTCCTGCCCAAGCCCTGCTCTGGGCAGTCTGCCCCCTGGGGTCGTGGGGTCAGCTGGCGCATGGTGTGGCCCTCAGTGCAGCCTCCAGGATCTCGGGTCCTGGAAGGCCATGTCGCATACCAGCTTACCCTATCTCCCTCAGATGAAGCGAACAGGTGCTGGCCTGCCCTGCCCATGGGAACGGCCCAGGGACGGCATGGGAACACAGAGTCTGACCTCTGGCCCCAGGACTCTGCATCTCCCAGTGCTGGCAGCAGGGGCCCAAGGCCTTGCCCCCTTCTCCCCCCCCCCCCCCCCCCCCCCCATGCTGAGCAGAGGATGGGGGGAATCAGAATCAGATAGTTGCTTTAGGGATTGAAGCCTGGGCCCCTCTTTAGGCTGGGGCTTCAGCCCCTAAAGCCCCAGCGATAATCCAACCGTAATTACAGTAATAATGAATCTCTCTCTATCTTCTTGTGGGAAAACTGTATGTTGTAGTATTAATTATTTAATGATTAATGAATTATTCCTTTATTGTATTTGTGGAAAACTACTTCATAAATACTGTATTCTGGGCTCTATATTGATGTAAAAGTAATATTTTGTTGAGTTAAAATATGATTTGTTATGGACATTTGAAGTTGTTTTTTATTGTGAAAATATCAGTGCTGGTGAAAATAGTTCAAAATTAAGCTTGCCACATAGAGTGGAATTGTTAATGTATTTTGTTTAAGGCAGATAGATTTGTTTTCCTTACTGAGAACAAATATGGTATAAAACTGAGAAGAGACTGATAGATTCTCTAACAGCCTTTTAAAAAAAATTAAATGCGGTATCTATTTTAATAAAAGTGGACGTTGGTGTTAACATAAAAATGTTCATTTTTTGACCCTGCCTAGTTTAGTAAATTTAATCCTGTTGCTAAACACTTAATTATGCCATTTTTCTTGTTTTTTTTTTTTTTTTTCCAGGTCCTTCAGTCTAGGAGACTGTGAGGGAGCCTCTGCACCCAGGGAAATGTTGCCCTTTACTGGGGGGACGGGTAAACCAGTGGGAATACAGTACAATCCCAAGCCTACTGGGAGGGGCGGGAGGGAGGTGTTGCCGTCACTGTATTAAGTCGATGTTGGGAAATGTTTTAACATCTGGAGCCTTTGTGGGTGGAAATCTGTCTCCTATTACAACTCTGCACTGGATGTGAAGAAGCAAAAAAGAGAATCTATTCAAAAAACAGCACATTCTGGAATATTATGGGGAATTGTACCAAAACAAGAACCATATAATTGAATCATAGGGATATGTAAAGAGGAAAACTTATTTCGTGCACAATAAAGGAAACCTAGAAATGGGGGGAGGGTTTACAGACAGTCAAAGGCTTTTTGTTAAGTAAGGGTTTTCTCATCATTTCATCCTACTTGATGGGATTCCAAAGTATTTGCATGTTAATGAAGAACTACACAAATGAAGTTAGTACAGTTAAAATGCAGCTTGCTACCTGTATTAGGAACTGGCACCTGCAGTGTACAATATAGAAACCCCATAATAAAGTAATAAAGGTTAATGTTAACAAAATGAAGCACCTTGCAAGATGCCCAATGAGTCCCCCCCCCCCCCCCCCCCCCCCCCCCCCCCCATTTCAAAGGAAAGATTGACATCTTAATTTTACATTAAAAACTTTATAGTAGTGGCTATGATTTGATGGTTGTACTTCATTAGATTTAATTTCTAGAGTAAGGCATTATTAATGTGCAGTTTAAGGTTCAGGCATGCATTCTGGCTCATAGTGATCAGAAGTAATTTAAATTAGTGGGAAAGTAGCATGCTTGCATCACATAGAGTGAGATTGGTATACTTATGTTGCGCCAGTTTTGTGTTGCAGTTTACCAATTCAATATAACCCTGCATTTAAAATTCCTTTTTTAAGATTCTGTGGATTTTATTTTTATTAAGAATATAGCTATAAAGAACTGTAGTTTACAATTAGGCCTTGAAATATCTTTTTAGGATCTGTTAAGATTAAGATTGATATTGTATTGTGTGTAACCTGCACAATGTGGAAAGCTGATATAGCTGTGCAAAATATTTGCCTCTGTGCTGTCAGTGTGATGTGCTTTTTGCATGGTTATATACTACTAGTGATTTTATCAGAACTTCTAAAAAAAAAAAAAAAAAAAAAATGAGTTACATGGTAAGACCTTTTAAAGGCTGCATAAATGTTAGTTGGCACGTAAAGACAATTGTAGAAGTTGAAGACATGATTGCTATATTTCATTGTTTATTCCCACTCAACATATTACCTTCTATGCTTTCTTTTTTGTTCAAAGCATGATCTTAAAGAGATGTTTAAGTTAATGGATGTAATGCAGGGTATCTACACTGTATCGGCGCATGTTGGTGGCCCTTCTGTTAAATGTGTGAGGGTGCAAGTTAAAAGCTACAGAATGAAAGTTGGTTTGGATCCTCTTCATTTCATTTGTTTGGCTTTTCTGTTGTTTTTCTCTACTTACATGTATTTCTGTGAATAAATCCTTGTTAAGTTAACCCTTTACTTTTCCTTCCATGTGTATTTTCTTATGTACTGTGAATGTGAAAACCTAACTGGTACACTTGATTTTCTGTCCATCTGAAAGTGCAAGTCTTTATTAATTTAGATTGCCTAAAGAGTATCCCATGATGATAAAGGAAAATGGAGAGGTTTTAACTCTGCTGGTCAGAGGTGAAGCCACACCTTTCCATTTTTCAAGTGCTGCATAATTAATCTATAAAACAAAATTAAGCCATAACAACCTTTTTATGGTTTTAGTTTCTTATTGTTGCATTGCAGAATGAATATTGGATAACGGTTTTTGTAAGAACTTAATCTTCTTTGCATGGTTCTGTTCTTTAATAATGTTTGAATAATTTAGCCATTGCACTGAAGTTTGAGCTGTGAGATAAATGCTGTTTAAAGAGGTTTTTTTAATGCATGGTGGCATGCACAAGTTTTACATTCCTTTTTTTGGCTTGGCAAAATGATGTTAGTTTATACTTGCTTGAAGATAGTTTTGACATATGACTAAACTCAATAATGCTAATATACAATACTTCCTCATTTTGTTTCATCAGAACTGCATGTGAAAATTTGCTTTCAAATTCAATTGCTTTGTTACAAACTATATTTTCCTTTTTAACTAATAATTCTAAAGAGTGGGTAATATATTTTTTTGGCTAAAAATGTCTGATGTATTACAATTAAAATGTAGTGAGGTAGAAAAATTGCCTTAGACCCAAATTTATTTCCATTTCTTGTATAGGTTAAACATTTGGCAACAGTTTCAGGAGAAAAGTACAACTTTACCAGATTATAATTTTGAATATAATAGAAAACTTACCTTAATATAGTGCAGTGTTTAGACTTTATTTAAATTTAGCTGTAACAATTGCAGCAACCCCACTAACTTGAATTGAAAACACAGATTAGCCCATCATATCCACTTTTGTGACTATTTTAAATAGGAATCTATAATGTATCCCTGTTTACAATTTTAAACTTATCTGGTATAGCAGTAAGGAATATAATCAAAACAGTGGAAATTAAACAATATTATAATAATCATAGAACTTTAATAGATCAGCTGATATATTTTAAAGCAAATTAAACCATATTCCTAATGCATAATGTAGTTACAGGGATTTGCAGAAGACATTTATGTTGTATCTTGAGGTAAGAAAAGTTCTGATTCAGCATTAACTGTTGTAATTCAAATCGTTGCATCATGGGATATATATCTATATATATAAAGTGTCTTTCTTCTTGTGGTGTTGTCCTGACAGTTTTTGAATGTTGACTGAATGTTTATACTAGTAGAATTGTGCATTTGTCTTTGTTACATTCCAGTGTTTCTGCCACTTGGCATGCTAAAAGCACGGCTTACTTCATCTGCTCCTTACACACTGAATAAAGTGCTGTTAGTGTGCTAAACTACAGAAATAGCCGCTGCTAAGTGATGACGTAGATTTTCTACTTGAATATTTTTGTTGTAGGAACCTCAGGAGGTCAGTGTTTACTGTTTTTATATGCCTTGTTTTTCCTGTTTGAGTTTCCCTTTTTGAAGGATTCTAACAGTGAACAAAAGCTGCTGATCAACCTAAGTTGGTAACAGAAAGTGTATTTAAAATAATTTTAAATGCACCTTTTTGGCAGTTCTAATTTGCAGTTAAATTAGTCTTAACAAAGTAAAGTTTGGAGTCACGAGTTTTCATTTATGCATTCAGAAAACGAGTTGTCTTTCATTCAAAAAGAATTTGTAGACTATTTCATGACTTCAGGCAATGTAAGCAAAAACTACCAATTTTGTAAATTTTCTGAAGCTCGATTATTTTCTAAATCAGTGTGTAAATAATTAAAATTGTAATAAGCTAATTTTTATTGCCGTTTATTGCTACTTATTAGAGGTTGTACCCAAGAGATCATTTTAAAAAGAAAGGGTTTAAAATTTATAGCCATTATGAGTTATTAAAGTTAAGTAGCATAAATTTTGTACCTAAGTCTTGACACACACTGTGATTTTTTGTTAAGACTTTTTCTTTAACATTGATCTAAATTACTTAAGCTGCATATATGTATAATATAATCAAATGTATATTTTAAAATTTTAAGTGGCTTTCCTCAACTGAAACCCATTGCTACTCAGACATGAAATATTCAAATACTAGTTTTATCTCAGGTGAATACTCTTGTATCCTTTTTGTTCACAACATATGTATGAAACAAGTCTTAATTATACCAATTTATGTATTTCATATAGAGAAGCTGCCTAGTAAGTCTTAAACTCTTACAATCTAAATTAACGTGCTATGGGACAACAATGATTTTGCTTCACATAAGTCACCTATTTTATTCATATTGAATGTATTAACATATAGAGGTGTGAAACAATCTTCCCTAGAGAAGACTGCATCCATATATAACAGCAACTAAAATGCTTAATAAATAGTGCTTTAAATACAGCATTGCATAGGAAGTTTGTTTCAAATATTATTAAAAAAAAAAGTTATAACTTGGCATTAACTGTTTCTCAATATTTTTTCATGTAAGGTGATGGACCTTTTAAAAATACTGTGCAAGGTCTACAGATTATCTAGCTTTTTTTTTGTTTGTTTTTACTGTAGCCTTAAGTGAGGATTCAGCTCTATAGTGAAGTTGCTGCTGTAAACTACTAAACAACATTCAGTAATGTAAGTTAGATACTGATGTCGTTTCCATATGTCAGTTTGCTTACATATTCATTGCATATTATTGGTGATACCTAATCTTGGGTATAAGTTTAATACTCTAGTTGTAGGTTTCATATGTGTACTCTCCAGTCTGACTTACATCTGTCAGGTTACTAGACATCCTCCTCCAGTAGAAAAAGTTTGGGTGTAGATGGTTCTGGCTCTTTGCATTTAATTGTTGGAGCCAAATCAGTTTTAGGCTATTCTAAATGAAAACAATAATAAGATCAGTACATTGTGGCTTGCCTTTCTAATGTGTATTGTGCTAAAATAATAAAGATACTTATACATCTGAGTGTATTCATATGAAGGGAAGGTACAATGGATGTGTAGAAAGGTTAATTCCCATGCTTTGTTGGACAGTGTACTTCTAAACAAATCTACTTTCCAAACAATTTCAGTGCTTACAGTGTAATATCCCTTTTCTGTAAGCTGATACCATTGAGCTATGTTATCCTTAAATATCTTTCTGTTGGTGAGCAACAAACTGAGAAAGCCTGGGTGATTTTTTGGCGGGCAATAAATAATTGGACAATACTGTGTAATCACGTTTATTTGGTTGTAGAAATTTCCTACGTTAATGTATCTCACAAGGAAAAAGAGGTGGATATGTTGTAAATGACCTAATTTATTATTACCTAACCAATTCTAAAATTGTTAAAATTGGATGCAGTAAATAAAATAATTTAGATTTAGCAAGATGACTGACTGGATCTTTCTGCTGACAACTTAGGTTGTACGAGTTTTGCTTGAAAGCTTTAAATCTGATGTTTCCTGTACTTGCCACAACGTTAGAATGTTTCCTTCAAACATATCCTCCTGCAACCTCTCAAGCTGTACTAAATTAGTGATATTTCTTGAAGTCTGCCTCTGTGCTAACAGAACTTCATTTTAAATAGAATATGGTTTTAATTTTTGATAAGCTGCTGAATTTTAAAAAGTTTTTGGGGCCACCAAATATTTTGGATCATGCAGAGAATATATATTGTACTGTAGTAATTTTGTATTTACATTTGTATGATGTGACACGATAGATGTGAATGTTAATCACTGCTTGACTATGTTAATAAAGTTGTTTAAATATAGATGTTGCACTCTGATTTTTAATGGAAGATAAAAATTTTATGTCCAGACTTGTATTTTTTTTTCTTTGCTGAATAGTGCACTTTTGTGGTTCAGCTCTGTCTGTTCTGAAGACTGTAATTCCTATTAGTTTTGAAATAAACAAGATTTTTCTTTATTTGAAAGAAAATTCTGTGGCACTAACAAACTCTTGTAATCCAATTAACTTTGTTCTAGATGCCTCATACTATTGCTATGTCGTAAATATATTTGTACAAGCAAAAGGATGTACTTAACCTGAAATAAACCTGTATTTGGTGATGCAGGTAACTTTTGCCGCTTGGGAATGGGACACTGACTCCATTCAGTATCTGTTTTAAACAGCCATAATGCTAAATCAGTGTGCTAAAATTAACTTTCATTTACCACATTATACTGATATTTCTGAATAGAAATGAGACTACAAAAGACACAAAACACCTTTTTTAACAAAAATTGTTTTATTAAAAAAGTAGAATAAGAACTGCCATGATCTGTGATTTAGGATCAGAACTTCTAGTGGTGTAAATCTGCTTAGCTGCACTGACTTTGGTGGAGCTATGCCAGTTTACAGCTCAGGATCTGTTTTAGTTTTCTACACAACATAATGCTGCAAAATCCTGTGATGCAAAAGTGATAAACGATTGTTAGAAGTGTGGACAAAATTTATATATATTAATCTTTAATTTGATTATACTGTATTCAAAATTGACATTATGAATTCTTCCAAAGCACTTAACTGTATGTACATAGATTTTCTCTACAGTTAGTCTTACTTTTGCTAAAACACCTTTTAGTATATTTTGCTGAATAGAAAGTTATTTGCACAAGATGAATGGTAATCATTTTAATTTTACATGCACCATTTATTCTTTGGAATGGTAGTGTGCAATCTGTTTACTCCCTTTCTATTTAAGATTGCAGAAGAACCCTAGTAGATGGATGAGTACTGTGAAAACAGTATTTTTACTGGCAGCACTGCTGAAAACATGCACAAAAAATGTTACATGTTGTTCTTCACTTTAATATATTTTAGTCCTCTTGAACAGAACAGATGCCGATCAGAGTTGCAGTGTTAGAGGTTTAGGCTTCTGTATAACTAATCTGTCAGGTGGACTTGTATTCGGTTTCTGTTCTATTACTCAGAACATGTTTTTAATATTCATTGATATGAGGCACAATCATTTATCCACACCACACTAGAACAGTTCATTGATTTCTTAATCTGTTTCAGAGATAGCTACTTCTGAGGTGAGGTTTTCAGAACAGGTACTATTTGTGAAAAATAGAAAGGCTTGTTGGATACTTTCAGTGCAAACTGACAAACAGTACTTGGCTAATCAGTATATGAGTTCTTATTCCTTCCACTTCTGTCTTTTAGTTCTAGAGAAACCCGATGTAAGATGAATGGCTTGTAAGATTTCATATAGTTCACTGAAAATATGAATGGCTAATTAAATTCTATGCTTTATCTCCATGTGCATTTATAAGACACCCAACATTTTGGTTTCTGGGTGCCAGCAACATGTCCCCTTCAGATGAATCAGTAAGAACCCAAATACTACTTTTAAGTTGGTTGGTTTTATTTTAACTCGTGTCTCAAGAAGGCCTGTTAAACCAGGCTTGTTTCCTAATCCATTTTTAGGTTTCCTCATGTTAGAGCTTAAGGTATTTTTAGCCTTTTTTCAGAGAAAACTGGGGGGATGGAGGGAGTGGAGGGCAGAACTCCAGTGGTCATTTCCCCAGAACTTACAGCTAAGAAAGAGCTTTTGTTCCTTTCTTCCTTCTCCTTCCATCAGTTGTTTTAAATTAGATGGACATTGTCCTCTATCTGCTTTGTTTCACACTTGTGGGCTAACTTAAATATTCCTTCTAGTCCTTGATCTTTCAGAAGGTGGAGATACTTATTTTACATGGAGGTATACTTTCCAGTTTTGTCATGTGGTTTTAAGCATCCTTTAAAAGGCTGTAATAGCGGCTTGGTCCTCAGTACTAAAATGAGGAAGGCCTAGATCAGATAGGATCAGAAAAAAGCAAGAGCTCTATCTGGGCAGTATACTTGATGAAAGGAGAGGTGGTCCAGTGGTTAGCAGCAAATCTACACTGATGGCAAATTCGCTGCTGTCAGTTTGATCTTTCCAATTCAATTGAATGGTCAGTGAAGACCTGTTCAAATGATCCAGTAGTCAATGAGTAAATTCATCCCCTCAAGAAGAGTAGCGCTGGGTCAAAGGGATGGTGTTTCCTTTTGACTCAGCACAGTGGAGATGCCATAGTAAGTAAGTGTTAGGAAATCTAAGGGAGATATGAAAGTTATTTTATGTAGCTTAAACAAACAAGGAGTCCTGTGGCACTTCTAAAAACTAACGCATTTATTTAATGCATGAGCTTTTGTGGGACAAAATCCCACTTTGTCAGATGCTTGAAGATGGAGAACATACAGAATGAGAGGAAAATAAATGCAGGGAAGTGTAAGTCATAGGATCAGGCCAGACTATTTCAGCAAATCAATGCAGTTGTTTAGATTCAAACAATGTGGGGAGGTAGAGATGGGGAAAGTCACTTATTGTAATGACGAAGCCAGTTCAAATCTCTGTTCAAGCCCTAGGTAAGTTTGTGTGTCTTCCTTCAACTGCGGCCAAATTCCACAGCCAGTGTAGACCTGGCCTAGGACACTTGCCTTTAAATTGAGAGCGGAGACTTGGATTCAATTCCCTGATTACCACAGACTTCTGAGAGACCATGGATAAGTCCGTTATTTTTTGTGTGCTAGTTCCATATCTGAAAACAAGGTAATAATATTGCAACGTGCTTTGAGAGTTGATTAAAAGTGCTACATAAGAGTTATGTATTAGTATTAAACTAAAATGCAGATCACCAAATGATCTCTATTTGCTCAGTAAGGAGGTAAGTGGCTCAAGTTTGTCGTAATCAGATGTTCTTCAAATAGTATCTATGGGTGCTCTACTCTAGGGGTATGTGTGCCCTGTACTGTTGATAAGAGAATTTTAATAATCATATCCCATGCATGCATGACTTCACGCCTGCCACAGGGTTAGCCAGTGTGCGTGGGCATTCCTTCCTCTGTTCCTTCTCAACTGCCCCTGCCTGGCTAGAGACGAAGCTGAGTGTTGTCCAGTGATAGATTGTTAGATCTTCCAGGTTAATTATGTCTGACTCTCCAGGTTTCAAAAAGAGTCTTAGCTGCAAAGAATCCATTCCAATGATAGATGGTCATTCACAGTGTGTTTGCTGCTGGGGGGGAGGGTTAACAACCCAGAAAAGTGATTGGTGCCAGCAGCTAAAACCCAGGTCCAGGGAGGACAGAAAGTTAAGGCTTATGGAGTCAGCCCTGCAAGCCCCAGCATCCTGGTGAAAGTATCACCGCAAACTTTTATGTTGAAGGCAGGTGATCTTGAGATGAGCCACTCACTCAAGATGGATGTCATATCTGGGTATCATAGTGGACCACAAGCTAAATATGAGTCAACGGTGTAATGCTGTTGCGCAAAAAAAAAAAAAAAAAAAAAGCAAACACCATTCTGGGATGCATTAACAGGAGTATTGTAAGAAAGACATGAGAAGTAATTCTTCTGCTCCACTCCGCCCTGATTAGGCCTCAACTGGAGTATTGTGTCCAGCTCTGGGTGCCTCATTTCAGGAAAGATGTGGTCAAATTGGAGAAAGTCCAGAGAAGAGCAGCATGAATGATTAAAGGTCTGCAACACTTGACTTAATGAGGAAAGATTGAAAGAGCTGTGTTTGTTTAGGCTGGAAAAAAAGAGATTGGGAGGGGACATAAGTTTTCAAGTACCTAAAAGGTTGTTAGAAGGTGGAGGGAGAAAAATTGTTCTCCTTAACCACAGGTGATAGGACAAGAAGCAATGGGCTTAAATTATGGCAAGGGAGGTTTAGGTTGGACATTAGAAAGAAATTCTTAACTGTCAGGGCGGTTAACCACTGGAATAAGTTGCCTAGGCAGGTTGTGGAATCGCCATCATTGGGAGGCTTAAAGAGCAGGTTAGACTGTCAGACCTGTCAGGGATGGTTTAAGAGGGTACTTTAACTTATGGTCCTGCCATAAGTGCAAGGGACTGGACTTGATGACCTTTCCTGGTCCCTTCTAGTTTCTATGATTCTCAGCAATCACAACCTTCCATCATCAGGTAGAAGGCTCCTCAATCTCTCCTCCACCTCTCCCCCCAAAGTACAAAGAGGTTACCTAATGGTATAGTGAACCTCTTCCCTTCAGGCCCCAACAAAGGGACCTTAATCTTGTGTTAAAAGATGTGAGTAGAATGTCATTTGAACTGTGGCCACTTGTTCACTTACTCACCTTTTCATGAAGATGATGTTCCTCATTGCCATCACTTTGGCCAGAAGGGTTTGGGAAATAACCACTTTTATGGCACATCCTCGTTTTACTGTGTTCTTCCCTGGCAAAGTCACACTCAGGGTGCATCTGAAGTTCACTCCTAAGGTGACTTATGCATTTCACAGAACTAATTAACTAATTTGAACTAACTTAAGTGTAGACATAGCCAAGGATGCTTATAATTCCAGTTCACTTCAACTATCTAGCTGTACAGACCCAGCATTCGGATTTTACTACAGGTTTCCAAATGCTGTAGCATGCACAGGACAAGCACTTCTGCTTCAGCTCCTCTACCTCATCCTCTTCACTCCTTTTGTTTTGGACGTTTTGCCCCATTCATAAAGAACTGTTACACTTTTACAGAAAACTTGTAAAGCGTTCATCCCCCTTTAGAGTTTATATGTTGTAAACATTTTGGTCTCTACAATTTAACTCAGGATATTTTTATTATTCTAAACGGGGCAGCCTTAAACTAATTACAGTTGATATTTCATTTAATTCCATCTCTTTAGCATTACACATATACCTCTCTATTATAGCTGTGTTGTATAGCATCTCAATTGAGTTACTATATATTTTCTGCACTGACTAAATTAGATTTTACCACATAATCCTGCACGCCACGAAGATGGTGCAAACTGCAAATTGGCAGCTTTAACAATGTATCTGCATTTTGAAGAAATGGTCCAGGAGTTCTTCATGAGTGAGTAAAAAAGTTCAAAGAATTTTTAATTCTCAAACATACATCCATTATACAGCAGCAATTAGTGATTTAGTAAATGTTAACCTCTAATACTACTTGTATTTCTTGATTTAACTTAAAGGTTGATTAGTGAAACATACTTATGGCAACATTGCTTAGGCTTGGTCTACACTGCAGGGCTAAGTCAACAGGAGATATACAATCTGCATGCCGCAGAATGCTTATCTTCTGTCAATTTAGTTAGGTTGACTTATTGCACAGTCTTCACTCAGCTACATCAACTGGAAATGCTCTCCCTTCATCGCAGCATTGCTCTAGTTGGAGAGGTGGACTTCCTGCGTCAAAGGGAGAGTACTTCTGCAGTCGATTGAGTGGGTGTACTCTGGCCACTCAGTCGATCTCACTGATCCATGGGGATCGACGCAGTTTTCAGTATAGACATGGCCTTAGGCATACAAGTGGAGTATCAGTGAAGTGACTCACTCTCAACCAGTATAATTGGATCATAATTTCTTACGAACATTTGGCATGTATAGATCAAGTTGATCAAGTTTGGTGACTAGCTCGATAAAAATTTCTTTGAAGTCCAGAAATAATTAATTTAGTTGTGTGCCATTAGATTCGCAACTCCCAAGTCAAGGCAAAGTTTGCTGAGAACAATAGTTTTTTAAATTCTTGAGATTAAGTGATGATTCCTTCCAGAAAATGTTAGTGGACTTGGAAAAATCTAAAGTACGTATTATGTACATACAAGACTATTTGGGCTTATTTTTAATTGGCTATACTACTGCACTAAACATGGCTATTATAATACTTTTTTTGTCTAGATATATCAACTCCCTTTGGATTTTTACATAATTCCATTAGTTTTTAGACTTAATGATCAGAGGGACCATTATGATCATCCTGCCTCACCATCTGCATATCACGGATCAGAGAACCTCATCCAGTGAGGTCTGTAGAAAGCTCATAACTTCTATTTGATCATATTTTTTATTTAAAAAAATCTTTAGTCTTTAAAATAGAGTTCAAGAGATAGAGAATCCACCATGTCCCTATGTAAGTTTATATCGTGTTAATTACACTCACTGTTTAGAAATTTGCTCTATATTGCACCACAGTCTGAATTTTTCCAGCTTCTAATTGTTGACTCATACTTCTTTCTGATGATGAGAAATCTCTTCTCCATGTAGCTATTTGCAAACCATAGTCAAGTATCCTCTTGAACTGAAAGGGGAAACTGATTGAAATAGTACAAATCAGAAGCTAGAATTGTACAAAATTGAAAAGGGAAGCAAAAAGATGCAAGGAGAAATTGATGGCCAGCAGAGCTAGAGAAAGTAAGGAAGAGTTTTACAAATATATTGAGAGAAAAAAGAATCCCAGTAATGCTATTGTCAGTTACTAAGGCTGAGAGTCTGTTACTGCAGTAGCAGAAGTCATAGATTCCTTGACTTCCAGCAACCTCTGTGACATTTTCCTTTCAGCACTGGCAGCGGGGCTGGAGCTGTCAGCTGACAGGAAACCTGGAGCCTCCTAGTCACCGCTCAGTCTGTCCAAGTTCTGAAGGACCCTAGATGGTGGAGGACCTGGAGCTCTGAGCATTGCAGCTCCCAGCTGCTTCAGGGGCCTCTACAGCTCCCTGCCGCAGCTGATGGTGGAGGGAGAGCAGAGCTCCAAGCTGCCACAGTTGGCAATGGGACCCTGGGTGGCAGGGTGCACCTGGGGCTCTGAGACACCAGGGTGCCAGTGAGCCCCTGCAGCTCCCTGTTGTGGGTGGTAATGGGGGGAACTCGAGGGGTGGTGTGTGCCTGAGGTTCCCAGCTATTGCTGGGGTGGGGGGGGGTTCACTCAGGGCTCCCAGCCAGTTCCCCACCCCATGCAGTTCCAAGCCACTGTGGGTGGCAGTGGACCTGGGGCAGCAGGGAGACTCTCGTGGTAGCAGGTGATAGAGGAAGCTTGGAGCTCCACTCTACTGCAGGCAGTGGGGCCCCAAGTAGCTCTGAGTGGCCTCCGGGGTGAGTGGGAACCTAGAGCTCTGATATGCCACAGCTTCCTGCTGCCATAGTTGCCAGGGGGAGCCTGAGCTCCAAGCTAGTCCTTGCAGATCCCAGGCAGCGGGGACTCTGCAGCTTTGGGCCACAGAGGACCCGGGAGTTCGAAGCCTCCACTGTGGGGGTGCTGGGTGCCACCCCTCTCTACTCTTCTCCCGCAGCTGGACTCAGGGTCTCCTCCCTTGTCAGACCCATTTTGTCATGGTTATTTTAGGGCGTTTTTTTAAAAGAAAAAAGACGGGTCACAGGTTTCTGTTCATTTTTGTTTATTGCTGGTGAGCTGTCCATTACTTTTACTAAAAATACCCCTGACTAAATCTTAACCTTATCCATTACTAGATGGAAATGGTAGAATTTGTCAATATTCAGTAAATATTTCTGATCTTTATTTGGGGGAAAAGAGAAATAATCACACCATTAAACACTTTGTATTCCAATAGTAACTCAGGATGTTAAACAGCAGTTGGATACTTTTAAAATCAGCAGTTCTGATTAACTTGTATCCAGGCATGTCAAAAGAGCTAGCTGAGGAGCTTGCTGGATTTTAATATTGATTTTTCAAGAACTCTTAGGACACTGGGGAAGTTCTGGAAAACAGCTAATGTTGTGACAATACTTAAGAGTAAACAGGATAACTCAGATAATTTTAGACCTGTCAGCCTGACACTGGTGGAGAAACTGATATATAGGACTCAATAACTAACAGAGGGTAATAAAATTGATGTTGGTTAGTCAACATGCATTTATGGAAAATAATCCTCTCAAACTTAGTCTATGCATTTTTGTATGAGGTTACAAGTTTAGTTGATGAAAGTAACAATGTTGATGTAATATTTTATCCATCACTTGGAAGAAAACAAAAAATCACTGATAAAGCTTTCAGATGCCCCAAATCTTGGGAGAGTGGTAAATAATCAAGAGGACAGGCCAATTGATACAGAATTATTTGGATTGTGTGGTAAACCAAATGGAAATTTATACATCTAGGAGCAAAGAACGTAGGCCATGCTTTCTGAAGTCTGTGACACTTTATCCTGGTGTAGCAGAGTGGCAAGGATGGGGCCTCTCAATGCCTCTGCTAACCCCTCTTCTCCCAGCTACCTGGACTGGGGAAAGAGGGAGCCAGCCAGGTCCTGCAACTGCATGCACTCATTAGAGCCTGGGAGAGCTGGGCCTGATTAGCGAACAGGGAATAAATGTCTACCTAGCTGGGGCAGAGTTTATAAGCTGGCTGAGAAGAAGCCAGAGGAGGCTAGCCAGGCAGGAGGGTTATGTCTCTACCTGTTGTTGTCTGCTGACCAAGGTCTCAACGCCCAGTGAGGGGTATGGGAAAGGTTTGTTTAGGGGAGGGGTCGACAACCTTTTCTGGCCCCGCCCACCACACCCACAGCAAGTGCCGGTGCTGAGCCAAAATGGGACGGGGCCAGACCAGGTGCCCTGGTGTGGCTCTGGGCGGGCCGGGGCGAGGTGACCCGCTCTGCTCTCCTCCTGCCATCCAGCAAAGGGGTGGGGCTAGCAGGGACCCTCAGCTGCGTGCTGCAGCTGCTGGCCACGCCGTTTGCAGGGCCAGCGGGCTGCCTGAATGGCTCCACGTGCTGCTCTGGCACGCGTGCCGGGGGTTGCCGACCCCTGGTTTAGGGATTATGGACTGTCATGGACATTGTAAAGAAAAGAGCATGAGTGAAGCCCAGTGAAAAGTGTGACCGACCCTTGTTTGTTGTTTCTGGAGAAAGAGGGAATGGCAGGCAATTTTTGCAAGCAGTGTGGGTAGATCCACTCAGGTGCTCTCCTTGCTTTCCTCATGCTTTCAACCGAAGGCATAAAAAGCAGAATAAACACATTAGGTTTCTCTTCAATTTCTTTGATCTGTAAATACGGGAGAGGAATGTCCTTTTTAATAATCTGACACAAAATTAGTAAATCCAGGAAATCCATTCAGTTTTGCTAACACTGGACCTTAAAGCAAGCCTGTTCATGATACCTATTTGTGACATCTAAATTTTGTGGCAATATCAATTTTTATAATATGACAGATGACCTTTTTATTTTTTTTCTTGTATCTGCAGAAACGGTATAATTTATGTTGAACACTAGTTACTTCCTTATTTTCTTTTCTTTTGACTCATCCCTATTTCTGTAGTGATAAGTTTTTTAGGGTCACTTAAGTGAGATTAATGTTTGTGTAAATCTCTGAATTGATGTCAGGAAACTGATGTGGGATAGGTCCCTGCTCTTCTGGCCTTTCTCCCTCCCCCCACTCCACCCTAGAGTGGACACAATAGCCAGGCAAGGGGCACTGTGTACTTCTGAGAAATGAGATTTTTCTAAGATGTGAAAGTGAGGCTATGACTCCTCCCTTCCACACAGGAACCATCCCCAGAAATCAGGCTCCCAATGACTCATCTCCCTAATGGAAAGGAAACACAGTCCTGTGGCACTTTGCCTCAGCTCTGCTCTTTCAACCTTTGCTGCCATCTTCTGGTCAGAAAAATATAGTGACAGGTAAACAAACAAGGAGTCCTGTTCCAAAGGGGTAGCCGTGTTAGTCTGTTGCAGAAAAACAACAGAGTCCTGTGGCACTTTTAAAGACTAACAGATTTATTTATTGCATGAGCTTTCATGGGAGAAAATCCCACTTCGTCAGATGCTTTGAAGATGGGAAACTTAGGGGGGGGGGGGGGGGGGCGATTAAATGCAGGGAAATAAATGTATGACACAGGATCAGGTCAGGCTGTAACAGCAAATCAGAATAGGTGCTGGGATTCAAACACGGGGGAACAGCATATAGAGGAAGATGAGGTCAAATCACCTGTTGTAATGAGAATAAAATCCCTATTACCAAATCTTCAATGAAGTGAGCAGGAAGACTGAAGTGTTCCCTATTGGTTTTTAAATGTTTAATTTCCGATGTCAGATTTTTGTTAATTTGTTCTTTTGTGTAGAGACTGTCCTGTTTGTCCAATATATCAGGCGGGGGGGAGGGGGGCATTTCTGGCACATGATGGTATAAATTACATTAGTGAATGAGCCTTTAATGGAGTAACTAGCTTGATTAGGTCCTGTGATGGTGTCTTTTGTGTAGATATGGGGGCAAAGCTGGCAACGTGATCAGTTGCAGGGATATGTTCCTGCTTGAATGTTTCTGTTGTTTGGTCTGTAGTTGCTGTTGAATATCTGTTTAAGGTTGGGGGGCTGTCTAAGTGAGAAGAGCTCTGTCTCCCAAGGCTTGACAGAGTGAGAGATTGTCATATAGTATAGGTTGTAGATTCTTAATGATGTGCTGTAGAAGTCTGACTTGGGGGTTGTACGTGATGACCAGTGGTGTTCTGTTGTTTTCTTGGGCTTCTTCTGGAGTAGTTGACTTCTGGGTACCCGTCTGGCTCTGTCAATCTGTTTCTTCACTTCCACGGGTGGGTACTGTAGTTTTAAGAGTGTTTGACTGAGATCCTGAAGGTGTCTCTCTGTCCAAAATATCGGAGCAAATGCGGTTATACTTTAGGGCTTGACTGTAGACAATGGATCGTGTGGTATGTCTTGGATGAAAGCTCAAGGGATGTAGGTAACTATAGTGATCAGTAGGTTTTCAGTATAGGGTGGTGTTTGTGTCCATCTCTAATTTGCACTGTAGTGTCCAGAAAATGGAACTCCTGTGTGGAGTGTTTCAGGCTCATTTTGATTGTGGAGTGGAAATTGTTGAAATCTCTGTGGAAATCTTCAAGGGCATTGGATCCAGATGATGAAGTCATCAATGTAGCATAAGTAAAGTAGAGATGCTATGGGATGAGACGTGAGGAAGCATTGTTCTAAATGAGCCATAAAAATGTTGGCATATTGCGGGGCCATGTTGGTATCCATAGCAGTGCTGCTGACTTGGAGGTATAAGCTATCTTCAAATCTGAAATGGTTATGGGTGAGTACAAAGTTCAGCCACAAGGTTTGCTGTGGCATCATCTGGGGTGATTCTTCAAATGGCTTGTAATCCATTTTTGTGTGGGATGTTGGTGTAAAGAGTCTCTACGTCCATTGTGGCCAGGATGCTGTGTTCTGGAAGTTCACCAATGGATTGGATTTTTCTCCAGAAGTCCGTAGTGTCTTGAAGATAGCTAGGAGTGTTGATAGCATAGGGTCTGAGCAGCACAGGGACCAAGAGTGTTATGACAACACAGTACCTTATTTTAAATAAATGAAAGCCTGATGCTATTGACATGTTCTCCTCACTCCTACTTTGGACTAGACCCTATAGAGAATATTGTTATTGCTATTGTTTCTGTTGTTGTTTCTTCATGCTACCCGCATATCCACCACTACTCCAGGAACAGAATTCTCCAACTTTGTGCAGACCAGGATATAGTGCCAAAAGGGATCTAAAAAACCTGTCTTGCCTTGAGATTTTGTGAACTAGTCAACTTTTCCTCCATTCAGAGCATCCTATGACACAATGCACTGATTCACTTTTCACAGACTAAATTCAGAAGCATTGTCCACGGAAACAGCATAGAAGGCAGAAACCTATCTATCCATCCATGGTACAGGCCCCACAACAGTAACAGAAAACAACCTGATTTAGAATTGATGCTAATCAATGCAAGATGCATTGCCAACAAAAAATGTATGTCATCAGAGATGAAGCAACTCGAAGCTTGCGTCAGAGACTAGGTCTGTAGGCACTGCCATCTCTTAGTCCATCTCTTCCATTCCCCTGCCTTTCAGTTGGTCAGCCCATCACAGACAGAACAAGAAGGCTATGGTGGTATTGCATTCACCTTTTTTAATATCAAATCGAAGAGGATCCCCAGGTAAGATGAATTCATTCCCTTTTATTCTTCTAAAAATAGAAACCAGAGCCAGAGCTAATGTAGATAATTTAGAGACTTCTAAAGATTAAGGGGTTCATAAAAGAACTCCTGGTAGTGGTAAAATATCCCAGATTTCTTATGGACAAGGCTGCTTATGCAAAGACCCAAAACTCATTATTTGCCCCTCTAGAGCTTTCACAGATACAACTCTCTGTTAGTTAGACCTTGAACCTGCTTTTGAAATGACATCACAACCAAGCCATTGTCTTGAACAGACCTTGAATAGACCTGGATCTTATTAAGGAAGGGTTCAGAGCTCTCCCAGGCAACAATGACCCATGATGCTTTCCCTAGCAGGACTCATCACATTTTTAAGCATACTGAACACCAGCAGCAGCCCTCCACTCACAGGACAAAGATTAAAGGATCTGATGATCATCATGCTTCACTATCAACACAAGGGCCACCAAAGAGCCCCTTCCTACGCAGATCTCCTTGGTTTTCTGACATGCTGTACCAGATGGTGAGTGGGCTGGAAACTCAGGCATTAATGGCAGAAAATTAAAGTAGAAACACAATTTCTTCAAGCCTATACTGAGGCTGTATAATAGACTAAGAAAACTTTGCTACTGGTCTTCACTGAAGTTGCCAAATCTTTACCTAATGAGCTATCCAGGATGAACAGTTTAATCAGCCCTAAGTGCTAAGTACACAGCAGAACCCACCACCAATTACTGTGAAAGAACTATTATCTCACAGTCAAAAAGGTCTTGCATACATGTGATGGCTTCTCAAACAGCATGGATCTCTATCTGCCACCCAACAAACATTCAATCATCAGGGACCCCCTAAAAGAATCTCAACGCAAGTCTCACAACTGGGAGTTTGATGCATGTCCTCTCTGGCTCGTGAAAGACGCACAAATATCTGGTGCCATTTCTGACTGAAATAACGAATACTGCATTCAGTGAATTAATCTTTCCTTTCTTCTTCAAACATATGACCATCAATGAAGAAATACACATTGACTATATGAGTTCTACCATTCTGGAGCAACCTCATACAGAAGTTAGGCAATGTAAAACTACAATTCATCTAACTGAAGCTACCATCCTAGATCTGGCACAAACTGGATTTAGGCTGGGATGAGGGATGGAAACCACTTCTGGACCCATTGTGTGATGTCTTCCTGGCAGTAGATAGTGGCCAGATGTTCATTCTCATCCTCTTAGACCTCTCTGTAATATTTGACACAGGTGACCATAAGAGACAGCTGTTCTGTTTGAAAGAGATGGCAGGGAGTACAAGGTAATATGCTAAAATGGTTTCAGTCCTTCCTGGAGGGGTGTACACAACAAGTAGTGATGGAAAACTGCACCTCCACTACTAAATCTCTTAGAGTCAGGCAAGAATAAATTCTCTTTGATCTTGTTCAACATCTATATGGAGCCAGTAGGTGAACCACTAAAGCATGTATGCAAGGGTCAGGACTAAGCAAATGATGTATATCTCCATCTAGTTAGTCTTCACCCCATAAGACCTGCCATCAATCCCAAGTTCTCATATAGCAAAATCCATAAATCATGTTTTCTGCCTTGTCTGGTTAGATGAAAACTCTCATAGGGACAGATGATCTGGCCTTAGTTATACCTGCATTTTTCACCTCTCCTGTGAGCTACAGCACTGGAATCTACATAGGCATGAAGATATTGGAACTTGGAAAGCTTTAATTAATGCGGAATGCTGAAGCATGTCTTCTCAGTGATGCGGGGTCGTTAGTGCATGCACATCAGACCTGTCCTCTGCTCTCTACACAGGCTTCTCAAAAGAATGTTGTCAAATCCTTAGTCTTTATAGCATTCACTATCTGGACTAGGATAGCGAAGATGGTCTAAATCTTTGGGATGGAGTTTGCAGTCAATTCCACTCCTTTGAAACAATGGAACTCTTCAAAAGGATAAACTTTCTCTGTGCAGGAGAGGACATAGGGGTTCCTGGGGTTGGTCCAAGACTGGAATGAACTGCTACAGGAACTGAGCATCCAAAATCTAATCTCCATTTGCTTAAAATGCGAAACATGCACTACAGGGATGTTGCCTTTTCTTATGTGCACAGTAGTATGCACGTTTAAAAATTCCTCCCAAACCAACCAACATCTATGACATGTTAATCATAAGGCTTAATGCACTATTGGATGATACTCATACAACGATGAGGGTGGTGTAAAAACTGAACTAGCATGTTATCCATTTGTACACAGAAAACGTACAGCAGAGCACTGGCAATAGAAACATCCAAACTGAATATGCTTAAGCCTAATTTTCTTTTTATAGCTCGCTCTTGGTCGTGTATGCTGGAGAGGAGTAGTTGCATCTTTCTTAGTGGAATGAGAATGGATCCCATCCCAGAAGTATCTACATAAGTTGACCTATTAGTATGCTTGCTAGCATGTCAACTGCTGCTATTCCATCTCTGGGGAGAGTAGATTCATCTATGTAATTTGGGAAGGTACTCATGAATTTTTCATACAATGAAGCTTCTAGGGGGAGGGAAAAGGGCTAGTTTTAAGAGGAGGCCTGAAGTTGGGTAATGGTTTTACTTTAATGGAGCTGCTGCTCTTACTGTTGGACTTTTCTGAAGCCTGTGCTCGTTTCTAGGAATTTAGCAACAGGACCACACACTTTTGATCTCTACCTATCACAAGGATGAGACAAACTTATTTTTTGGAGCTTCATGATAAGCATAGTGGGGTTTGGTCCTGGATGAATGGCCTGCTGCAGCTCTAGAAGGATCTGGCTACCTGTGGCACTGACCCTCCCTCCCTCCACCTTCCAGGACTTCTGATGCAGTGTATGAGAGCTGATGTTACTGGAAGAAGGTGTGGAGTTTTTTTGTTTTTAAATCTAGCATAATTTATGTTCTTTTGAAAGATAGTGCTGTTCATGAACAGTACAGCTGGGGTCAAATGCATCTATGCTCACCTCACCTGGTTAGGCACAGGAAGTTGTAAATCAGCAACTTCACTAGGGCCCTCTCTGTTATTTAGCAAGCACTATGTACAAGCCAAGGTCGGACTTTTCCCTAGGCACCTGTCACTTCCCCGCCTGTTTACCTTTGCCCCGTGACTGGCTGAAGCAGGGAGTGGTTTGTTTTTGCTTTTAAAAAAAAAAAAAAAAAAAAAAAAAAGTGGCAGAGATACAGTCAAACGTTACATGGCCCCAGGGGGGCAGTGGCCACCTGCCCCAGGCTTCTCCCTCGCTGGGGACTGGTGGGTGGAAGATTTTTGCTCCCCGAGACGTTCCCCATTTTAGGCCACTCCCTACGCACTGAAAGGAGCAAGGACCGTAGCAGGGCCCGTGCCTCCTGCTGCTAGCTGGGGCAGTCTTCTTCCCCTCTGTGCTGGGCCGGCCCGGCGCTGCTGTGGAGCGGGTCCCAAGTCCACAGCTCGGCGGCTCCCCTATTCCCCGAGCTTGTAGGAACAGCGCTGGGGCGCCTGCGCAGTGCGCCACCCTGGGCTGGGGCGGCGCCTGCGCAGTGAGAGGCGACGCTAGGGAGGGCTGACGCCTGCGTCGCGCGCCCGGGCAGTTTGGCCGGGCTGGGGGCTGTGGCTGGCGAGCGACGGGAAGGGCGGCGCTGTGCGGCGGCTGTTTCCTCCGTTACGGAGTTTGCGTCTGGGGCTGCGGCCGGGTTCCCCAGCGCTGAGGAGGCGGCGCGGCCATGGCGTCCTTCGTGGAGAGTTTCTGGGTAGGCGCCTGGCGGGTGGCTCCCGCGCTGCCCGCTGCAGGGGAGGACGGGGCACGGCGTAGCCGCGGTCCCCGCTGGGGGGAGCCGCTCTGGCGCCTACGCCGGCCGGGAGCGGGCCTGGGCCTTGAGTGGGAGCTGAGGGACTCCGGCTCCCCTCGGCCTCTCCCGCTACTGGCGGTCCCCGCACCGTCCCCCGCCCGCGCCTCTGCGGTAGGCGGGCCGGGCACACGGAGGGACCCTGAGGCGGCTGCTGAGCCCGGCCAGGGCAGATGAAGCGAGGCTCTGTCCTGTGGCCCAGGGGAGCCGGCTGCCGGGGTCGCAGGGAGGCCGCGGGGCAGGCGACTGCAGGGAGGGGCGGGCACGGACCGACTCGCTGTCCTGAAGCTGGAGGGCGCTGGGGCGGGCGTATTTCGGGCACGGTGACTTCGGGTCGTGGCCAAGCATTTGCCTGCAGGGATGCGCTGGAGAGGACCCGGGTCTAGGTCTCATCCCTTTCTAATCGCTGGGGTGCGTGTTTGTTTAGACTCGGTTAGTTTTTCATACGATAGCACCGAGTCCAGCGTGCTGCGCTTGTATTAGCAAACACACACAGTGCAGCTGAAATCCCTTTCCCCCTCCTAGGGGAATTCCCAGCAGGAATTTGTAGTTTGTGTTGAACTCTGGGTTTGTTTGTTTTTTTTAGACCTTCCAGAATGATTAGTTTAAATTAACCCGTGATTTTAACGGATTCGCGGCATTGTCTCTGTATTACCACAACAACATGTTTTTGAAATTTTAGAAATACCTACATGGGGAGAAATGAACTAAATGTTGTGAGAAATTGGTAGTTTTAATTTCCTGAAAGAGTTACTTAATAGAATTGTGAATAATGGATGTAGGGGCATTGTAGAGAGTTTTGATTTATCTTAACTGGATTAATCCTTTCCTCAGAACAGTTTCAAAACATTGAAAGCTAGATTAAAACCTGTGTGTAGAGTTTTAAACGTAGGCTTCTGCATTGATAGGTTTTAATCAAATTTTGATTTTATGTTTGAGTGTTTATTGTCAAAAGTCTTGTGTAACTTGAAAGTGCTCTGTTTTTATTGTGGATGGATACATAGGGTCCATTTAAGTGTATAACCCATAAGTGTTTGTTATTTTAAGGCTGTTTAAAGTTCTGGTGTCTTTGCCTTAATGTTTTTATAATGCAAAGGTCTACAAATGAGCCATGATAGTATCAAAGTATCTATTTGGCAAAAATGGAACAAGGATAATGTCAGAAGGGAAAGTGTTACTTTCAGACTTGTTGTCTGCTTTGTAAATAGGAATAATAATGCTCATCGTTTACAGTAAATGAATCTCACAAATACAGTGGAAATTTTAAAAAATAACCACATAAATGTATTTTGTGTGTTTCCTTTACAGTCTTAAATTCAAGAAATTTCTTAAAACAGCATCTTAATTTAAAAAAAAAAAATCCAATGTAAGAATTCTATACAGTGCTACAGCACTGGAGGAAATTTTTACCATATGGGCATATTTAACTACCATATGAAAACTTTTTTATCTTTGTAAAACAGTATTTAAAAGGATGCTTGGTGAAGTTTGGTGTTTCTTGTTTAACGAACACAAATTTCAAAATGGATGTGATTTTCTTTTATCCTGTCTGAAAACTCTGTTCCTCCTGTTAACCAGGAATCACAAAAAAATTGTAACTGAGATTAGATGCTTTTCCTTTTTATGTATGTTGTGCATTTTTACTCATTTTGTGTATAGTCCGTTTAACTGTTTTGGTGTCCAGTTGTGCTTTCTATGTCACCGGCAAGCCAGGGGGAGTTCATATGCTCACTGTTGTCCTACAAGAGGGGGTTCACTAGTAGCACTAACAGAAAGAGTGAGGCACAGAAGGTATGTGTGCATGCTGAGAGAGAATGAATGTTACTGAGCATGTTTGCAGAGACCTGAGAGCAACACAGTCATTCTACTCTCCTTGAAAGCACTGTACAAGAGCTATGTATATCTACTACATACCATTAGGGGGGTTTTGGTTTTTGTTTTGTATTTGTTTTTTTAACTCTTTATTTTTTATTCTGGTATAAGAAGTCTGGCCATGAAAGGGAAATGTAGTTAGCCTATGTTCTTCAGTAACTATTTTAAGTGATTGCAGTTTTTGAAGCTTACTACTTTTGTGCCCTTGCCGAACTGAAGTGTTTCACTATTTTAGAATAAATGTTTGTCACAGAAGTATCCAAATTAATCCACAATGCTGTGAATTAGATGCTCATACTCCTGTGATTACAAATGATGGAGGTGGTTTGATGTGAACCCAAAGTGAGTTGAAATCTGGAAAAAATATACAGTTCAGGATTTTTTTAGAAGGAAGGGTTGAGACTTTCAGAGGAAGGAATGTATGGGATAGAAAATGAAAACATGGCTTTGTAATGAATCCATATATCTTTGGTGTTGGAATGTACGCTACTCTGTAGTTGAAACTGCACATATGCCACATGGAAAACTAAACCCTAGATCTTGTGCTTTAAATGGGCCTCCGCTGATTTGAATGCTTCTTCATGGTAGTCAGTATGTAGGGAAGACATCAGAAATCTTATGGGGTTATCTGGTTCCATTCAGAAGAGGGAAGTGACACACGCACAAATACCTTGTTTAAGTAATTCTGTTTCCAGTGCATTAGGCTGCTACATTTAAAGTCTTTTTTGAGGAAAATATTTAGTAGTGTACTGATGTAAGCAAAACAAATGTATTTAAAATATATTATTTTCTCTTCGGTGTCAAAGATTAAGAACCTTTTTAAATAACAGGTTTTTTAATGTTGTTGCTTTTAAAGGTATTTATTTGAACAGAGAGGAAGGATGTTTTGAGATGAGGAAAAAGTAGGCATATCTCTTTGTTTATATTGTATAGGAACTACAGTAGTAGGAAAAAAGAATATATTGCTTTCAGAACAATTGTCATGCAACTATTTTGTTACGTAAAAATACAAGGCAAGTAGTGCAGATTATAAATGATTTTTTAATTCATTGTTATGAGGTAGCATTCCAAGCATTCATATCACTTGACTGAACATTTTCAAAACTCCTAATTAGGGTGTAATAGCAGAACAATGGGTACTTGCTACCATATACAGTGTATGCTGACTTAAAGCAGAGACATCAATGAAAATAAAATACTTACAAAAAGTATTCTCATTGTAAAAAAAAAAAAAAAAAAGTAGTTTGTCGCTTTAATATAATGTGTTTTTGATACTGATGCAGTAGAGTAACAATTTATCCCTTAATTTAATGTTGACTGGATGCTGTCTTGCTACTTTTCTAGAAGAGGCCCATTATAAAAGTTATTCAGTACTTTGATGACTGGCACATATTCTATGTGGTATAAATTTAACTAGAATAGTGATTTTTAAACTGTCATTTGCAGAATAAAAGATTTGAAGTGCAGAGTTATTGGATATATTGATATATATTGGAAAGGGATCAAGTACCATAAGAGGATTTTTTTTGAGATCTTGACATACAGTTTAAAGTTGGAGCACATTGGACCAAACCGCTGATTTTCAGACTGACTCAGGCATGCTTCTTGGGGGTGACTCGATGATATCAGGAGATCAAGGCCTTGACTGGTTAAGAATTTTTTCCTATTTTTTCAGGATAGCTGATATACGTTGGTGTGATTGCTTGGGGTGTCCTTTCCCACCCACTGTGTGCTCTGAGGTAGGAGGGATGGGACGTGGCTGGTCCCAGGATTCCAGCCCCCTGGGTATCCATTACTGTTACATAGCATGCACAGTTGCTGTGCTGCCATCCTGCTACTACTAGCTCCTATGGAACTTGCACTGCTTTGTGAGAACCCATTCTCTTTTCCTCCCTTTTTCTATCTCACTGCCCCTCCACATCCATTGCTGGAAATCCTCATGATGGTGACCCTGCATAAGTGTCCTGGCCCTACAGCAGAGGCCTCACATCTAGCATGTGCGCCTGCAGGCAAGGAAGGGTCAGAGCCGTCACATATGAGTTGCCATTCCAGGCAGCCTGGATTTGAATGGGATGCATGATTTTCTTCTCTGCACGCACTGATCACATTAGGAGTTCTTCCTTGCCCTCCCTCACCTCCTTCCAGGCTCTAAATTCAGTACCATCTGACTTCCCCTTTTCCTTTGTGCTTGGAGGAATGTGCATGGGACATGAATCTCCATGGGAGGTAGGGGACTTGGAGAAAAAAATTTTTTTTTAATCTCTGGACTAAAGGATGCTTTAAAATATCTGAATAGTGTCCATGACAATTATGACTTGAAGAGAAACTACTTTGCTTTTAAGGCTCATGAAAGATGTTACAACTTCACCAGTGTTCATTTTAGAAATGTGACTATATGGCTTTAGTACTTTTCTTAAGATTCGTATTGCAGTAGTCCCTGAAAGTACCAGTGAGGGTCTATTTGCAATAGATGTTGTACTCAGGCACAGTATTTGAGGGGTTCGATCTTTTCAGAGGAACAAAAATGACATACCTGAAAAACTTAAGTGGATGAACTTAATACTCTAAATGTTGATGGTGGCACCGTTTGAACCTTTTGGGGCATTTTCTATTTACTTTTCCTCTGAAGGCTGCTTTTCTGATTGGTAAAACATGATCAAGAAGAGTCAGAAGGTTACAGATTTAGGTTAATTCTCTTTGTAGATTGTCCATAGGGACAAAGTTCTTCCCCATCCTTAAACTGTTTCTGACTGAAATGGTTACTAACTTTCATTTGAGCAAAGTCAGATATCTTCCAGTGTCTGCTTGCCTGTCTTTCTTTCTCTGGACTGTCTAATGTGGCATTGCCCTGGTTTAAACTGGTCTTTAAACTGAATTAGCTACATTGGTACAAAAGGCAGTATGGACAATCTTTATTCCCATTTAGTTCAAATCTGTTAAGAATACGTTTAAGCCAGGGCTCGACAAAACCCAGGTGGCAGGTTGCCATGCAACCGGGGTTTATACTCTGGCTCCTAGCTCCTCTGTGGAAATGCAGCAGAGGAGCAGCCTGTGGTGACCAAATATAAAACTGCTGGCACCTAGCTAGGAGCCAATTTTGTCAAGCCCTGATTTAAGTCTACCAGAATTAGCTGCTCTCAAAATGAGTGTGACTACAGAGGGGTTTCCAGTGGTTTAATTCAACCATTGAAAGTTTGTGTGTGTAGACAAGGCTCTCTAGGTCCTTGCAGAACTGGATCTATTCCCTGAGGATACCTGGCTTTACTGGAAACACTGCGACCCTTACTACATACATGGAGCACCACCACACTACAGGCGTATATCAGAGCACTCTCCTTCCATTTATGAGGAGCCACAGGGCACAAGAATGTCCTCAGGACTGCCAGAACCATCAATACTGATGGGAGCCTCTTCATCTCTGGATGAGATGCTCATCCCTCCCACACTTTCCCTTCCTGATGATCACGGGCAATATCAAGATCTCGTCTGCTGGATGGTGATGGCCCTGAATGTTGCAGTAGAAGATGTAAAAGACCCCTAAAATGAGTTCTTGGACATCTTACAGTCTAGTGAGCCTTCATGGATTACACTTCCTATCCGTAAGGCAACTCTTCATACGGCCCAAGCAATCTGGCATATTCCACACCTAAACATGCTGAGAGAAGATTTTGTCCCAGCCAAAGACACAGATTTCCTTTTCATTAATGCACGACTTAAGTGCAAGCAGCCATGTAATGTGCCAGACAGTAGCACTTCAGAATGACTCCACCCGATTGGGCTGCCAAAAAACTTGGCCTGATGGGGAAGAAAATCTACTTTTCTGTGGGCTTATATCAGAATTGCAGTTACCACATCATACTGCAAAGTGTGATTTTTAGGTCATACTCGAAGCTGATGGAGTTCTAGGCCTCCCTGCTAGAGGACAGAGAAGATTACTTTAAATACCTCATTGATGCGGGAATATTAGTGGCCAAAGTTGCACTCTAGGCAGTGGGCGATGCTGCAGATATGGTGGCACATTCCCTGGTTTCTGGTATGGTGTTACAAAGCAAATTCTGTCTGAAGACCTTTAGATCTCCCTGAGAGAGAGCACCCTAGAGCAGTGGTTCTCAACTTTTTCTCTGCCGTGGCACATACCTTTAAGTATTTTGAGGCACACCACCATATAGGCTCCCAATGAGCTCATGAATATTCATGAGCCAGTCTAGACCTCATCAAGTAGTTTTTTCAAAAAATTCCGGGGCACACCTGCTCAGGCCTGTGGGCACACCAGTCTGCTGTGGCACACTGGTTGGGAAACACTGTCCTAGAGGACCTCCTCTTCGACACCAAAAATTATTTAGCAAAAAGACCAAGAGTTTGCTGTCACTCAAAGATTCTTGAGCCACACTCAGGTAATAGAACCTGATGTGTCTATGTCCAATCCGATAACAAAACAGGCCTTCTTTTCACCCATTGTAATCCACCCAACCCATCTATCTAACCTACTCACCATTCCAACAAGGCCAACTGCGCAGGTGCCAGTGGGTGCAATGGCCAGAGCTCTCTGCTGCCTCCACCTCTATGGTGTCCACCTCCTATCCGTGAACCTCGGGACACTTTGATTCATACACAGAAAGCCGTGAACCTTGTCCCACTCCTTTGGCTTTCCTGTCTTGCTCTCTTTGCTCCCAGTTAGAGCAAGATTACCACCAATCAATGGGTACTAGATATCCTATGCAAAGGATACTTGATAGAATTCCACTCCTTTCCCCCTTGCCACCCGTCTTCTGTCGAAATAGGTTCAAAACAGCCTGAAACTGTGCAACCCTATACAAATCAATTCAATACTATTCTGAGAAGGTGCATATATTTGCATGTTCTGGACTTCCTTTTGTGGGTAGTTAACCAGAATAACCATGTAAATTTAAAAAATTAAGGACATCAGAACAAAGATGGTAAAACATCTCCCTCATCTACTTTATCCTTGTTCATTTAAGCCCTGTCTACAGCAGATATTTTTAAAGTTTTCAACCATTTCAGGACCACCAGGGATAATAAAGAGGTTACTTACAATAACTGATGGTTCTTTTGAGAGCTGTAGTTTTCAGCCTTAGAGTTTTGAAATTGCTAAAGTTTATAGTAAAATTACTTTAAGGGCCAACTTCTCAGCACGCAGTTGGAGAACCTAGGACCTCTACTAGACACTGCTCTTACTGTAAAACCTTCCTATCTCATGACAGGATCAAAGACACGTTTTCTTCCAGACTGATGTGCAAAATATATTTAATGACCACTAGGATCATGCTATGAATATTGGGATTGATGGCCACAAATAATTTTTTTAAAACCTATGGCACATTTCTATACAAGGCAACCATGAAGTCTCAGTGGAAACAAGAAATATGGACTTTTACATCACATGCATGTAATAGATAATTATCAGTTCAATCTGCATTTGGGAATAGGCTTCCATATTTCTCTTGTCTAAACTTTAGCTATTACCAATGTGGTATCAGAGAAAAGGAACCTATATCAGAGGCTCCACATCCAGGAAGTTGGCGTATTCAGGAAGAATGGTTACAGGTAGGACAGAGGGCTTGTGGACTGGTGACAGTGGAAAAGGTCCCAGAAGCCACGAGGAGAAAAGGTTTCTACTCAAGGTATTTCCTCATCCATAAGGAAAAAGGGAGCCTGTGACCAATTCTGGACCTCCACCGCCTAAACCAGTACTAAAGAGGCTAATGTTCTGTATGATTTCCCTTGCCCATATTATCCCGTCTCTGGATCCTGGGGACTTGTAGGCTACCCCTGATTTAAAGGATGCATATTTTCACATTTCAATTTAGGCTAGCCACAGACAGCTCCTGTGCTTTGCAGTGGCAGGTTCTCATTTCCAGTTTATGAACATGCTTTTTGGTCTCTCCCTAGCCCCCAGGGTTTTTACCAAATGCATGTCAGTGGAAACAGTCTACCTGAGATGTAGGGAGGTCTAGATTTTCTTGTACTTTGATAACTGGTTGATCAAGGGAAGGTCCCGGGCACAGGTCCAGAACAGCATGCATCTTACATACTCCACCTGCAAATTCCTAGGCCCGCTGATAAATGAGGGAAGTCCAAATTGGAACCAGTCCAAAGAACAGAAGTCATTGGGACTGTCCTAGACATCTCCTTGGCAAGGGTGTTCCTTCCCTGAGCTCACTTCAGAGCAATGTCAGGCATCATTGCCAGCCTTCACCAATGCCTAACCATGACTGCCAGACATTGTCTACAGCTATTAGGGCATATAGCAGTCTCCACTTACATGGTGAGACTTGCTCGGCTAAGGCTCAGACTCCTCCAGTCATGGCTGGTGTCAGTTTACCTTCCTCACAGGTATTTCTTGGACAGGATGGTCACTATCCCCCACAGGTGTTAGCCACGCTACAGTGGTGGCAGAGGCCTGAACAGGGCTGGATAAACTGTGGGTGCAAGGTCGCCATGGTGCCTGGAGTTTGTAGCCAGGCACCTAGCTCTGCTGTGAAAATGCAGCGGAGGAGCACACTCTGACAACCAAATATAAAACCGCTGTTGCCTTTACTGGCACTCTGGATTCAGTGGCATTTTGGCATTGGAGGGCTCTGCGCTGCCGCGAGTTTTTGGCAGTGTGAGGTGCATTCCAGCTAGGTGCCTTGCTTTGAAGCTGGGTGCCTAGCTGGGTACCAGTTTTGTCAATCTGTAGCTGCAATCAGTGTTGCAGGGTGTATCATTCAAGGAGTTGACCTTGGTGGTGGTAATTCTAGTTTCAGAGACCTCCAGTCTGGGATGGGGAGCCCATATCAATGTTAACTTCAGTACGCAAGGAAGGTAGTACACAGTACACAAGTGGAGACAGGCCTCCAAATCAATGTCAAGGAGCTGTGTGCATTACACCTCACCTATAAGGTCGCCCTTCATGTTATAGAGAGCAGAGTAGTGTAGGGGCTGACAGACAATACATCTGCCTTGTACTACATCAATCAGCTGGAAGGGGCCCCGCTCTTCACTTCAGCCCTCCGCAGGGAAGAAGTTTGCCTATGGGAACTAGCGATGAGGCATAATTTCTACTTAGTGGCTTCTCACCTACTGGGAGAGAGAAACGATGAGGCGGATGCAGATGATTCCTACCACATCACAACTGGTTGTGACACCCACAGGTGTTTCGTATGACTTTTTGCAGGTGGCGCTATACCCACGTGGACTTCTTTGTAACTCAGTGGAACAGCAAGTATCACAGTACTGCTCTTTCCATATACTAGCACAGGGCTCTCTGTCTGAAGCCTTTCTCATACAATGATCAGGAACCCTGATGTATGCCTGTCTGCCAATACCCTTGCTACACTGTGTACTGCTAAAGATCAAGGGGGATAGGTGGTCATCATCTTCTTTGCTACATGGCCATGCCAACAATGGTACAGCATGCTGTGTGACCTTTTGACAACCCACCATGGGAACTACTGAGGAGACACGGCCTCCTGCTCCATGACCGCAGCTGGTTGTTGCACCTGAACCTGAGCTCCCTGCACCTGATGGCATGGAGGCTACCTGGATACTTGCCGAGGAGCGAGCGTGGTCGACACAGGTCCAACACGTTCTGCTAAGAAGCAGAAAGCTGTCGACATAGATCATGTACCGGGAGAAATTGAAGAGCTTTACTGATTGAGGGAATACTCCTGGATATCTCTCAGAGGTAGGTGAGCCTGGAGTAATTACTGTATCTGAAGCTCCAGGGTTAGGCCCTGACTTCCCTAAGGGTCCATCTGGCTGCCATATCAGCTTTCCGTTAACCCATGGGTGGAATGTCAGTCTTCTCACACCCAATGGCATCCAGATTCCTGAAGGGGATGGATAGGATCTACTCACAGGTCCGCGATCTGGTACCTCCTTGGGGCCTTAACCTAGTCCTTGCCCCACTGATGGGGCCGTCTTTCAAACCCATGGCTAAATGCCCATTACTAATACTCTTGTAAAAGGTGTCCTTCCTAATGACTAACACCTGAGACATGACATCAGAGAGCTAGCCTCAGAGCCCCCCCCCATACAGTGTTTTTCAACAGCCTTCCTGCCCAAGGTTGTTTCTCCTCTGTTCCATTATAATCAAGATATTTCCTCCCTGTCCTTTTTCCAAAACTCCATGCAATGAAGGAGGTGCAGAGAGGGCACACACTTGACATCAGATGACTCCTGGCCTTTTACATCAAGTTCACAAGACCGTGCTGGAGAGTGACCCAGCTTTTCATAGCAATCATGGACTGGATGAAGGACCTGCCAGTATCAACCCAGCAAATCTCCTCATGGATTACCACCAGCATTAGAGCCTGCTAGGAGCAAGTGAGCATGCCCTTACCTGGTCAGGTCACAGCACATTCAAACAGAGCCTAAGCATTGTCTGTGGCCTTCTTTGCTTGAGTGCTTCTACAGGAGATCTGCAGGGTCACGACCTAGTTTATTGGTCCACACCTTCACGTCTCACAATACCATTGTCCAGCAGGCAAGGGGTGATGCAAGCTTTGAGAGGGCAGTGCTCCAGATAGCTTGTCCTTAACTCCTTCACATCTGTAAGGAATGGCTTGTGAATCGCCTAAATGGGAGTAGACATAAGCAAGCGCTTGACGAAGAAAGGGAAGTTACTTACCAGTAACTGTAGTTCTTTGAGATGTGTTGCTCATGTTCATTCCATACCCACCCCCTGTCCTCACTTCCGAAATTAGCGGAAAGACGGGACTGAGGGGCTGTAAGGTTGGCAGTGCCTCATATAGTGTGGCCTGAGTGTGGGGCTCTAAGGGGCATCGATTCTGGCCTTTTGGGGTCTACTAAAGGCAAAAAAGTTCTGGCAACCCTTCATGAAGGCACATACACATCTATATGGGAATGAACATGAGCAACACGTCTCAGTAAACTACAAATACTGGTAAGTAACCTCTCTTCATGGCACTATCGCAAGTGTGTAAGGCTATTTAAGACAGCCTGACTGAAATCTTGTGCCATATCTATGGGGTTGTAGTTCTTGTAGTAAATGGAATATTGACCAAAAACATGTTAAATATGGTATGTGACCTCCAAATGATTGCTGCTATTTCATTTATAAGTATCTTAATTAAAATGTTTCTACAATGTTTTTGTTCAAAAAGGGGAAAAAGACGCATCAGTTTAAATTAGTGACGCTTTGAAAACAGAGGAAGTTATCAAATTTTCCTTTCATAAGACTTCAAAGTTAGAGACCTAATCTTTTTATGAATTAAAAATATCCTGTAATTAAATTTGTTTTTAAATATAGTTGTGGAGCAAATATTGGTTTGCCTGTTTCCTAAAGAATAAGTTCATTTTTTTTTCAGGCATAAACAAGTCATTTAAATTGTGTAGAATAACAAAAAGTATTTTTCTAATTCCTTTACCATATTACTGTGAGGGAGTGGAGCAGTTTGCTATTTGAATTTTGGATAGAAGATTGTAGGCAAAGTATACTCATGAACAAACTCAGAAAATATCAGTTTATAAAGCTTAGGTAAAATTGTGTAATTGACTTGTGTCAAATGTTTACCACTTTATTCAGCCTTGAGAGCAGAAGATAATTTATGTTCTAAATTTCTGTAAACAAAGACAATTAATGTTTGATCATGAAGAGAAAGGATAGATGCTTTGGAAGTCCATGTAATTACTATCTATTAGCAGCTTATCTGTTTAATTTTGCTGACAAAGTATAAGTTCTAAAGGGGTAGCCATGTTAGTCTAGTTCAGTAAAACAAACAAGGAGTCCTATGGCACTCTTAAAGACTAAGAAATTTATTTATCGCATGAGCTTTCATGGGAGAAGATCCCACTTTGTCAGACATTTGAAGATGGAGAAATTACATAATGGGAGAAAAATAAATGGAGGGAAGTGTAAGTCATAGGATCAGGTCAGACTGTTAAAGCAAACAAACCAGTTGTTTAGATTCAAGTGGTGGAAAACAGTATATAGCAGGAGGTGAGGTTAAATCACCTGTTGTAATAAGAAAAAAACTCCGAGATCCCTGTTTAACTTTAAGGCAATGGTGTCAAAATCTGCATATGAATTCCAATTCTGCAGTTTCTCTTTGAAGCTTTGATTTGTAATCCATTTGTTGAAGTACAGCTATTAACATATCACCAATGGAGTGAGCAGGGAGTTTGAAGTGTTCCCCTATTGGTTTCTGAATGTTATTTCTGATGTCAGATTTGTGTCCAGTTATTCTTTTGCATGGAGACTGTCCTGTTTATGTGTGTATACATGTACTTAGGTGATGTGTTTTATGCACACTGAGTTAGGAGCTAGTGCTATGTTTTCGTTTTATGCCAATAGACAATATTAAGATTTTGATCCAAAGTAGTTAGTGCCTGTACCTTGTGCTATCTGATTAAACATTTAGGAAATCAATACTGCTTTAGATGTGCTGAGTTAATTCTGGCTACTGTACCAAACATAAGCTTTAAATACAAATTTGCTACATATAAAACATGAGAATTCCTTCTTGAAATTTTCAAGATGCGTTATAGAAGTTCAACAAAACAGGGAGTTCCTGTAATCTGTTTCCTGTTATGTACAGGTTGTGGAAAAAATGAAGTCAGACTCAACAGTTGCTGACAGGGCTACTTCATTTCCATGAAAACACTGAACATTTTTTTAGTTGATGAAGGGAAATTGAAATGAAATATCATCTAAAGTTTAGGTACCTTCATTTTCTCTGACCTTCATTTTTTGTATGCATAGTTGGGGTAAGTAAGATCCTATCATGGGCTATTTTAATAGGAGTATTTAGGATACTGGAAGCCCCATTTTCTCTTATGTCCAGCTCTCTCCCTGACATCTGAGAAGAAGCCCCTTTATGACCATTTCAAAGGGGAAGTATCAATATGAAGCCCAGCTGCTGAAGAGAAAATCTTCAGTGCCTATAAGAGGAAAAGAAGGCAATATTCTGTCAGGAACTGTCTGCAGTACTAGATTCCTGTGAGGGATTGTGCAAGGAAGGTATCACACACAAAGCTGCAGTGTTGTTGGGAAGCACTGACATAACCCCTACCCAATAGATGCTTTTTACATCATGGCATAGACATTCACAAAGCAGTCCCTCAAAATAATGTGATGGGTATTGGGACTAGCCTCTGTGGATATTATGTTCCAGGTGGGAAAACAGCTCTCCTCCTGCCCTGAAAGAGCCATGTCTGGTGGTGGTGGATAGGAAGGAAGATAGGGAAATCAGATGCTGATTACACTGTCTCTCCACATCATAGTAGAAGGTGTTAACTATTGCTGAAAGAAATTGGAAGGTCTAAGTCCTTAAAGCCCTCCACATTTAAACACAAAATGGGGTGGGGAGACATAGTCCCATATTGGATTTCTAGTGATCATGACCCCTCCCTTCTTTACAAAGAGAAGATAAAGACTGGCACAGCAACTTTTAATGAACAACAGAGATAGGATTTTGTATATGAGATTTCCACATACTCTTTTGTTAACCGAGTCAACATTGCCAGACTGTATATTGCACCAATGGAAACTGGAAGAACAAAGTAATAAGCAGTTAAATTATTGATCAAAGCATTCTACACTCATAGTTAGTTCCTCTTAATGTTAGATGCCTCAGCCACAGCACACCTCGCCATTTTCATTCTGAACAATCAAGGTGCAACCTTAACTCTAACCAATTTAACACCGTAATACATACAGATTTTAATTCTTTACTACTGCATTAAAAACACTGCTAAATAAAGAACAGTTGCAAAACTCAGTTACATTATGACAGTCTGAAGAGGGATGCTCACAGGTCAAGTGGTGGTGTAGCAGATTGTCTTCCTTATGGGAGTCAAGTTTGAAAGGGGTAGTCATGTTAGTCTATTGCAGCGAAACAGAGTCCTGTGGCACTTTTAAAGACTGACAGATTTATTTATTGCATGAGCTTTCATGGGAAAAAATCAAAAGCTCATGCAATAAATAAATAAACCTGTTAGTCTTTAAAAGTGTCACAGGACTCTGTGTGTTCCTTATGGGAGTCATTCTTTTTTATTGCTGCTCCAACCTGTGGCTGTTTGCCCTTCCAGTGACTTTGTCCTCTGCTTAGATGGTGTAATTGAGACTGTCTCTTTTGGAGTATGTGTAAAGAGCCCCACTGTGAGGGAGCTTTTGAAATTCCCCCCCTCCCCCGTGCATATAAGCTCCCCGACATCAAGGACAGAGTTTTGTAGTTGTCCTTCTTTACAGATTGGAAGGGGGCTCAGGCTCATCCTCTCCACCAGGTTCCAGTCCAGGGCACAGTGGTAGGAATCTTAAGTTCTACACTTCAGATGCTATGCAGCTGCCTCTCCAGATTGCTTCCTATTGGTCCCCTTCCTTCCCATAAGATAAAGTAAAAATCTAAACCACAAAGATAAAGCCTATACCCTGCAGAGATTAACAGGTCTTTTCTTTGTAGGCTTGTTCAAATTGTCATAGCCAGGACTCTGGCACTGAGAGTTCCTTTGCTGCTGTTTCTCAGGAGCTCATAATTTAGGTCAGTTTTTCACTGTCCTACGGAACTACTCTATTCCCCTTTTTAATCTTCTCCTGCCTGTGCAGTCTTTGAAGGTGTGGAGGGGCAGGTTCCTTAGCCCAGAGCATCTCTTTAAGCCCTTCCTTTCCAGTATGGGGTTTGTACACCCCTCTCACAGATAGGTTCTCAACCTGGGGCTCCAGTTCTCAGAAAGATTGCAGGTAGGCATCAGGGGTTTACAACCATCCAGTCCTTCCTGTATTGCTAAATGTGAAGAGAATTAAGATATTCTGGTATGGAAAAGCTTGAGAACCACTACATTATGTAAAGTAAGGAGAATAATGTCAATTTTAGAAATTCAAGGGTGGTGTGCATTCAAGATATTTAGAAATGCATTAGTGTGTGAATTGTGGAGTTTGTCGGGACTCTGGTTTAGCTTGAGGAGACCAAATGTGAAGAAAAGAAAACAGCATTTAAAAAGGGAAGCATTCAAAAATATTTCCTCTTCAAAAATTAATAATTTACTTTAAAACATTTATAGAAAATTCATTTGTCCTCTGAAGAGATTTTGTGCCCAAATTTGGAAATTAAATGGTCTCGTTAAATTATAAACAGGGATTTTAGTTCTGCTTGAATTAAAAATTTCAATGAAACCTTAACTGTGGAGTTATTTCTAATGTCTTCTTGTCTCCATAGTGTGAGGGCAGAGGAATGGGAGTTCCTAGATCCCATGAAAACTTTAGTGGTTTTGTTTAGTAATGTCCTGTTGCTGGATCAGTATGCAAGGACTGTTTTGGAGTTTTATATTGGTCTCCACTTTAGATACGCAAAGCAGTGTGATAACTGAGTTGGGGAGTAGGTTTTGAATTGCTGGCTAAGTTTAGCATTTGCAGATAGGCTAACTAGAATAAACAAACACAGTTCTAGCTTCTCAACAAGAGCGGTCCTCTGGCACATTAAAGACTAACAAATTTATTTGGGCATAAGCTTTCATAGGCTAGAACCCACTTCGTCAGATGTGTGAAATGGAAGCTTGTTTGTTAGGTATTCATACATGTGCAAAGGATGAGACATTATATGGAAAACCAGTGTTAATGAGGTCAATTCAAACAATAAAGCAAACAAGGAGTCCTGTGGCACTTTTAAAGATTAAGAAATTTATTTATTGCATGAGCTTTTGTGGGAGAAATCCCACTTCGTCAGACGCTTTGAAGATGGGGAATTTACGGAATGGGAAGAAAATAAATGCAGGGAAATGTAAGACATATGATCAGGTCAGGCTGTAACAGCAAATCAAAGCAGATGTTAATTCAAACAGTGTAGATGTGGCCCATTCACAACTGCTGCTGAGAAGGTGTGACTGTTTAAAGAGGAAAATCACAGGAAAAATTAAAGAGGGAAAGTTCTAGTTTCTGCTCACTTTGATTTGCTAATTATGGGTTCTTGGATCTTAAGGTATTTTCTTACTTGTGTCCCTGTGTATCTAGTATTAAGAATTTTCTTGAATTAAATACGGTAGCATTGGCCTTAATGGCTGGTTGAGCCAAGGCTTTTCATTTCATTGTTTTCAGTTTGGAGTTAGACCAGTAGTTGAAAGAAGAAGACTATACGAATAAAGTGGAGAGATTGAAATCGGTTAGCTGAACAAGTTATGTATTTCTATTAATCTATTTTTCTCTCTCTCTTTTCCAAGTGATGATGTCCTGGAAACTTTTTGCCAGTACCACTATTCCGATGTTACATTTACAAAATAATGTTGTTCTTTGAGTAGTGTTCCTATGGATGCTGCACTGTAGGAGTATCTGCGTCCCTGTGCCTCTAATCAGATCTTTTTGGTAGCTCACACATACACTCTTCCTTACTCATGCTCTGCCTTGTAGCTTTCTAATGCTGCATGGGCAAATCCCACTCGGTTCCTTCTCAACCATCTTGGTCTCAGAACTGAGCGAGTAGTTGTCCTTCCCTTATCCATGTCATTAGCACTAGTGAGTGTTTTTGTTTCTTTTTTTCCTCCTTAATAGTTAGTTTCCTTTTTACTGGTTGGGATTTTAAAAAAAGGGGGAAGGCGGGGGTAGAAGAAGGAGGAGAGTAAAGAAAAACTTTCTTCTATATCTCAATATGATCATCACATGGAAAATTCCCACAGTTTACCTTTGTGAAGGACTATTATCAGTAGAGAGTGCTCCCATTTGGCCTCTCATCTGCAGCCAAGGTTCTCTCTATCAAAGTGGTGCGCCTATGAATGCTGGGCATTATCTACCCGTACCTAGATGCCTGCTGCATCAGGGCTCCCTCATCACTGATGCCATATGAGCCGCTCAAAGGAGCATGCACACATAGTGCAGCTGAGCCAACAGCTCAGCTTATAGAAATTGATGCTAACCGCAGTGCCTGGAGTTTCAGTGCCAATCTTGATGCCTTACAAGTGTGTGTTCATCCTGCTACACCAACTCCCCACCCGTATGAGTTTAATAGAGATAGTTGAGGCCAGCCAGCCCCAGGACATTGGCCAGAAACTTCCTGCAGCTACTGGGTCTTATGGCACCATGTACCTTCATCACCCCAAATGCCCAGATGTTTATGAGGTGTCGTCAGATGTGGCTTGCTTGTGTCACCCGAACAGGGGCAGATTAACCAAACTGCTGTCACTCCCTTCTGCAGTGCAGTAAAGCACTTCCTGGACTGGTGGAAAGACCCATCCAATATCTGAGCAGGCTTTCTATTTGTGCAGCTCCCATTGATGGTGGTGATTACAATAGATGACTTCCTAATAGGCTGGGGAGTTCACCTACCTGACCACAAAGTTCAGGGCAAATGCTCTTCCACAGAAGTGATCCTCCATATCAATCTTTTGGCACTAAGGATATCAGGAAGGCCTGTACACAGTTTCTTCTTTCATCAAGAATACCCACACGAAGGTTATAACAGACAATATGACCTTTATGTTTTACATAAAACATCAAGGAAGGTGCCAGATCTCCTTCCATTTGCATGGACATATTTAGACTTTGGTATTGGTGCATCCATCACAACATGTTCATCTCAGCTGTCTATCTTCCAGGACAGGGGTTCTCAAGCTTTTCACAATTGCAACACAGCTGGAAGGGTCCCCAGCTGGTCGCAACACAGTAAGGCTCCCCTGTGGTCCTAATTCTCCGCTCCCCACTCCCGATGTCCCCAGCAACAGCCTCCACAGCCCTGGCACTGAGCCCCAAAGCAGTGGGCCTGGTCCTAGGTCTGGCACCCCATAGTGGGCCTCACAGTGGGCCCCACAGCAGCCTCCAGCTACAGTAACGGCTCCCAGCCAGTGGCATAATGAGGGTTTCCAGTGCCTGTGGGCCAAGCCCACATTTGTGTTGTGTCCCCCCCGGTGCCCCACACTCCCCATGCCTTTCAGGCTCCCCTCCCCCCTGTGCAGAGCATGAGGGGTCCCAGCATGGCAGGTGGTGGGGGTGTTGGAGATATGGATGTGCTGTTCTGTTATCTTTCTTCCCTGTGGGGCAGCAGTGGCCATTCCCATTGCATGCCATTGCACAAGGAGTAGCAGGACAGCTGAGCTAAGGATAGGGGGCGGGGGCTGTAGCTCCCAGCACTGCCTTTCCTCCCTGACTTCTTCAGGGCTGGAGGCAGGTATTTTCAGTTGCACTATCTCAGCCTCTGCAGCTCCAGCAGGAGACTTGGGGGCAGCAGCCCCCACCCTAGCAGGTTCCATCCAGCCCCTAGCTTGTGCTCCCCAAGCCCCCAGAATCCCCCTGGGTCCCACCCCACCCTCACAGTGCAATGCTGAGGGAAGGGGAATCCCACATCTACAGCTGTGTTGTGACTCCTCCAGCCAAGTAAGTCAGGGGTCCCCTATGTTCAGTTGTAGTAGAGGGCCAGAGGAGGGGATCATAGACCCCAGCCTTGCCCTGCCCCACTCTTTCAGGGCTGGTGACAGCTTTCAGCTCAGTGCAGCCGCAGCAGGAGGGCTGGGAGCAGACCCCCCCCTCCCCCCCCCCCCCCCCCCGACAGCCCATTCCAGGGAATACAAGCTAGCCATTAGCCTGCACCTTTGCCCAGCCCCAGGAGTTTCTTCCTCCCTTATTTACCATATGGCTGCTGAGGGAATCCCTCCTCCCCAACTCACCTCTCCTGCTGTCTCTCCTTGCATTGCCTTTTCAACTGCTCTGCTTCAGGAAGCTGGAGCAGAGCTGTCTCCCAGGAAGAAAGAGGCAGGCATGCTGGGCAGCTAAGCACACACAGAAAGGGTAGCCTTCCAGCACTAGGACCCAGCAGGCATCACCCAACTTGCTCTTGCTCTTTTTTTCTGTGAAAAGCCAATCTAGCCTGGCTGGCAGCCCCCTCTCTCCACCACCCCCAGCACCTATCTGTCTCCCTGGCTCTGATGGGGGGACAGCCTTGACGGGGGGGAAACTGGACTGGTCCTTCACAATATGGTAGGGGCACAGGAGGTTCTGTGCCTTTCAGCTGGGATTACAGTCAGGCTCCCTGATGCTGCAGCTATCTAGAGGCAAGAGAAGAGGGTGCTTTCAGCCTGCGGTGACACACTCATCACTGTGCCATGGCACACTTTTGTGTTGAGACACAGTGGTTGAGAATCGCTGTTCCAGGGATACAGAAAATGACACTTGACAGTCTCTGTTGGGTATTGAACTCAAAGGTGTTTCGAGACATATTTGCCCTTTGGGGAACCCCCACTACAGATCTCTTTGCTACCTTTCAGATCAAGAAATGTCCTGTTTACTATTCCAGAGCCCACCTGGGGAAACATCTATTGGAAGATGCCCTTTTCCTCCCATGGAATAGGAACCTCTTGTATGCCTTTCTCCCTTATGGTTTCTATCCAGGATCCTGTTAAAAATCGAAACAGTAAGGGTTATAAGATTGCTCCCTCCTGATTTTACGCTACACTTTAGACCTCAGGAGGTCAAAATGCTCACTCAGCTCCAGTACATCTCATGGAGATAATGGTTTTCCACCATCAGGTAGAAGGATACTCAGTGTTGACTCGCCGAGTAACCCATAGATTCCTTAAAGGCACTGGGAATCTCTTCCCACATGTGAGACCACCCACTTCAGCCTGGGATCTTAACCTGATTCTCTGGACTTTGACTAGTCCTCCCTTTGAAGCCATGGCAAATTTTCTCTTACACCATGCATTAAGACAGAGTTTCTAATTGCCATCACCTCAGCTAAGCCCAGAGGAGAAAGAGCAGCCCTGATGGCACAGCCACCATACATGGAGGCCACATCCCCAAGTTTCCTACTAAAGTTGCCTCCACTTTCAGTATGAATTAACAAATCTATCTTCCTAGTTTTTCCAAAAATGCGTACAGTGACAACAGGGAGGTGGAGGAGCACTAGCATTCTACTTGGACAGGACTAAGGACTTCAGGAAGTCCCCTAAACTCTTTCTTTTGCATGTGGAAAGATCCAGAGGCTCTGCTATATCAGCACAAAGACTATCGAAATGGGTCTCTGATTGCATTTATCACTGTTATCAAGGGCACAACCTGTTGTCTGCATCCCATCCGTATGCATTCCACAAGGCCAATTTGTATTTCAGTTGCATTCCTTAAAAGATCTTGGAAATCTGCAGAGCAGCGACTTGGGCCTCTGACCACTTTCACAGAACATCATGCTATCACTGGAGATTCAGCCTCTGATGCCATCTTCAGTTCCATAGTTCTTTTTGTAGTAACAGACTACACTCCAAAGCCCAGTCCTCTGTGGGGGATACTGCTGTGAAATCACCTACAGCGGAGCTCCCATAGAAACACTACTTAAAGAAGAGGAAGTTACTCATCTTGTGAAATATTGATGGTTTTTTAAGATGTCCCTTTTTGGTTGCTCCACAACCTGCCCTCCTCCTCCTCTACTCTGGAGTTTTCCCTAAGTCGTTCTGGATGGCTCTGTTGCAGAGAAGGAATGGGGGGAGGCATTGTCACGCGGCACTGGGTAGTGTAAAGCAGATCACAATGGGGAGAGAGCTCATGTGTGGGCTGAATGAACACTGCTACCAAAAATCTCCAATTAGAGGTGCAGTGGCGCAGAGGAGCACCCATAGAGACACACTTCTCTAAAAACGATTATTATTGCACAAGGTGATTAACCTCCTCTTCTTTAGTTAAACACAGTAAACTATACACTGACTAACTATATATAAGTTGGTCCATTTATGCATCTGTCAATAGTCTAAACTGGTACAGGCTTGTATGTATAACTACAGCTAAATCACTCTGCAACTTGCTGAACTTTATATTCACCTTATTTTAAATGCTGTGATCAATAATAACCTGAAATTGAAAACTTTAAAATTAATGCTGTTAATCTTGTTTGAAAAAAAAATACTATTGGATAAACCAGTGATATTTAGACTGCAGCTTGAGAGCTGCAAGTGGCTCTTTAATGTGTCTGCAGCAGCTCTTTGCAGCACATGGTACTAAAACACTGTGTGATTTAAGTATTAACCGGTGTAAGTTATTGACCAATCAAGATGCTTTTACAGTGTTAATGTAGTTGATAAAATAATACTTGGTTAGTCATTTTTCAGGGAGAATAATATGTACACACAAACTTTCTCTCAAAATATTTCCCATCATATTGTTTAAATATGAGTATATAGTACTATAGTAAATGAAACAATGAATTCACACTACTGTGGCTCTTTTGGGTGATGTTAATCACTAATTTGGCTCCTGAACCATTGAGGTCCGACTATGACTGAGGTAGATGAATGAAGCTAGTCCAGTTCAGATTTCTGTTATATTCTTTTGTTTAATAGTTTATATATATATATATATCACTTTTTAAAGTATGCTTGATACATTATGAAGATAAGATTGTCCATGCCACTTAGTGCTGTACAATCTGAACTTCACAAATATTATTGAAGATAGGCAACAAGATATTTTAAGGGATAGAAGACAGATTAATGGTATTACACATTTTACTAAGTATTATAGAGAGAAATGTGGCAAAATTTGGCACACGCCTGAATTTGAACAAAGTAGAATGTGGAAGTGAGTTTGAGTGTCCAACAGAACTGTAGAGCTGTCAGCCATGATAGAGAAGGGTAGGTAATAGGGAAGGAAAGATGAATTCAGTGTTTGTCGAGCTTATTTTGAGAAAGTGGTGATGAGAGATCTAGGAAGAAATCAGAAAGACAGATGAGCCTGAGAGACATTGGGAGAATGGGAGATATTGGATGGGAGAAAGATACTTAAGTCATGAACATAGAGATGACAACACTCTATGGGAATATATTAGGTCATTCAGGGAGCGTATGTAGAGGAAAGAGAAGACAGGATGAAGGATAGACTCTTGGGAAACAAAAACAGAGTTGGAGAGACGGGGAGAAAGAATGCAGCTCTGAAGGAGAGGCCTGCAAGGTGGAGTTGATTAAGTGTGTGGGGGTATAGTAATACAGAAGGGCAAGGAAAAGAGTCTTCTATGTAGCATAGAAAATGTATGTATGAAAGAGTGACTGCATCTTGGGAAGAAGTTTATTTGTGCCTCTTAAGTTATTCTTTCCAGTGTTGTTGGAGCGGTGTTCATACCAAGATATTAGAGCAGGGGTCGGCAACCCCCAGGGCCGGGAACCGGAGGCTGCCCACTGACGGGAGCTGGCCTCAGGGCTGGGAACCGGAGGCCACCTGCCAGCGGGAGCCGGCCCTGGTCCTGGCAGACCGGGAACCCGAGGCCTGCCCCACCCTCGGTACCCACTGAGGGTGCGGTGAATAGGGCTGGCATATGGGCCGGCAAAGGTTGCCGACCCCTGTATTAGAGAGACAAGGTGGGTGAGGTAATACCTTTTGATGGACCAATTTCAGTTAATGAGATAGACAAGCTTTCGAGCTATGGAGAGCTGTTCTGAAGGACATCTGAAGAAGAGCTCTGTGTAGCTTCAAAGCTTGTCTCTTTCACCAACAGAAGTTGGTCAAATAAAAGATATTACCTCACCTATCTTGTGTCTCTGTTGGGTTAATTGTAAATTTGAGTGGTTAGGAAATAAGCTGGGTTGGAGCAGATCAAGAAATCTGTTGATGGACAGAAATTTAGGCACCAGGAACAGCCAGTCTTTCCAAGGAGGGTTCAAGTTTAACTACTTTTACTATGTACAGGTACAATATTTTGTTCTAGAATTGTTTTAATAAGTTGTGCTTCATATTTCTTGTTACGATGTAAAGTCTTTTTATTAATCTTTAGGGGGAAAGGAACAATGGCTTTGATGTCCTCTATCATAACATGAAACATGGACATATATCGACAAAAGAACTAGCAGATTTTGTAAGAGAAAGGTAAGTATTCATCTTTGCTAGTCCTGAGTTTTAGCACACGTCTTTGTGTTCAATTTTGAAAGCTTGATTGTGAATTGCGATGATACACACATTTTTTATGGCTTTGAGAAGTTTGCTATATTTTTCATTTCTTTCAAGGTTCTCTCAGCATACCCTGTTTGCTTACAAGGGCAGGTTGTCTCTTGCGCTTTAGTTATTAGTTGATTTCCAGTTGCAGGTTTGATTTAGCTGACATTTGCTTTAATGAGTAGAGCCCTGCTCAGATACACAGATGTGGCTCTGGATCCGATCATTATCAATATGAATCCAATCCACGATACGCATTCCAAGTTTTATGTGTATCCACATCCGCCCCGCCTTGCAACAGCTCTTGCTCCAAGGGGAGGATAGGAGCAGAGTGTTAGTCTGGGTTCCTGCCTCCCTGTGTACCATAGCATAACTAAAGAAAGCAGGGGCTTAATAAATGTGCCCAAACTTGTTTTTATTTTTAACATACATTTTATACGAAGTCATAGGGTTCTCGTGCAACTGCTGTGACTTCTGAGGTGGCTGCCTGGGTCAGCTTTTGGACTGTTAAGTGAGCAGCTGCTGCCCCTGCTAACAACTACGTCCACTGCTTCCTGGATCGACCCCCAAATAGCTGCAGATGCCACCCCACACCCCATAAACAGCTAGCAGCTCCTGATGCAGTTGAGCGTCTCCCCTAGCCCTGATCTGAACTACTTTTACTCATTCTCTGCCTGGGCTATTCAGTGGCAGTTGCCATTCATCTGACTGAGTGACTGGCAGTGGGGGAGGGGTGGGGATTAGCTGCTGATCATCAGCTGATTGGTGGAGTGTGGGGACCAGCCACTACAATTGGGCTCTTGGAATAAGAGACGGAACAGCTGTGGGCAGGACTAGCCAGTAAACTAGGCTGTAACAGCAGCAGCAGCAGCAGCATTTCTCCCTGCATCCAAGCTCCAATCCTCAACAGCGGATCTGCAGATATCCGCATCCGCAGACCCGTGGATCTGAAGTGGATTCCCACAGATCTGCAGAGCTCTATTAATGAGTGAAGAATGGTAGAGATACCAGAATATTCAATGTCAATAATCAACTATTTAAAAGAATAACAGTTCAGTCTGCTGTTGTTTAATTGTTTGAAGAAAACCATTGATTTCTTTTCTTAAGCAGTAAACACAATATTTGTTATAGAAAGATTCAAATAGAACAAAGAACACTACCGGCTCTTGTAGAATACCTTGTAAAATGAAATATTCAAATTTAAATAATAGGAGGAAAGAGAGACTGGAAATCTAAACAGGGATATGAGAAAAGAATATGCCTAATAAATAAGAGTCTAATGTATTTTCAGAACTGGCAGAAGTGAGCTGCAGGACTAGCAATGTAATATGTGGGTCAACAAAATATGCTGTCGTGTTTTTATATAATCAAGGGAAAATGCTCCACACAAACACAATACATACTAGTTTTTTGATCAGATATTCCACCATTAATGGGCCTCATGGCAAAGAATTCTTTTTGTTCTTGCTTATACGCATAATTTAGAACACAAACTAGAATTTTATAATTCAAATTGTTAAATGATTTGAGAAAAGAACTCTGAAATTTATAATAATAATAATGATCAGTATTAATAGTGTTCATGTAACTTACAACATGACACATTTTTATTTGGACAATTATAGATTTATGGAATTTTTACTCTAAATCTTTTGGTTTTTATAGGGCTCTTTATAATTTAAGGGACTTAAGGATCCTTTTTTGTTTTTAAAATAAATGTTTACAGGAAATCACTTCAAGGAATATTAGACATTAATGGGAATTCTGTGTAAGTATGTATCGCAAATTTAACCTTGAGGAAAAATTGACCCGTGTAATTTCAGGACATAGCTAATGGAAGTTTAGCAGTCTAAAAAGAATATTATAGTAGTTTGATAATATAAAGAAGGAAAACACAAATGGTGGAAAGTGATTGATTGATTTTGATAATTTTCATGTGATTTGTCATGCACTCATAAGAATATCATTATGAGAGGCATTCAGTTCCCAGAGATTTCATTAATTAATCTTGGTTTCAACCAAAGTGCTCAAATTTATCTCCATTCTTTTCAGGTGAAAATTCAGTAAAAGTGGAAGGAGATTCATGCTAAAATCAGGGTAGACACAATGGAAAGTGAGTCTTACTGTTCTTTAAAGGCTCATCCCAACACACACATTTCTGGAGTAAAGGAGAGTTTCAGATTGCAAAAATACATTTATTTTGTATGAAATTAAATTTTTATTTATGAAATTAGATGCAGGCAAAAATGCTGATGCCAGAGAGAATTAGGATGATAGTTAAAGAAAATTATCTATTGCTACCTGTGTCCAATACGTACTACTTCATAACTGCTAACCTGATTTAAATGGGTGTCTTGAAGAGATATTGGGTATTAGGTCTGAAATAGATTTAGTTTTATGCTAGCAGATTCAAACATTCTGAAAGCAAAATTTCAAATAATTTTTCAAACCTAAGCTATTTGGCAGTAATCTTTGACTAGCTTAATTGATAAGCTGGTAGTGTTGCGGGAAATATTCTGGAAAAATGCATCTGATTTAATTGTCAGTTATTCAATAATTTCTAAATTTCTATGGCTTATCTAATAGTATAACAAACAACATAACTCATAATCATAGTAAAAAAAAATTAACAAGTTTTCACCTAACTAAAAAATATCTACCAAATGCTATAAAAAGTACATTGATATTTTCTTTCCCATTTTTCCTCATAGTCTAACTGAAAAATAGGAGAGGAGAGGTCTCTAATTGCCAGTTTCTGAAAGAGAAGAAGAGCTGTCTAATTGTCACAAAAGCAGTTTATCCCTGTTTCAGTGTTTATTCCATCCTTAACACAGAATTGTGCTATTTATTTTAAAATAAATAAACAAATAAATAAATAAATAAACCCATTATGGTTTCAAAAAAAAAAAAAGAAACAAACAAAACAAGAAAATTTTAAAAACGTGAATAAGGTATAAATTGATGTATTATCATCTTTTTGGGTTTGGAGACAATAACACTGACATGCAAATTGTCCCTATTCAGTGGAACATTGATAAATCTCAGTATTAATATATTTAATTGTTGAATGTTTTAGTGATTCCTTTCGGTTAATGTGCTTATGCCACAAACTCAAACTAGGTCCCATATCTTCCCAAATGCCCAAAGTGCTGAAAGTCCCATGCCACCCTGCCAAAACTTTCAAGTTCCCTTGACATCTTGTGCAATGAAACTTTGTGTCACTGCAGAGATCTGTGGCCTTAAAAAAACTACAGATTTAAATAAATTAAACGTAATATTCTAATTGGTTATATGAAAGATGTTGTGCTAATATTCATTTCCATTTTAAATTGGATAAAAACCTCCAATTTTGAGCTTACTTGAGGGTACCACAGACATTTTATTCTGCCCTAATGGAACATTGTAAGTTGACATTTTCTTTCCTATTTTTTTCTTCGTCTGCTAACAGAAAATAGGGTAAGGGAGGTCTTTAACTTCCAGTTTTTTGTTTTAATTTAAAAATATAAAATTAGTATAATGCTTTTCAAAAATAAAAATGATATAAATAAAGCTGTCTTTTAAAAACAAAGGAGGTAAAAGAAAGTAAGCAAAAGAAAAACAAATTTAGAAAAGGTCAAAGTTAGATTTAAATCAATTAGAAATAGCCCAAAGTAAAGTTACTTTATTTTTAAAATTAGAAATAGTCATGGGTTAAAAATGGTAGAGTTCCCATAAAACAAAAAGGTTAGGCATGATCTAATTAAATTAAATGGTTTTTCTTTATTTTTTGATCAAATTGGACTCAAGCTGTACACTAGCTAGCCTATATAGCTGTGTCATCTGATCACTGTTTTCCTCATCCTTCTTCCCACTCTTACTGTTTGTTACATTCATTTATTGGAATTTGTCTTAAATGAAGTTGTAGACTCTTTGAGGAAGAGACTGTGTTATACTATGCATTTGTATAGTTCCTATCACAATGGAGCCCTGATTCTGATTTGAAACCTGTGGGTACTACTTTAACTTAAAAGTCTGGGTTGCCCTTGAGTATTACCAAGCTTAGTCTTTCAGCCATCTCATTTTACCATCTTCCATTAGAAACATGTTCTGTTTGTACCCAGGAGCTGTCTAAATAATTCATTGTTTGCATACAAACTTGTTACAACATTTCATTCATACCAGTACTTGGAAGTCTCAGGTGTGCTGCAGTCTTCACTGAGCAAATTCAGCCAGATTTAGAGAGTTTCTCCATCTCTATGGGATGCTACCTGGAACTCTACTACAATAGTTACATAGCATTCCTTTGACTACTAGACGGTTAGATCTGACATCCATTTTTGAGAAAGCTGCCTTATAATTTAACTAGCTTAACTCCCTGTTTTACTGGATTGTTACTGCAAGTTACAAGGTGTTAGTTACTGCTAGTTCCAAAGACTGGAATTTATATTGACAATATTCAGTTAATTCTTATAGCAGTGTAGATTTGCTCTCTTCACGCTTCACCTTTATTATTTGGGTCTTTGCTAAAGTTTGAGTAAATGAAAGGAACTGAGGGACCTAAAATGGATTACTTCTCACCATCTACTCTACTCTTTCTTTCCTGGGCAGTCATAGAAATGTAGGGCTGAGAGGACCTTGTACAGTCATCTAGTCCAGCCTACTGCACTGAAGCAGGATCAAATATATCTAGACAATCTATGACAGGTATTTGTCTAATCTAATTTAAAACCTCTAGTACCTGAGATTCCACAGCCTCCCTTGGAAGTCTATTTGAGTGCTTAATTATTCTTGTAGTTAAAAAAAAGTATTCTAATATCTAACCTAAATCTTCCTTGCTGCAATTAAACCAATTACTCTTTCCACTGTTTTCAGTGAACATGGAGAACAATCGATCACCATCCTCTTTAGAACAGCCCTTAATGTAGTTGAACATTGTTATCAGGTCCTCACTTTCTTGTTTCAAGACCAAACATGCCCAGTTGTTTTAAAACAAACTAACAAACAAGGAATTCTGTAGCACTTTTGAAGACTAACAGATTTATTAGTCTTTAACAGTGCCACAGGACTCCTTGTTTGTTTTGCTGAACTAGACTAACACGGCTACCCTTTTGGAACTTGTCAACAGTTGTTTAAACTTTTCCTCATAGGTCAGGTTTACTAAGCCTTGTATCATTTGTATAGCTCTCCTCTATGTTTTTTTCACTTTGTTCATATCTTTCTTAAAGTGTGATGCCCAAAACTAGACACATTACTCCAACTGAGGCCATATTACTGCAAAACAATGCAAGACAATTAATGTTCTGTGTCATACATACAACAGTCCTGTTAATATGCCTCAGAATATTAGTCTTTTTCTCAGCTGCATCATATTGCTAATTTGTATTCAATTTTTGATCCATTGTAACCCCAGATTCTTGCCAGAAGTATTACCCCATGCCATATATTTCCCATTCTATAACTATGCATTTATTTTTCCTTACTAAATATGGTATGTTGCACTTTATTGAATTTCATCTTTGTGATTTCGGACCATTTCTCCAAGTTCCAAGCTTGTTTTGAATTCCAGTTCCGTTCTCTAGAGTCCTTGCAACCACTCCTAGATTGATGCTCTCCACAGATTTTATAAGCATCTTCACTCCATTAACCAGGTCATTAATGAAAGCATTGATGACTACTAGATACAGGACAGATCTCCTTGGGTGACATTAGATATACTTCCCAGTTTGGCAACAAAGCGTTGATACCTATTCTTTGAGTATAGTCTTTCAACAAAATGTGCACACCACCTTACAGTAACTTCACTTGGGCCATGTTTGTCTAGTCTCCTCATGAAAATGTCAGGTAGGACTGAATCAAAAGCCTTCCTTAAAATCAAGATATATCATGTCGACAGCTTATTCCCTTTCCACCAGGCCAGTAACCCTGTCAGGAAGAAAATTAAATTGGTCTGTGTGACTTGTTCTTGACAAATCTACGTTGGCTTTAATTATCTCCATTACTCTCTACTTGCTTACAAATTGATTGCTTAATAATTTGTTTCTTTATTTTTTCAGTTATTACAGTTAGGTTGACTAGTCTATAATTCCCCAGATCTTCTTTGTTCACCCTTTTAAGGATAGGTACTTTACTTGTCTTTCCCTAGTCCCATGGGACCATACTTCTCTTCCATGAGTTCTTGAAGATAATTGCTAACAGTTCAAAAATTGCTTCAACTAATTCCTTAAATGTCCTAAAATGAATTTCATCATGCACTATTGAATAGAATGCATCTAATTTATTTAAATTTTCTTTAACCTGTTCTTTCCCTAATTGGCTTGCGTTCCTTCCTCCTTGTTATGTTAATTGTGTTAAATGTCAGATCTAAGTTAATCTTTTTAAATATGGCCATTGTAGCAAAGTAGGCATTAAACACCTGAGTTGTCTTGATGTTATCTAATTCCAAAGGGGTAGCCGTGTTAGTCTATTGTAGAAAGACAACAGAGTCCTGTGGCACTTTTAAAGACTAACAGATTTATTTATCGCATGAGCTTTCGTGGGAGAAAATCCCACTCATGCGATAAATAAATCTGTTAGTCTTTAAAAGTGCCACAGGACTCTGTTGTCTTGATGTTATCTGTTGTTGTCTCTCCTTCTGAACTAAGTACTGGACCCTCACTGTCCTTCATCTTTTTCTTACTCTAATGTACTTATAGAACCTTTTCTTACTGCCTTTTATGTCCCTCTCTAGGTCTAACTCATTTGTGTCTTAGCCTTTCATACCTGTATTCTTGTAGTATTCTTTTATACTCATCCTAAGCAATCTGTCCTTGTTTCCACTTTTAGTAGGATTCCATTTTATATTTGTAGGTAATTAAAAAGCTGCCAAATGAAATTATATTGGTCTCTTGTTGTTCTTTCAGTCTTTGCACTTCTACTGTTTGTTTGTTTGGGAAATTGCTAGCTGTCCTGAACTTCTTTTTCCCCTTAGATTTTTCTTCACATGAGACCTTACCTACCAGAACTCTGAGTTTGCCTTTTTGAAGTCTGTTTCCTCATTTTACTGCGCTCAGTCCTTCCTTTCCTTGCATCATGAAATCATCATTTTATTATCATTTTTCACCCAAATTACCTTCATATTTGCAACCAGTTCCCGCCTGTAGTCAGCATCATGTTTAAATTGTGTCCCCTCCCCCCAAAAAAATTTTACTTCCTCCACAAAAAAAGTTGTGCCAAGAACTTATTGGACGTTCTTTATTTTGCTGTATTACTTTTCCAACATATATCTGCGTAGTTAAAGCCCCCAGCTATTACCAGGTCTTGTGTTTTGCATATTTCTATTATTTCTTTTTTCTAGAAATGCCTTATTCCTGTTTCAGTGGTGTATAGTAGACCTCCACCATGTTATAATACTTGTCCTGTCCCATACTCCTCTCCCGCCCTTTATTTTCACCCAAAGACTTTCAGCTGGTCCGCCTCTGAGTTCCTTTTGGATCTCAGAACAAATGTATATATTCTTGATGTAATGCAACATCTCCTTCCTTTCTTTCTTGCCTGGCCTTCCTGGACAATCTATATCTCTCTATACCAATATTCCAGTCCTGAGTTTTATCCCACTGACTCTCAATGTCAATTAAGTCACAATTTAGCTTACATTGTAATTCTTTCATTTCTTCCTGTTTTATTTTCTCTATGCTTTGCATTTATATATAGGCATCTAAGATGTCGAGCAGATATTCCCACTGTTATCCCTGTTGTTGCTCTTATGACTCTATTATAACTCTTAATTCTCCTTCTCAACATCTAGCCTTATTTTAAGAAAAACAGAGTCCTGTGGCACTTTTAAAGACTAACAGATTTATTTATCACATGAGCTTTTGTGGGAGAAAATCCCACTTCGTCTTCAAAGCATCTGACGAAGTGGGATTTTCTCCCACGAAAGCTCATTCAAGAAATAAATCTTAGTCTTTAAAAGTGCCACAGGATTCCGTTGGTTTTCTGCAATAGACTAACACGGCTACCCCTTTGGAACCTTATTTTAAGGTCACCTTTTTTTATACCTGTCTGTAATTTTTGTCATCTGTCCAATTTAGACTTAGTTTAAAGCCATCCGTGTTAGATTGGCGACTTGATACCATCTTTCCACCGAAACATAAGGTACCTCATTCTGTTTTGGCTCAGTTTCCTAGTAAAAGTTTTGCTTTTAAAGGAAAGAAGTTCAAAGAAGAAGTGGGCTGCCCACTGTTTTCTCTCTTGTTTGAAAATCCCCAACTTAAATATTGGGAAGATATTGTAGATGAGCTATATGTGACTGGTTGGCTTGGTTTTTTTATGCATTTAACAACTAAATTATGTGCACACAAGGAACTATCTCACAGGTACCTAAAACTCATTAAAAACCATACTGGCACACTACATCCATTCAGAGCCGGCCCAAGAGTTTTTGATACCCTCGGTGAACTATGATTTTGGTGCCCTCTCCCCACATCTTATAAGAAATAACATATTAATATTTTTTGAATAGAATAAAAAATTCTCTTCCATCTAATTTGGTGCCCTTTTAAACCTGGTACCCTAGGCACCCTAGTTCACCTATGTGGTTGGGCTGGCCCTGCATGCATTGCACCTTGAAGTCTGTACATTTCTTATTCAAATGAGCTGTCAGAGTAAATTCCACTGGAAGGAACCTTTTACTGGAAGTGACATACTGTTGGCCAAAGAGAGCCCCCTTAAGGAATCAACAACTGTACCATGTCTAATCTTAAATTTGCAGCAGATTCTGAGGAGAGGCATCTTCTTACATAAATGGATCTTTCATGACTTTATAGAATGTAGCCAGCAGTTCATATTGTACCAGGAAGCAAATAAGTGTGACTAACAGAGAACATGAAGCGTATATGTTTCATGTTCATGCGGTAAAACAGCAGCACCCTGCACCAAGTAGGACTTTGTGGTGGTATTTATGGGCATCCCCAAGTAGGTACATTGTAATGAGCCAGCTTAATGGGGACAAAGTCATAGATAATGGTGGCATGGTCTGTATTGGAAAAGAGAAGCCACAAACTTTTGGTCAGACTGTATAGAATAAAGCTTGAGCCACCATTGTGACTTGACAAATCTAGGAAATATTATAGGATGATATAATACATATATGTATTAATTTACTTATGTGTATTTATTGATGCATAAAAATATTTATAAACACACTGATTATTTTTGGGCAGTGTGATCGGGTTCATTAGGTCCAGAGGCATCTGCTGGAAGCCTTGTGTCACATCTCATCCTGCCTCAGAGAAGAGCAGAGAAGTCCTCAAGATAGCCTGCAGGGGAATCAGCCAATCAAAGGAGCTGCTGGAATGGCCTGGCAGGGGGCTGGACAGGCATATAAAAAGGAATAGCAGAGACTGAGCAGTCAGTTGCTGCCTGGGGTTGGAATAGGGACACCTCATTGGAGGCAGAACTGAGCCCAGGGAGGGTTGTAAAGACTGGCAGAGCTAAGAAGGAGTTCCTGGCTGGCTGGCTGTGGGGATTGAGCAAGAATGCACTCAGAATCTCACCCCAGACCAAGCAAGGGTGCTGCAGTAGGCCCTATTGATCTGGTTAAAGACGTAGCCTAGGGAGAGTGGCCAAAAAGGACATACTAATGGAGGACAATGTGCCCTGTTGGACAGTTTCAGAGGGCAGTGTCTCCAGGAAGGAAGCTGCGGCAGCAAAGTCCCATATCAGGGCTGTGAGAAGGTAGAGACTATATACTCTGGAAAGGGTTTATTTGTTCCACTTGCAGAACTCAGTATGTGTGACTGAACTGGAGGGCTGAGTCATTGAAGACCCAGTGGCAAAACCATTGATCAAGGAGGGTGGGGAGCACTTGTGAGAAGTGCATGCCATCCTGTTCCAAGAACTAAAAATTAGCAGACAATCATCTGAAAAGAAGGCAAATACCCCTCTGTTCTAGAAAGGTCTACATTTGAAAAGCTTCAGTGGCACAGCTGTAGTGTTTTAGTGAAGATGCTACTATAATGACAGGAGAGCTTCTCATATTGGTGTAATTAATCCATCTCCACAAGAAACGTTAGCTGTGCCTCTGGGAGAACCGCTCCTGGCAACATAGTGCTGTCTACACCAGAGGTTAGGTCGGTATAGCTGAGTCTTTCAGAGGTATGGAATTTTTTACACCTCTGAGCCACACAGTTATGTCAGTGTAAGTTTATAGCATAGAACTGGCCTTTCTACTGTGGTATAATCTAGAACAGATTGCTCAGTTGTACAATTAATACAGGGCTTGACCAAATTGGCTCTGAGCTAGGCACCAGTAGTTTTATTTTTGGTTGCCAGGGGGTGCTCTGCCGCTGCATTTTCACATAGGAGCTAGGAGCCAAGTTACAAATCCCAGTCACCATGGTGACCTGGCGCCTGGGTTTTGTCAAGCCATGAATTAATAGAAGAGCAGAAATATCCAAAAAGGGCAATAGAGAAGAGTGCAGTAGTTAGACCTGCAAGGCATAGACAACAGATACTAAACTGATAAATGTCTAGTACGTGAAGTTTTTAGATTTCACGAAAATGTACTACTTTGTTTTTCCCTGGTCACATCTAAAAATGGGCTTCAAAATTTTTTTTTAAATTATAATGTTTGTAGGTGGAAGGCTTTTTCTGCCATTGATGTTTCAAATTTGATAGTTTGAATCACTTAATAATAAACACACAAAGTAATTAAGTGAAGATGACTTGAAGTCCTGCTATAATGTGACAATCTAAGCCCTTACTTGTACAAGATATCTGCAAATCTGTTTTAATGTTCCAGTGATGCCTTTTAAACTGTTTTACAGTTCTTATTTTTTTTTTTTAAATCCTAGATAAAACATCAGGTTTTTGACCCATTATTTTGTTTGAGTTATAAAATGTATTTAATGTACATTTCCTTTTCTATCAGAATTAAATAAAAACTGAGTGGCATTTAGTCTGGATCTTTGCTTAAATGGATAGGGATGAGAAAGAGGGAAACTCATATACAGTCTCCTCCTCCTCCTCTTCCTCCCAAGTCATCTTACTGGGAGTTTAAAAAGTTGATCTTTATTCCCTTGTGGTGAAATTTCTCAGGTGATTACTTCTTTCTTGGTCACATATTACCCAAAGGTAATGCCATGCCTACAAATCTCATCACAAGGGAAAATCAGAAACCACCATTTCAGTAGTGAAGAGCACAACTGCTTTGGAGAATTCTTTAATCTCTCCACAAAATTCTACAATTTTAACAATTGGTCTAATAAGTAGGAAAATCAAAATGTCACTCCTTCTGAGGGTTCCTTGGTTTCAGAAGAGATTAATTTACTAAATGAGGGTTGAAGAGAATTTAGTACACACACGTGAGCTTCTCCAAAACTATTTCTCAGGTCATTCAAACATCTCCCTGGATACAGCGCCAAAGCTAGGCACCAGGGACAAATTCCTGGGCACCATGGCAACCTGGCACCCAGAATTTATCAAGCCTTGTCTTAATATAACCCTCCCCCCCAAAAAATGTAAAAACACATTATGCCATTATAGCAATTCAAAGGGGTCAGAAAAGATAAGCTGTTTTTTAGAAGCTCTCCTTTAAAACACCTCTTTAGAGCAAGTTACTTCACCAAGAGGCAGAAACAGGTCTTCAAGGACTCCAACGGAGCTTCCAAATTCTATTTAATTTGTTTGATTGCTTAGTTTATTTTTAATATGTGTTTATTTGAATGTTGTTTAACATTTTGTAAAAAGCATGTGTTATAATTGTACTACTCTATAGATCATAACTATATAGAACTAAAGCAACCTTGGATAAATCATCCAGCAGGTATTAGGTAAATTTTTTACCTTAATAGCCGCTAGTTATGCAATATATAGAAGCAGAGAGGTTCCCTCTTCCCACCTTATTGTGCAGCTCTTGAGCCCTGAGACAATTTGCATGAAAGAACTATAAGAGCTGAGTTTCTGCAGTGTTTGTAAGCACCATTCTGCCACACTAGTCACCATCTGACTTTTAGCACACACAATATAAATTGGGGTGTGGATTTTATGAGGATTCCCTGGAAATATTGCCTTTGCCACTTTAAAACAAAACATGGTAAGATGAGGTTTTGGGGTTTTTTTTAACTATATTTCTAAAGAATAAAGGTTGATGGATCCTAATAGCTTTATTGATTGTGATTTGGACTACTTAATTAGGGATTGTTTGTTTTGTTTTTAACAGGTCTACAATAGAGGAGGCATATTCAAAGTCAATGACAAAGCTAGCCAAATCAGCAAGCAATTACACGCAGCTTGGGTAAATTAATATGTGTATAAAAGCAAAATTACTAATCTCTGAACATTTATGCCATTAAGATTTCAAATTGAATGTTACGTTAATAAAATTTAAGTTTTACTAACAGCCTTAACTCTGATATCTTTTAAAATGTGTTGTGTTACAATAAGGCCTTTAAAATCCACTATAAAATGCCATGTAGCCATAAGAGAAAAGGATTAAAGAAAAAAGTCCAGTTTAAATATAAAAATGGTGCACAATCTGTTTACTCATGCCATCTTACTGGAGAAGCTATTATGTCTGTTGTGGCTCTGTAATTAAGGGTTAGTTCAATTTTGTACTTAAAGTAGGGGATTCAAGCTCTTTATGTTTGAAAAATACAACATATTTTCCCCAAAGTTTCTGCGTATAGATTGAATTTTCAGAAAATTCAGAGTAAATTTAATTAAAAATATGAAGTGTAGCATCTATATCAAGTGTTTTCTTGGTCCTAAATTATCTCAGTAACAGAAAAACAGACTCTTCAGCTTTTCCATATAGTTAAAATTCATTGAAATCTTGTATGCAGGCTGTATTTAGGAAATTAAAGTGCAATTAAATTAAGTTGCATCTCAAATAACTATTCAGTGGGACGATTGTGTTATCAAAGATAACTCAAACAATCGCCATCCATTTTTTTACACATAATTTGCTTGCAACAGTTCTATTGGTTGTGAAGAGCAAGTAATATGAAAAAACTGGACAAAATCCATCAGTACGTTTTGCCTATTTTGCACTGCAAGTAACTGTAAATTCACTTTAACTGGGCAGTGCTCCCTAGTTTATTTGTGTTTTGCTTGTGTGCCTATGAATCTGTTCTTAAAAGTTAAAAATTTTCAAAATGATTTAAGCTTGATATTATACCTTGTTTAGAAATTTTACATGGCAAGATTCATTGTTAGGTGTCCTGTTGAGTGTTCATGTGTGACATTTTTAATATACTGGTAGTTTTTATAAAATTCCAAGATGACCAAAAAAAAAAATTAAAATGGTATGTTTGAGAGTATATAGGGATATATGTGACTATACATGGATCCTTGCTCCAGAGAGCTGGCAATCCAAAAAGTTAGGATGAACAAAAACAATGATAACTGCAAATTGTCAGAAATACAGACAATATAACCTTATAACGATCATCTCTCACTTATGCTGTCTTGGTGCTTATAGCTAACTTCAACTGATTACCTAACATGCTTTCCTTCCTTCTCTCAGAAATAGATTCAGGAAGAAAAACAAAAAATTGGGGGGTTGGGAAATGTGGCCAAAAATGTCTAAAGATCCTGCATACTTCCCCAGCTAGATTAGGGTAGAGGCTCAAAGATATGCTCTGGGGGATATGGCAAGTTGTTGTAAAGGAAAAAAATATTATAAGGCATGGGTGCAGGGAAACAGTAATGGACTAGAACATTAATTTTGAGTCTCCTTTTTTGTACTGAAATCTTAACATTGCACTGTTAGTGTTTGTATTTAATTCCATATTTTCTTAATAGCAAAGATGCATTTTTTCAGTTATTTCATGAAACTTTGCTGCATTTATTTCAGTCTTTGATTATTGCTGCAGCATTAAGATAGATTTTAATTTTAAAGTCACCTTAAAAAAAAATTCTGCCACAGAACAGGCATGAGAAATTTCAGTCCAGAATGTTGTTTTGAAACATTTAAGCCACTGAATATAGGATCTTAAAATTTAAATGTCATTTTAGCCAAGTATTTTAAAACAGGGATTTTGGTTTTTGAGGTTTTCACGTTACCTGATTATGAAAAAAAGATTTTCCTGTAACTTTCCAAAAGATTTTGCTATGGGTTTAAGCCCAAGCATGAGGATTCAACCAAAGAGGTAATTTTCTACATTATAAGCATCTGAAAATCTCATCCCATCCTTAGCGTGCTGCTTCTCTGAAAACAGCCAGTCTCACATGTTCCATCTAGTTCCGAGTCCACCTGGCTGTTTTACCTGCAGTATCACCAGTATGATTAGCAACATCTGTGCCACTCTGAATTTCATTGGGTTTATGCAGGTATAAGTGATTGGAAGTTATATCTAGTACTTACGATGGACAAGATTGAGTAATCTTGAATTCTGTTCTGTTTTATTTATGTTGACTGCATGATTAAGAGGAGTAAAAAATAGTAAATATTTAATTTTGTCATTGAAGATAGTAGATGGGAATTTGAATGGGAAAAGGAGTGGATTTGAGTAAGAATGTGCCATTTTACATCATTGCTCTTATCAATGAGTGCACTTTATAAGCACATCATCAATATCTCAGTGCTGTATTATAAAATTGTGGCTGGTTTAAAAAGAAAAAATATCTAATTCAACATTAAATAATGTTTCTCCTCCTGTAATCTTTATTTTTAGAACATTTGCACCAGTTTGGGATGTATTCAAAACATCAACAGAAAAATTAGCAAACTGTCACTTGGAGCTTTTCCGGAAATTACAAGAGCTAATAAAAGAAGTACAGAAGTATGGAGATGAACAAATCAAAGCTCATAAAAAGGTTATTCACTCTCCATTTTGTGTGTTTTCGGGCATTTGTTACATTTAAAATATTAAACTCGTCATTTTTGACAAGTATGTGATATTTGACAGACTAAAGAAGAAGTGTCAGGAACTTTGGAAGCAGTGCAAAACATTCAGAGTATCACTCAGGGCCTACAGAAATCAAAGGAGAATTATAATGCTAAGTGTGTAGAACAGGAACGTTTGAAAAAGGAAGGAGCAACACAAAGGGAAATTGACAAGGTAATTTTGCAAAGTCTTTATTAAATGCAGTGTTTTGTCAAGTTGTTTAGTAATTTATGATGATGTATTTTGTGAATTTTCTTATTATGATTATCTTCTCATTATGATTAGCCTTAACCGTCTGACGAAGTGGGATTTTCTCCCACGAAAGCTCATGTGATAAATAAATTCGTTAGTCTTTAAAAGTGCCACAAGATTCCTTGTTTGTTTTTGCTTAAGCAACTATATACCTGAAACTAGAAATATTATAGTTTGTTAGGGTTTCATCTTATTTCCTGTCATGTTAGCACAAAAAAATCTTAACTTCTCCATTTGTAATGACTTTGCAACATTTTTAGAATGATAGCCAAGCTTTCAGTTACAGTAAATCTACCAAATTGGAGTCCCAACAATTACTGTGTGAATGTGTATCTATACACGTGCACACATTATACTTGTGGAACTCTAAAGATGTTTATTTGCTATTCAACTGTTCAATAATTTTCCACATTGTTTCACAAAGCAGTTAAATTTTCCTCCTGAAAGCATGGTGCTGTATAAAAATTGTTCTTCCTGTGCTTAGTTCATGCCTAATTAAGAAACAAAGAATCTTGATTTTTCTCTCTATTTGAAACCATAAATACAGCATTTAGACTCTGATAATGTATTATCTGTCATTTCAAGCTTAATCCATTTTCAAAATTTAATAAAAATAAGTCTTAGTTTAAAAGTCCCCTAACTTGACATTTCCTTGCTTTTTACAGACTTGCTCTGGGGAAATTTCTCACTTAAATAACCTTAATTTCTTTTAAATTAAGTCTTTATATATGGAATATCATGAGTTTTTAATATTGCAAGTTACAGAAGGGTATTTGAGAAGTGGAGGTCAAAATGTCTTCTTTCTCTGTGTTTCACTATGTTTTGTGGAGGTCTAAAGGCATGGGAGTAATGAAGCGTGGGTCAAAGGTCCTAATTGCATATGGGGAGTAAGAAGAAGGTGAGATCAGGGTTGCTTACCTTCCAGACTTGTCCAGGATTTAAAGATTAATCTTTAATTAAAGATTGCAATGTGATGAAACCTCCACCGGATTTCAGAATTTGGGCTCCAACCTGTGCCAAAATGTGTATCCTGTGACTTTTAGCTGTGCAGCATGAGCCTGAGTCACTTGATCCCTGATATTTGCTGGCATGGCTTCTTTTTTTTTTTTTTTTTTTTTTTAAGTTTCTTTTTCTTTGGAGTCCTGGCTGCTACTTCCCTTAATTGGAACTGGAGTTCACAGTCGACTATCCTCCTTAGTTTTCAGTCTTGTTTTCTAGAGCATGGAATGTAACCATCTTTTTCTTAAGTGCAGTCTAGCTTTAATTCTTTTGGTAATGATGACAGATGGTGGCCATTATTTTTTTTTAACTGGGGTAGCATTATTTTCATATTGCAAGTCTTTAGTGAAATAATTGCCATTTTTACAGAGGACACGATTAAATGATTAATTCCAGTAGGTTGCTTCTGTCTGATTAAGATTAGTGGACAATGGTGGGTATTTTGTGTAAGAACCAACTGTAAATATAATGACAAAGATAATATATGATGGTAATTAAGTGGTTATATCTAAACGTGACTTCAACACTTGGGTTTTTTTGAGTTCTAACTGTACAGATAGTTTGAGGCGAACAAAAGGCTACAAAAAAAGCTGAGACACTTAGGAAAAAAACATTACGTTCTATTTTTAACTAATTCTAACTCAAAACTAACAAATACAAAACCTTCAGAAAAATCAGTCTTCACTTACAGATTATATGCTGTAACTTTTGAGATGTGTTTGTACCAAAAAGGTCAAATCCCTACTTTTCATGAAAAACGGAACCCAACTTAATGCAGAGGTACTGCTATATCAATATATATTTAAGATGAATATTACCTATAAAAATTCTGTGGTTACAAATAATGAAATTATTTTAGATTTGAAGACCAGAATGGACCACTGTGATCATCTAAGGTTCTAGTCTGACCTCCTGCATATCACAGGCCATAGGTTTTCCCTGAATTGATTGCTGTTTGGACTAGAGCATGTTGGGTTTTTTTTTTTTTTGGGGGGGGGCTAGCATCCAGTCTTGATTTAAAAATTTCTAGTGATAGAGTCTATCACTGTTTTGAATCCCTTTACTCTACTTTGTTTTATTTTCTCCTTTCACATTTTAAAATCAGATCTTCCTATTTTTTCCTCATCTTCCAACAGTTTTTTTAATAATGTCATTTGAAACTCTTATTTTTTAGTATTGTGTACTTGCTTTTTTCCTGCCTCTTTCCCTCCTTCTTCAGTTAAGCATTTATTTTTTACGTCTAAAATGAGTTGCTCCTTAGCAATGTAACACTTCAATGAACAATGGGTAGATTGGTTAGCGCCAAGAGAGGATTTTAAGAAGTCTTATAGTTTATAATATAAACTTCCTTTCCTCCTCCTTGTTCCATCCCCAGAATAATCTGTACCTAGAAGCATGCATTGTGCTGCTGCTTCTCCCTCCCTGCTCAGCAACCCACCACTTTCCAGTTACTTTACTTTCCATATCAGGCTTGTAGTTATCTTTAACTTTAATGACATTTCCCCAAGATCAGTTGCATCCTGAGATATGGTATTTCTAGTGATGTGGTTCATATGCAGTAGGGAGTTTGAATGAAAAATACTATAATTGATGATGATAAATGCTTAAATTATCATTCAGTAGAATTTTAATAAAACTCATTTTACTATCTTCTGCCTCAGTACCTATTTGACATTTTTCTATGAATCATCCATGTTTTCATCTTTTCAGTAATGATAAATAAAGAAGGCCTTAGGTTGGAATTAATTTAGTGAAATAATTGTATTTTAATATTTGATGTAATTCTATTCTTTAAAGGCAGCAGTAAAATCAAAGAAAGCTACGGATACTTATAAACTCTATGTAGAAAAGTATGCTGCAGCTAAATGTGACTTTGAAAAGAAGATGACAGAAACTGCACAGGTGAGTGTTGGATTATTTGCATCCAATCTGGTTTGTATTTTAGATGTCCTCAAAGGGACAAAAAATTTGGAGAGTAATTCATTATAGAATTATTGTAAAGTAGGCTTTTTTGAAGTTAATGAGGGATGCCTATTTTTAAAAGTAATATGGGCACATAACATAAATTACGACTGTTCAGTTTCCACCAGTGAGATTCCTGAATTGACAAATGTAAGTGCAGGTGTTCTAGGATTTTTGAAGTTGGTTATTGGAAAGCGAAAGTGATCTTTTGGAGAGAAGGTAGGTGTGTTTGCATTGCATGTACTTGTGGGAAATCAGGTGATTGCTGTAGCTGTGGGTGTGATTCAGAATGGAGTTCTGATATTGGAGTCCAAAAGCAAGGTGTAGTAGTGCAGGACTTAGGGTTCTGGGGGAGGGAGAACGAAGCCTTGTGAAGGGTAGTCTCTCTCATCTTTTTGTTATAAGGAATGGGAGAGTTGGAGTGGGTTAAAGATTTGTTGGGATTAGGTGGTGGAAGGATGATAGGCCATGAATAGGAATTCTGTAGGGATGTAGTAGTTGGGTAAAGGGGAGAAGAGACTGAGCAGCGATATTGGTTGTGACTCACTGAGACCAGCACACGCTTCCTCCTTTTTTTCTGAATTTAATGTTAACAGTTGTTCCTTTTTGATAGTGTTGTATGCTACAGAAAAATGTATAGGGCAGTAATGCAAAGTAGGGTGGGAAGAATAACAATTCACTCCCAACAATTTCTTTAAGGTATACTTGCTAGGATGAATACATAGCCAAAAACTTTTGCTTCCTGAGTTCTCCTACTACAGTCTAGTCCCTTTCTCTCAAGTTTTCTGAAGCGTTGTATCAGAGTCAGAGAAAATTCACTTATAAAAGAGTCCAATTTGGATCATTCTGGTTGTTACTGCTGATTATGAAATGCAAAGCTCTTTGTAAGTTGAGGGTATTGTGAAAAAATTGCTCTGTTTTCCTCAGCTGACAGGAAGACACAATAAACAAATTCTAGACTAGTACTGAAGAACTCAGACAGAAAGCTAACTGATAAATTTCTTCCTCTTGAGTATGAAGATTTATTTTCTAATGTAATTGAATCAGAAGCTCCTCAAGTAATGGTCCCATTTGTAGTCCAATGAGGGTTATGTGCATATACTATGTGACCAGAGTTGGAGTATACACCCCTGTAAATCTGCCCCAGAATGCCTTTCCTCCCATCCTCATCAATTGTGACAGTCATAACAGATGCATCACTTGATGATTGGAGAGGCCACATGGGAGATTGCTTGAGAAGCCATGATGCACATCAACATCCTGGAACTTCGGATGGTACACAAGTCATGCCACTCATTTTTCTGATCACAAATGGGAATTGCACTACACAGTAATTGTGGACATTTTTGGCCAATGGGGAACTCCAATCAAGGATCTCTTTGCATCTCGTATCAGAACCAGTTGCATTCAGTACTTCTTTCAAGGGAAGGACTTGGTGCCCATTCACAGGATGATGCCCTGTGAGTTGACAAGTCAGACTGGATCAGCTATGGCTTCCCACTCTTGCCACGGGTTATTCACAAACTCTGAAGGGAGAGAGTGATGGTCATCCTGATTGTTCTGTTCTGGCCTCACCAGTGCTGGTTTCCTTTGCTTCTCTGCATATCAAAACATCCTCCACTCTTGCTCCCTACATTTCCAGAACTACTCTCACAGCATAATGGCAGATGCAGACACCCCAGTCCACAGACATTTCACCTGATAGTTTGGTTTTTGAATGCATGCCTCCAGTAGCATGGGAATTCTCGTTGGCAGTACTAGATTTACTCTCCATTAGGAGGAAGGCCTCCACAAGATGATTCTATCTTGCAGTGGTAGAGAGGCAAAAGAATCCAAGGTGGAGGAGAATGAAGCATGGAGAGACTCAGTAATCATATCAGTGTAGGAGAGGTGAGAGGGCAGGTTGGAAAGGACTTAGAGAAGATGAGGAATAAATGCTGATGGAATAGAAGTCATGAAAAGGCTGACAGGGAATTTGGTGAGGGGAGGGCAGGGCTGATGGGCAATGCTAAAAGAGACCTAGTGATGACTGGAGAAAAGGAATTTAGCATCAGAGACTGAAGAGCAATGCTTGTTTAAGACCACGTCAAATGAATGGCCTTTTTGGTGAATGGAGTGTTTGTCTCCACAAATGTTCACAAGGTTGCAGTATGTACAGTTGCAGTAATTGCGCTCACAAATAGTGTCTTGTTGTATTCATGCTTTTTGAAATTGTACTCAGAGCCACTAAGTTGTCTTACTACTGTAATTTATCTTCTAGTATAATAGAATGTGGTTTTTTTTAATGCCAAATAGTTGTATGTTTCATTGTGATATGATAGAATATCTTTGTAAGTAAACTATCTTTATGGCTTTAGTGTATCAAAAATGCTTTCCTCCTTCTTACGTGATTATTAACAATTGTGGCTCAGATCTAGAAAGCAAATTGTGTATTGATTTATTTTTCTTGCCCAACATATCTAATATTTCAGTCCTAACACATCAGTTCACTAATTATTTTAACTCTATTAATTGTTTTAATCATGACTCTAATTGCTTATATTTACTACACAGAAATTTCAAGACATTGAAGAAATGCATCTTCTTCATATGAAAGAGATGATAGACTCATTGTCAGATACTGTAAAAGAAACTCATTTACATATAGGCCAGGTGAGTTTATTTAAATTGATCTTTGTATTAATCTGACTATAAAATGTGTTAGAATTGTTTCTTAGTTTATGAAAAGTCATATCACTTCCTGCTTCTGCAGTGATTGCATAGTCTGGTCTATGACATGAACTTAAACTTGTCTTCCACTAGAAAAAGGAGAGATGTGCTGGTAAACATTTTTTTTAACGTAAACTTATGGTTAACTTTATGGCAGTAAGCTGTGAAAGTAAAATTTATAGGTGCCACAACTATTATAATACATCACTCTTTTCCCTTTGTAGCACTTTTTTATTACAGCAAATTGTGTAGACACATATATCTTAATTTATAGGAGCAATGTAACCAGGGAACTTTAAATTTTGTGACTTTTGAGCATGTAAAATCACAGTCTTTATGTTGCATTGTGTTTTGCATATGTTTATGTGGCATAATTCATGAGTGATTGCACATTACAATAAACACACTGGGCCAAATTAATAGATAGTATAAATGGCAGTATAAGCTACATGTCTCCAGGTAGGTGTAAATTATCCTCTATGTGGGGTGTGTAAGGTTCTACTAGGGAAAAGCAACAAACAAGAGCTTTTAAAAATGTAAGACAGGGTATGTGAGTGACTCCATCTTTTATCTATCTTATTCTTCTGTATAAACCCTTCTGTTTGCTTTTTCTGCTACAACAATGGTTCTCAGACTTTTTGTATTGGTGACCCCTTTCACTCAGCAAGCCTCTGAGTGCAACTCACATGGCTTCCTCCCCATTGCTCTGACCCCCATGGGGATCCTCTTTCACCCATGGCCCTCCTGGGCTCCAGACTCCCTCTCTTCAAAAAAGTTAGCCTTTTTTGAAGTTAGTGGTATTACGTATTATTTAATTTTTGCATTGTTGAAAAGTGTGGTTGGTGGTTTACTGAAATATGCACACAAGACAACGTCCTTAACTTCAAGAACTTAACCTCTAATTTTAATAGTGATTCAATGAGTGGGTGGCAAATAGAATGAGGCGGAACATTGTTTACAGTAACAAGAGTACGTGATGACTAAAAGTTTTTAGCATGTGCATTTCTTATAGCTTATATTTCACAATTCCACCCCTTCCTGTATGTTCGCCCCTTCCTTGTTCTGTGGTAATATTTGTCTCTACTCAGCCTGCCAATCATGCCAGTAATCCCTTCCCATTTCTCAGCTTCCCATGTAAACATCTCCTTCAACACAAATCCTTGCATGTGCCACACTTCCTCAGTTTTTCTGTAAGGTCCCTTTTGTCTCCTTCAAATCCCTCAAGAGTAGCCCCTGTTGTTCTGCTTGCAATAATGCAAACTACCTTGAAAGGCAGCCCTGATGTTACTGGAGGATTTATACACCAATGTACTAAAGGAAGCCGTGCAAATAATAGCTCCAGCACAAGAAAGGGGTTCCTTGACCTGTGGAGTCTGAACAAATATATACGCCACCTCAGACTTAGCATGGTGGCACTTGCCTCCATCATTCCATCTCTTCAGCCTCAGACCTGGTTTGTGACTCTTGACTTTCAAGACTTGTATTTCCATGACTTGTATTTCCACATGACATATACAATCCCCAGGATATACTTGAGGTATCTGGTGGAACCAATCATTATTAATACAAGTTACTACCATTTAGACTGTCAGCAGCACCAGGAATCTTCACAAAATACTTAGCAGTGGATGAGGCCCACCTGTGAAAATAAGACATTCATGTCTACTGTACTAGTACAGCTGGCTGAACGAAGGCTTATCATAGCAGGGGACAGCTGACAGCACCAAATGCACTTTATCCTGCTTACCCAGTGTACCTCCCAGTGAACTATGAAATACCGGTAGTTCCACTGCAGATGGTAGAGTTCATAGGATCTGTGACTGATTCCAGATTTTTAAAAAATATACATGTACCTGGGGACAGATTCCAGTTATAGGCACTAATACTTCAAAGCAATTGCAGGGCAGTTAGTATGGTCACTGTAGGTTACCAGTGAGCTACAGTACACCCGATTTGCAGATCTATAAGGTTTAATCTGCGTGGATTTCTTAGATAGTTAGATCAATACAAATTAGCTACGACATATCCATATGCACTAGATCTAGGAATTTGTGTGTTCATTCCAGAGGCTGTATACAGGAATGGCTATCTTCAAGAGCCCCATGAGGTGATCAGGCCAGCGGCATCTCCTGTGGAATCAGGTGGCAGTGAAGCATGCCTCTTTGTTTGGGTGGTTTTTTTATACCTCTTTTTACACAACAGCCGTTCATTCACTTATCTTGGGTGATGTTTCCATGTACTTCACTTTCTCTATCCTTCGTTATTAGTGATAATTAATATTCATGTTTTCACCATGATAAGTTGGAGCAAAACTTCATCAGGTAGTATGAGAAGTTGTGGGAAAACTCACCCCAGATGGTGGGAAACACCACCCCTTAACATAGAAGGTATAAACTCTTGTCCTTGTTCATCTTATTTATATGCCGCTGTAAATTAACCAGCTGTATGCTGTATTGTGTCCAACCTCCATTAGTTATTTGCTCTGTGCAGAAACTGAGATACCACAAGTTTACTTAGCAGTCTGTTGGTCTCTGCCAAACATAGGCAGCAGTCAGCTTGCTGAAGCTTAGGCCTCAGACAGCGATCAAGTAATCTCACCAGTGCTCAAGCAGCTCAGGCCAAACTAGATCTCCAACAAAAAACAGCTATAATGTTATGTACTTGCGTCACTGTAGTAGATCACATACTGACATGCATATGATGCTGAATGCCAGACTTCATCATTGACCCCCTCCAACCTGAGCCAAAGTTGGCCTATTCCCACCACGAAACATTAATCAGACAGGAAGATGTCAATGCCACATTGTGTAACTTCAGAACTGATTTGTGTTGTCTGTGAAGATTTGCGCTATGTCTTTTCTGAAAGGCAGGTGGTTGGATCCCACAAATGTGAGTACCCTTTTCAGTCCCCACCCCAACAAAGATGCTCATTATGGACATGTCCTGGATGATGGGCAGCTACAGACTGGTCTTTATATTTGTGCCTGTCCTCTGAAACTCACAGTGAAAGCTTTGTGTTGTCTGGTAAGATATGCATTAGGTAAGAAACAAGGGGATGCCTGCACCTCAACACTGTGCCTACAGGCTATCAAATTCTCTGCTTGATGTCATTAGAATGACATGACCCTGGTGGCCCTTCACCTCCTGGTAGTCAGCACCAGCTTACTGGACTTCCTTGGCAGGCTGGCAGTGACCAGGCAGAAATAGTCCTTGCACCAGTCCAATAAGACTTGTATTCTGTCATTGGAGATTCCCCAGAATAGACCTGTTCACCACCAAGGTCAACTCCAAGTATCAGAACTATGGCTCCCCAGGAAACCTGCAAAACCATGTCATTCTCATAGTTTCATACTGGCCAAGTAAGCTTTAGCTGACAGACCCAGTGCAGATGTTAGCTGAGCCTCTGATTCAGCTTCCATTTCAGCTGCACCTGATCTCATGGCATCATGGCCAGGTACTCCATTCCGACATGGAATCACTGCACTAGATGGCATGAATGTTGCATGGTTAAATATTATGGATAGGCTGCTCCCTTCAGGTCCACGAAAGCCTAATCCAGAACTGAAAAACATCTACCCAAAGGACTTAATCCTCCCAATGGAATCGGTTCTCAATGTGGATGGCCCAACACAGTCTTGAGCCTTGGCTGTTTGCTCCAGTTGAAACAGGCTGGCATGTTGTTCAGCTTTATTAAGGTCTGCTTTGTGTTTAGGCTTCTCGCCCCCCCCCCCCCCCCCATCTCATAGTTTCTCAAAGGACTGTTGCAGCCTTACCCACCAGTTAGAGAACCTGCTCCTGTCTGGAACTTCAGTTTGGTTCTTCTGTGGCTCACGGAGCCTTTGTTTGAATCTGTCCCTAAATATTCCTTATACCATCTCATTCTAAAGTCACTCTTCCTGGTGGCCATTGCTTCAAGCTGGAGAGTGAGTGCACTTCAGGCACTCATGGTTGAACCTTTTCTGTGACATTCCATAGGGACAAGGTAGTATTCAGTCTTCACTCAGTTAGTTCCTAATGTGGACTCATATTTTCTTGTAAACTGTCATCTTCCCAAAGTCACAGCTGGCAACAGGAGAAACAAAATTGCTCACGTTGGATGTTTTGAAGATTTTCCTTTATTATAGTGACACGACCATTCCATTCGGGCTGTTGCCCAAGTTGTTGATAGACATGGCTTGACCTTTAGAACATCTGGCTATCTCTTCACAGAGAATATTGAAGTGGATAACACAATGCTCGGTTACTAATGTACCAGTCCCACCCAATATCAAGATTCACTCTACAAAAGCAAAAGTAACATCCTCTAATTGCTTCCAGAATGTGCTAATAGCTGAGATTTGTTAAATCATAACGTGGACTTAATCCGCTGATATTTGTCAAGCACTGTGAATTGAACATAGTAGCTAGATCAAATGCCAAGTTTGGGAGAGTAATACTTGAATCACTGTTCAGCTGGTGCATCTGAAACTCTTCATCCCCACCATCCTGAGGAAATACTGCTTGCAATTCACTTACAGACACATAATCAAAGAAGAGAGAACGCTTACTTGCCCTACAGAAACTGCAGCGTCGGTGTGAATCCCATGACCTGCCCTCCAATCTTGCTTTTTGGAGTCTTCAGCTACTATAGCTTTGAATTGCAAGGTAACTGTGTGGGCCATGGTCTTTGTACCTTTTATGCCACCTTGAGAACACAAGGAAGAGGCACAGTATTCGTGCATGGCCCTGATGGACACTATTAAAAAAAAAAAAAAAACAAACACACACACACACACACACACACAAAAACCTCTTCCTTTTTGCATGAGGCACATGTGCATTTATAGTGGGATCCATACTGATTATCTCATCAAAGAATCATACTTACTAGACAGTAAGAAATCATTTTTTGTCACTGTAGCTCTTTCTCTTCTCTCCTGTTACATATCACCACCAGTGGACCAGACAGATGCTTGATTACATTAGAATGATTTGATGGTTCTTTTTAAGAAAAATACTTTGTTTCTATGCCAACCTACTTGGTTTTTACACTCTTTTTACATTCTGTGCACCCTTGCTGGTGAGCAAATGATTGTGCCAGTACTCAATATGCTGTATATGGGGACTCATAGGAGAAACAAGCAGTTTTTGCTTTTTTTTCCACCATTGCCTCTGCAGTATGCTGATTCTGAGTGTCTGGGATTTGAGGGAATTGATAAATATTGCTACATTTCTATTAAAATACTTTTAATTTTTGTCTTGTTGAATAGTACTTTTATAGTGATATTTAGACTTTATTTTCTTAATAGAGTTCAATCTTTGTAATCCAAACCTCTATTCTCTAAAGTTCCTTGTTACCTAAAACAGGATCATCTTCTCTGATTTCTACTCATTAAATGGAAAATTTTTCTCTCAGTAAACTGAAATTTTCTAAATTTTAGAGAATTCTAAACTCACAGTAAATTGAAATTATCCATTGTCCCCCATTACATCTGGATAATCAACGTTGAATTGCATAATCTTTAAGTGTGTATACCCAGGAAACAAAATATCTTGTCTTTAAAAATTAAAGGAATTGTCAGTGTTAACTGGAAAGCTTTCTTCCCCAGATTTAAAGTCTGTATTTGTTTCATATGTAATGGGGTTATTACACTTGTTCACTTTAGGCAAACTCTGGGAGTTCCTCCCTGCACCTTAAAAAGCTTTAGAACATTATACTGCTATGCTTTTTAAGATTTATGGGGCTCTGTTAAAAAATGTTGAAGCAAGCTTTGGAATCTGTGGGTTTTTTCCTACGGGTACTACTTGAAGGTCAGCATAATTATGTGTAATCAGTAAACTTTATTCTTTCCTATAATTTTTAATTCATTGAAATTTAGCTTTATTTATAGTTCAGAATGGGAATGCCTAATTTCTGAGTATCTTAAAAAAAATTGCTCCCAATGAATTATGCTGCTGTTTATTTTAGTATTTTTATTTCTAAAACACCTATCCATGTTGCTGTGTTGGAGAGGCTTTTTTGAGCGCTACTTTTAACCAGGTAGGTGAGAGCTACTATTCTACAGTGTTCCATGTTTACACCCTCCCTCACTATTGCTACCCCAGAATGTTAATCTTCCTAATGTATGAATGAGACCAACGGTCATAATTGTTTTTTTGTATAGTCTCTTCTCATTTATTTATAATAAAATTCATTTAAAAAGAAGAAATGGAGGAAAATACTAGATTCATTTTAACTCTCAGTCATTCTGTGCTTTGTCTCTCCTGTGAGTCCTCTTTGGTGTGCATCTAAGGTTAAAAAACAAAGTTGTTTCATTGCTAAGATGTCTGGTCATGCCCTTCAGCCTTTTAAGAATTTATTCCGGAAGACAATGTTTTAAACAGTAACTATAGAAAAATCAACTATTTAAACTAATCAGTTTCTCCAAGTGTTGTTTTTTTATCTTGATTTCATTTATTTTCTTAAAGGTTCATGAAGAATTCATTAATAACATGGCAAACACTACAGTTGAAAGTTTGATACAAAAATTTGCAGAGTCAAAAGGCACTGGCAAGGAGAGACCTGGTAAGAGATTAAAAATGCAAGAATTGGAAGCATAAAATTTAGAATTCTTTTGGCAAGTTTGTACCTCTAACACAGGTGATTGCTTTTGTATATAGTCCAATATGTTTGTAAGGTGTTTATAGTACTCAATTCTCATATAGTAATATATAATTTTTATGAGTGCATCATATTACTGTTTCTACAGTAAGTTTCTGGACATACTGATTATGACAGTTGACTTTGCTATATATGTAGGATTTTGTTATTGATGTAAGTATTGTCAGAGATGATTAGACTGTAGCTGTGTTTACATCAAAAGAGAGAGAGAAAACAATCCATATTAATTAAACGTTAGTGCTGAATGTTAATCAGTGAGAGAACTTTTGTCAGCTAATCTGTTTGATTCCCTGTGCTTTCTTACCTCTGCCTCCTTGTGCTTATCCATTACAGTTCAATGATGCAATCACATATTTATTAAATGTAATATAATTTATGAATTGCCCTAAAACTTGATACTCAATTTTAAATTTACCCTAATTTATCTGTGATAATTGTTCAGTCTAATTATTAACTAAACTTTTATTTCCACGTTATATATATTAATATTTTTGCTAGTACCCACATGTGGATGTTCTGTCTCCATGACCCCTTATTTGTTAGATGTGGTATTGCAGGTGAGCCCTGCGTTTAGATACCATTCGCATGAGTTTAGACAACCCACTCCACCCCAAATTAATTGACCATAAAGATTAACTTAAACATAAGCAAGACTTTGTTCATGTACCCCTAGGAAATCCATCACCTCGGGATCAGTCCAACTAACTTCTTGGTGCTTTAGCCAGGAGGAATTCCAGGCCAGGCTCCTTCTCTGGAGCTAGGGCTACTAGATCACTCTGGCTCTCTTCCCTTGGTGATGAGCTGTCAGTTTTCTCTTTCAGCCTACTCCTGTTCCCTTCACCTGGGGAGCAGTCTCTCCCTCTCTGGAGTCCTCTTAGATCTTTCCATTATGTCAGATTTAGATTTAAAAGAGGAAAATATTCCCATGTTATAGCTGCCTGCTGTGTGCTTCATGATATTTGTGACACTAAGGATGTAAAATTTCCCCGAGTAGAGCGCAGAGGTGGATTGCCTTGTGACTATGAATCAGATGCTAGGATATTAGAGTGGCACAACAGAGATGTCATTTGAATCAGGGAGGCCTTGAGGTGCCATTTTGACAATGGGGACCAATAAAATGTCTTTGTAAAAAGCACTGTACTATGCTGTGATTGCTAGCCAGTTTGTACTATCTGTCAACTTAAGCTGCAGCCACCATGTCCAAGACAAAATATTGCTTATCCTTCTCAAAGTATGTCTTTATTAAATAACAATCACAACACACACAAAAAGCTGGGCTGGAAGCTGTGAGAGCTACTACAGCTGGCTGTAACTCCAAGTAACATTCTGGTGGGTAAAGTGAATGGGATACTGAGATGGGCTGGGAGTTTTGGTAGGAATATGTGGGTGGAGTTTGGGGAGGGCCATGGAAAGTAGTTTGGGTCCTTCTTTGCCTGCCTCTGCTGTCTTTGTGATGGTACTCCTGTCCTCCCAGAGGAATGATTTTCTTATTGGAGCTACCAGTCCTGGCAGTTTAAAGACAACAGTAGCATTTTTTTCATTTGGGAGATGCACATAACAGAATTTAGCTATGGAAGGCCACAGTTGTTGATGCTTTTCAGCATTCATGAATGCAACTGATAGACTGTCCTTGGTTCTCGGATAACTTTTCCGGCCTGTGGCAAAGGAACAGAGGCTAATAAATTTAAGATACACAAACTAATGGTTTTTAAAATTTTTAAATGTTCATAGTGTATCGAGGTGGGGAGGTAGCTGTTCCTTAAAGGGACTGTGTTAGTCAGTCCACCATTACATCTCTGGCATTAAGGGCAGTGACTGATGAAGCTCCTCCATTGCTGTCTGGTTCTGGCAAAGGCCATGACACACAGTAATATTTGATTTTTCCACTTCCGCTTCCTTAACATACTTGTTTTTTACAGGACAGGAGTGTTAGCCCTTTGCCTAACCCCAAGTTGGAGGACTGGCGTGTCTGTTTTTGTCTGGCATTTCCTGACAGATCAATCTGGCATAGTTGAACCTTCCAGGACCAAAAAAGAGCCCTCACCAACAAAGACTCTGGGGCTCGTTATAGCAGGCAAACTGTCTTGCCACGGCAAGGCACAGATACAAAGGGACAGAAAGGGGCTAGGTTATCCATTTGCAATTTCTTCTTTAAAAGCTGGCCAACATTTTGAGAACACAGCAGTTTTCAAGGTACCAGAATGGAAAAGAGGCTTTTCTGGTCCTGTAAAGGAGATCTGGCAATCTGTGCCAGACATGTTTCTGATAATGAATCTCCCCTCTACATATTGCTAAATGGAGAGTTGAGTCAGCTATGAAGATACGAACCAAGCGAACCTGTATTATTGTTGACCATCAAAACCCGGATGAAGTTTCTGGTACAGCAGAAATTTTTAAAAATATGCTTATAAGACCGGGAGACATTTTGACTAGTAATAGTCTATATTCTCAGCTAGCATAAAGAGTCTATGTGCCAAGGGAGGGAGATACACACCATGAAGGTAGCCCACCCATGCATCCCAGCATCACCAGAAAATCCTACCTAATGCTGGTAAGATGGACAGGGAAAGACGGAACTTCCTGCAAATTTTATTTCATGCCATGTTGTGTCAGATAGCACATGACAAATCCTTCATCTCTCCACTGCAGTGGGAAACCTCAGTGTGTTTATCCAAATGCTAGACTGGATCTTGCTCCCATTCCTCCTTTCCCTGCCTTATGCAGCATGGTTCAGTGCATGGAGAAGGCTAGATACCAGAGACGGTAACAATTCTATAATCATCCCAGGGAGAAAATACTGCTGTGATGATCTTTTCTGTGGTCAGCCAAAGTGTCCCCTTCCCCTTCCTGGATCTCTGCTTCCTTCCACTTCAAGCCTCCCTCTCTCTCTGGCCCCTCTACATAGCTTCCATTATTAAAGGCAAGGTAGGATTAGGAGTGGTGTAGGAAAAGCACTGAAACTGTATACAAAAGTTTCAAAGGAAAAAAAGGCAAATTGTTACCAGTTTTAGACAAATTGTTTTCTACAAAGGTCCTATCTCCAGCAGAGACCTGTCTAAGCCTAGCCCTTTGCTTTGATCCACTGGACCATTACTGCCAGTGTGCTGAACAAGAAAAGTGCAGACACAGGGATAGTAATTGTGCGTTAATCATCTGTTTTATAGCTCCTGCCAGATGCATCATAATGTTTCCTTCGAAATCGGTTACATGGTTTATTTATAGCCATGTCTGGCTCAGGGACCCTTTAAGGCAATGATTCTCAATCAGGGGTGCATGTAGAAAACTCCTTCCAAGAGAAGAAAACATTTAAAAAAAAAAAAAAAAAAGCCACCTTCTAAAAAATATTAAGTAAATAAACAAATGTTTAGCAATTAAATGGATGGTTGAGACCTTGAGATATTACCTTATTGGACACGTTTTACTGTTGTTATTGACTGCGCCCTTCTCAAATTATTACAATCTATGAAGGAGACCAACCACAGGCTGATTCACTGATAGCTTTTTAGCCCCTTTGTTCACGATATGCCATAGATTTGGTATGATTTCTTTTCCAGGAAAGGGGTGGCTTGTTGGAGAGTATATTTAGATCCCATTCATAAGAGAGAAGTATGACTCGGTGAAAAAGACAAGAAAGAGTTAAGAAATAGCTGCATATATTCTAGAGGGGTTGCCATGTTAGTCTAGTTCAGCAAAACAAACAAGGAGTCCTGTGGCACTTTTAGAGACTAACAAATTTATTTATCGCATGAGCTTTTGTGGGAGAAAAATCCCACTTTGTTTTCAAGTATCGGACAAAGTGGGATTTTCTTTCATGAAAGCTCATGCGATGAATAAATTTGTTAGTCTCTAAAAGTGCCACAGGACTCCTTGTTTGTTCTGCTTATCATGTGACTCAGCTGGGGATTTAAGGAAGGGGCCTGTCTTCTTCCAGAGACTGAGAGGAAAGGCATCTGGGGACTGCACACTCTTTTGGTCAGGAGAATTGCTTTGTTTTGTGTTATTTCATGGGTCTGTGGGTTTAAATAATAAATTGTGCCCCAAGGCAAGGACCTAAAACAGACTCTGCTATGGTGCTTGTTCTTCCCTGGGCTGGTGAGACAGCTCATCAGCTTACAGTGACTGTAAAAACTTTTTCTAGGAAGTTATAAGGAGCTCAGCAAGACATCTTGAGGCGTTCTTTTATGCAGGAGAATAATGATTCTAATCAGGGCAGTAGAAGAGGGTATTTGCTTTATGCTGTTGCAAATGTTTCAACATGTTTACAAGAAGTGTAGGGATCACTTTACGACTGGCACTTGTTTAAATGTCCCCCAAGCTTGTCAGTTTCTCAAGTTTACACTTGCATAACCAGTGGACCCAGGAAAGGAAGATTTATGAGCAGTAAGTTTTTATGATTTAGAGACACACTTTTATGAGAAAAATTTACCATATAGATAGATAGATTTGATGTACCATATACATACCCTAATCAAGTTTTATTAAATAGGGGTTCCAGTTTTTAGTTCTGTTTTTTTACTTTTTTTGTTGTGAAACATCCAATAAACTAGAAACCAAATTATGATGATGGACATCAGTGCTGAGCATCAGCTTACTGAAAGATGCAACTTTGTATTAGACGCACATTTTATTACAGATCCAACAGGATAGGGTAAAGCATCGTTTTGGCATTCTTTAAGCATTCCACTGTGCTTCTCTGTGGAAATTGATAGGATCCATGGAGATTTTGATACACCTGGCACCTTCACATTATTTCCCTTTTATTCCCCTCTCCATTGTAAAAACAAAACAAAACAAAAAAACCCCCCACAAAAACGACAGAAAAGCCTCTCAAAAAGTACAGGTTGAGAATCATTAGACATTTATTTTGCATATTTTAGGTGTCTGCTCCTTCCAGTTCTACATTTGTCTTGACTGTTAGGGCATATTTTTTAGTTCAGAGGTACAATATGACCTGTTAAGCTGTTGCCGGTTAACATACACAACATGAATTACTGCATCAGGGGAGTCATTGATTTTGGTACATTCTCAGATTAGAAGAGGCAGTGTTGATATGCATTTCAGTTACATTATCTAATCAACTTCTTTTTATTAACTGACCTGACCCAGGCTAAGCTAAAAAGATGAAGAAGTCAAGCTATTTTTCATATTGCCATGAGAAGGGTTTGGTTTTTTTGTTCTCTTTTTCTCTCCCATAGTCCAGCTGTAGTTTACCATAAAAAGTGGGTTTGATTCAAGAGAGGCTCTAAAACAAAGTATGAGAAATGAAAGTTTATTATATTAAAAATCTATATTATACAATATATTCTGCTTTCCTAATGAAATTTAAGTTGAATTCTAGGAAAATCTATTTTTTTCTGGGAGTAATTGCATTGTAGATAATCCAAGAGTTCATTGACCTTGGCGGTGCTACAAGGTGACATTTTTCTCAAAGATAATCTGCTTCTGAATGGTTTTTCCAATGCATTAATTAGTCACCAGTTTAAAATCAGGCATGCATGTTTTTTAATTTCTTTTTTCTTGAACAAGCATGTTTATCTGCTAACTGCAAGTAAATGCTCACTCCATTTATGTTTGAACTTAAGTATGTCCGTATTACAGTGTCTCCAGGAGTATAGAGTTTCTCAGGATTTTTCTGTAGGCTTCTCAATTGTCATAGGCTATGTCTACACTGGCAAATTAATTAAAGATTAATTCAAACTAATTAAAGTCATGGCTACACTAGCTTTAATTAATTCAAATTAAGGGTTTCCTTAATTCAAACTAATAAAGTCGAATATGCTATTCAAACTAAGGGTTAATTCGAACTAGTTAGTTCCAATTAACCAATGTGGCCATGTTAGTTCAAACTATTTGCTTAGTTCGAACTAACCGGCCCATTGAACTCAGTGCAATTTGCTAATTCAAATTAAGCAAGTGGCTTAGTTCAAACTAAATTTTGCTAGTTTGAATTAAGTTAATTTGAACTAACTAAAATTAGTTCAAATTAGTTAGTTTGAATTAACTAATTCGAACTAACTTTAGTAAGTGTAGACATAGCCATAGAGTTGCTAGTAGTATATAGTAACCTTCTGCACTAATAGTTCCATTTTTAAAGGATGGATATTGATTTTCTTCATTTTGTCAGATGAAGGAACAATGAGGTATCCCGTGACCTGTCACCTGAGTGGTGTGAAGCAGAAACAGGAAAAAATATCAAAGCAGTAACAAAGTGAGCAGCAGACGTTAAGATCCTTTTCCCTGTCTGATGCTATGAAATTAATTCATTTCTGCATATGAACAAATGAAAAAGCTTTTATGTTTATTAAATATTACATAAATTGCTTCAAGCGAGAACTTCCTGTTTTATATATTTAAAAAGAAGTGTTCTTGTAAGATAATTAGCTATCGATTAGACTTGCATTTTTTGTGCTTAAAGTACATATATACTCACCAGCTATAATCATTATTACAGGTTCTTAGCTATTAAAAATGTAGCTATATTAAATTGATTTTATTGTCTAAATTATATAATTAAGGTTGAGATGTGTCAGCTGCTGATAATTTTTTTCTGCAAATAGCCTACATCTGCACCAAAATCTGTTGAATATTAGAGTTTCTAACAAAACATACAAGAGGTTCTGAACATTTAATATGGTGTCAGGGGACATGCCCTCCCCTGTGCTCCCCAGATGGGGAAAGCCTGGGGGGTGCAAACAGGGAGGGTGCCTCCGTGACTTTACAAGCTTAGTGTGCCACCCTTGGGCTCAGGGCAGGCTGGCCTAGTGGTTGCAAAGTCAATACCTGGGCCCTCGTTGCAGGGCAGGCTGGCCTGGTGGCCGCAGAGTCAATAGTTCACACAAGCCCTTAGGAAGCAGGGAGATACTGGGGCGACTGCCCCAGGGACGGGTCACCCCGGGTAGGGGGACTCGGGCCCTCCCACTCCACCGAGTCCCAGCCCAGTGCCCTATCGGTGTCGGGGGTCCAGCACCAAGTCAGCGGGGGTCCAGACCACAACATGCTGACCCACAGCCAAGCCAAGCTCCCCCCACCCCCAGCTTCACGAACCGGGCCCCTGGGCTACTTCCTACCCGAGTAGGTAACTGTCCCTCAGCATGTCCTCGTCCCAGGCCTTCTCGACTCCCACGGTGGCTGCCAGCTGCTGCTCAGAAGGATACTGGGGTCCAAAGGCTGGAGTCGGTGCCTGCGGATCAGGATCCTGGTGGCCAACACTGGGCGTCTGCTCCGGGTGGCTCCCTTCAAGGGTTCCCTCTCTCGCTGCCTGCAGTGGGTGACCCTCTGATGTGGGAGCTGCCTGCAGAGGTCCTTCCTCCTCGCTGGTCCGCCCAGACTGAACTGACCACTTTCTTTTATAGGGGAACAGCAGGCTGAGCATGCCCAGCAGGGCTTAAGGGGCGGGGCCTTATCTACCCACAGGGTCTGCTGGGTTCCTGCAGTGTGGGGCGGGGCTGCACCGTCACACATGGGAAATATTTTAATCCACTCTTAAAACTCATGGACCAGTGGTTCCTAACCTTTTTGGTTTGAGGGCCACAGATATTTTTCAAACCTGAAGAGTCATCAATCTCTGCCAACAGCTTTCTCCGCACCATTACATCCCCCTGGCTGTAGCAGGGAAACCACACCTGTCCTGTAGTTCCATGTGCACAGGTCCCTAGGCAGTGGCTTCGCTGTGCTCCCCTCCTTTTGCTTCCAGCAGGGACCCCAACACCTAGGGACCCAGGCACAGTGCTTTGCTCTCTGCTGGAGCCAGAGAGGGCTGTACAGATCTCCTCTCCCTCCTGCTCCAGCAGGGACCCCAATGCCTGTTGACCCAGGCAGAGTGCCTTACTGTATTCCCTGCTACATCCAGGAGGAGGTGAGTGCTGATTTCCAGTTCCCCCTGTTGCTCCAAGGAAACTGCAGCATCCTGTAGCCCTGTGTGCTCCACCTGGGTCTGTGGGCAGTGTTTCCCTTCTACAGCTACTGACTGGGGGACAGGAGATCAGTGCTCCCTTCTCCCCTCCCCCCAGTTCCAGCATCTATGGCCCAGATGGAGTGCTTTGCCCTGCTGGCATCATCCCTTCTATAGACAGGGAGGGGAGTGCGAATCTTCCATTCCCTTGGCTGCAGCAAAGAGCCTTCACTAATCTTGTAGCCCTGTGGAAATGTGCTCTGCCTGGGTCCTTAGGCAACAGAAAGGGAGCGAAAGGCCACTTTGAAAGCTCCCGTGGGCCACGGGCTGGGAATGACTGTTTTAAACAGTATCCACGTGTAGACTTCAATTAGACTCATGAATTTGTCTTGTTAGAGGAATTTTAGTCATAAAAAAATTCTGTGGATTTATTTTTCTTTAAGAAAGATGAACCAAGGGAAGTTTAAGTGACTAGCCACAAGCAAGTTTCAGGTGGACCATCAATAACAAAACGGTCATACCGTACAGAGAGGATAAGCTATCAACATAATTCCTTAGTATCTAATTCTAAAAATAAATGCGTATTATTTATCTGTAAGAAAATCTGTTTGGAAGAAAGTATTCCATTACAGGTTTTCAGTATAGGTGCAGCCTTCAGCCAGTGGGTCATACGTGATGCAGGCTTACAATACTTTTGTTCTACTTACCTCTTTTTCATAAGTTATTGTTGAAGTTTCCATTGTCTAGCTGGTATATTGAAAGATAGTGAATTTATCATCTTTCCAAGTCCATCTTTGCTAGGCTAGATATCACAGTATCTTTTTTTGTGAAATGGTCGTTTGTTTTTTATTAATTTTATTTTTAACAGGTCTCTGGAGACCAAATGAGAGAGAAAATATTTTAATTTTAACTGAACAAGTTTATTCAGTTGCTTCCTTTGAGTTTAGTGGAGTAATATTACAAGAGGTTTTTGGTTTCTTGATCTCCACTTTTTGATAATGAACTGTTTAATAAATTCTGAGCTGATTTAAGGGGACTGACTCCTGCCTCCTAATTCCAACCCTGTCACTGATCTGTTGTGACATTCCCATCCTGCAGTCTGGTCTGGTGTGCCACCGTGCATCCCCAATTGCCCATTCCTGGGCCCCGACTTACCCTGCTTTGCTAGGTGGGTCCCCACACCTGGGTCAGCTCACTCAAGCCCCCTGCATGTAATCAGTCCCAGACAGTGGAATTATGCTCACTAGCCACTCGGGGAACTGTCCACTAGCAAGCTCCCCCAGATGCCACATCAGGAACTTCCATCCTGCAGGGATCAGGACCCTTCCCTGATCAGTGCAGACTCTCATAATCTGGTCCGTCAGTTTAACAAAGAAACTGATATGCAATTAGTCTTTGCTCTAAGTTAAATGTCCACACATTCATTCTCTCTCTCAAATCCACACAGCTTTGGGTAAAAGAAATGCTAGTTTATTGATTAAAACATAGTTTTAAGTGAGCATATAGCAAATCAATGCACAATCAATCAATCAGTCAGCAAAGGAGTTCATCACTACCAAATAAAAAAAAAATAAGAAGCATTCTAAGCTAAAGTTTACTGTTGCAGTCTGTTTTTTATGCACATGGCTGGTTGTTGGTGGTTTTGCAGCTTGGCCCTTCTGGCCATGTGGATAGCTTCAGTTCTTTGGAGGTGTTTCAAGATGGAGATTCCGGCAGGCGGAACCCTCCAACTATTCCAAGTGTGTCTTTTTCTCTCTTCAAATCCCGCCGGTTGGCCCCACTTTTCCTGGGATGAAGTGATTCTTTTTCTGTCCTAGGCCAAGGAGCTTAATTTGCATCGTCTTTGTTATGCACTGCTTCACTGAGTAGGTGAGGAAAGACAGCTCTGTTTGTCTGCCCCCACCTGAGCCATGTAAAACCCATGGTGACATTTTTCATAATTGTACACACGTGATGCTGTAGGAAACACACTACCCTAACGATAATATAAAGTTTGCTATCAGCACATAAAAGAACACCTCCTGTGACATATTTTGCATTAAACCACACCATTACATTCCAAGGGTGAACGAGAAAGAAATACAGATGACATCATGGGGTGTGATGAGGTGCAATCCATCACACTTGTCTAGTGAAAGTGGGCCAGGTACAATCTTTTTGCATATTGATTTCTTCATCTGTAAATGGGAGAAGAATACCAGGAGCCTTCTGAAGAATAGTGCTGTATAAATCGTTACTATTAATTATAATTTTATGCTCCATTACTGCCTTCTACCCCTTCTTGGAAGGATGGGGATCTGTATCCCAATAATATGACTTTTTCTTCATTCAACGTGTACAAAAAGAGATTCCACACAGTCTTTCAGCTTCAGCAAGAAAATTGGCTGAGTCTTTAAGCATGTATGCATGACAATGTGTGATTAGGCACTCAAGTAGTAGTATGTTAGGACCACTTAAGAATCTAGATGAGGCAGTTATATGTTCCATAGTGCTTTGTATTGGATCATGAGGTCAGGCCTTGGTTACATCTTTCCTTTGTTTATTTGGTAAAACACCCACAAAATCCTTTAGTTACAATTCTTTACACATTTTCCTATAAAATGTAATAGAATGTAGCTACGCCAGCATTCATTTTTTAAAAATTGTCCTTAGTTTGACCACACTGCCCTGTTTTCACTTTAGTTGTAATGTTTCTTGCTTGTCTTTAAGTTAATTTTGTCTTCCGTTATCTGTCCATTCATTTTCAGAGTGAAGGGCATTGGCTGTAAAGTAAAATTATAAAATGTATTTAATATATTTAAAATATAAAATGTATTTCATGAGAGAACAGTTGCATAAAGCCACTTGACCTAGGAAAGGTAAATAATATATTCTAAATACATTATCTTTCACATAAGTAACTCCCAGTCACCTTTACACTTCAGTTGATCAATTCTAGGAACGAAATTTAATAATTGGTTATTCTAAAACCAGATGTTCTAGAACAGAAAATTGATTCCTTTGCTGTCTGTTTGCAAATGTGGGAACTGATTCATCTTCCATTTTTCATCAGATAGGAAGTTAAAATGGAAAGTGGCTGTTAAAGATGGTACTGTAGACTGACAAATTTATTTTGCATTTCTGTTTGTGAATTGAATTTTTCTTGGTAATAAGCATGAAATAGCATCAGATGATAGCAAGCAAAGGATTGCTTATGTATTTGTGTACACACAAAATTGACCTTTGTGATCCAACTTAACATTTAAGCACTAAGAGCACTCATTTGTTTTGACAGCAGAATTAATTGAGGCTAAAACAATCGGAATTCCACTTGTATCACGCTGTTCATTAGGAATCGCTCTCTGGCTTTAGTGCTGTCAAAAAAATAACTTGTCCTGCTATGATTAAATTGCAGAATGGTAGTTGGTCCGCTGCATTCAAGAGAGAGGTTGAATAAACTTTCTACTGTGAAAACAATTCAGAAGTGACATGCTGCAAGGGGGGTCAGAATGAGCATTGATATCCTGCTGAGCTGCCAACTGGCACTGAGCCAGGCACGCAAAGCTTTGCCATTTGAAGCAGCATGAGAGGCATATGCAGTTTTTTTTAAAGTCCTCTTTTCATGCATGATTTCCTGTCAAAGGGGGAAAAAAACTATTCTTTTAATAAAAAAACAAGAATATTGTCTTATCACATTGGTAACTACAAGTAGCTTTACAATTTTTTTTTTTTTTTTTTGCAATGGTATAAGTCTTAAATTGATCAAAATTTTAAAATACTTGTGCTTATAAACTGATTGTGAAGAAAAGCTGTTTTTTTCAATGAAGTGAAATGCAGTTCATAAAAGAATAGTTTTAAGTAAAAAAAAAAATAATTTCACTATTCCGTTTTGATTAATTTTTCAATTTGTCAGGATTTTCCAGTCTGTAGTAAGGCTACTTTTGAATGTGTAATATGATATAGATTTCTTTACCAGTAATATTGCATTAGGTTTTTAAAATTATTTTGCCTCTTTTATTTACTAAAGAATTACCGTGTGTGTGTGTGTGTGTATGTGAGTTTTTGTTTTTTGAAGCTTAAGTGATTCAGTCCCACTAACATATAACTGAGGTCTTAGCCAGAATTGTTTTAGACTTCATTCCCTACCCTTCTTAATCTGGCTGAAAACAGGCATAAGTGTGTTCAAGGCCATTAGTGCCACCTCATAGATTAATTAGGTAGGAAGTTTAAGATTGTTGTCATTTAGAAACACTTGTCTGTTCATCTTCAGAGATAAAGTGCATCCCCTTTAAGATATCCCCATTATGCATTGACAAAGAGCAAAGAATCTAGAAGACACTCCCCACACAGGATTGACTGTATTACTATATTTAGTAATGCTATTTTATTGGCATTGTTTATATCCTTTTCCATTCAGGAATTAAAAAGTTATTAATTGCCATAGCAGTTGTAGATTTGTATACCATTATTGTTGGGCAGAACAGAGCTGCCCTCGCAGTTTTAGAGTTAAGTTAATATAGCAATATCTTTGGCCAGCCTTTTCTGTCTTTCTGAAGTGTCACAAAACTCCATGCATTCACATACCTTTTCTTGCTAGAGGGTGGGCAGTAAATACTCTGATACTCTAGAAGCGATGTCATGAGTTGAAGACGCTTACTGCGCTTTATTAATTTATGCCAGTACCATTTATTACAAGTAGTATTTGGTTAATTGTAACAGAATTATTCAGCCTCTGTTCTCATTATGTTATCCTACCACTTTCAGTCACTCTACTGACTTTCCCTTTTCCATTAAATTCAAGCTTCTTATTCTCACCTTCAAGACCCTTTATGACTCAGCTCCTCCCTGCTTATTTGCTCTGGACTAACTGATGTATTTATGACTCCTGTCTTTTGCATGCTATCAGTATGTCCAGTCTTATCCACCCATTAGTCTTTTCTTCCCACATCTGTATCTGCCTCCCATGGTGTCCCCTATCTGAAATGCTTCTGGAATGCACACCTAGAAAATTTCATTAGCCTGTCTTCAAAATTGTGTTCTGATAAAGTGTGGATGGGATCATTTACACCCAGTTTCAAGAGTTTACATATTTTTAAATCCCTCTCCTTGTCACAGGATGTGCATCCAAACTCCCACTGTCATTAAAGTAATTAGAATGTATATCCTGTGGCAGTGTTGCCCACTGATCTTTACATTTCTCATCCTCCTGCTTTAAGGGTTAGAGAGAGTGGTGAGCTACAGTTCAGCTTGTTTTAAATGTGACGATTTTCCTTGCAACTGTGTTTTGAATCATTTTCATTATAGATGGATTTTCATTATAGACCCTTTTAATGTATCTTACTTTTGGCCAGAAACTTTCTAGACTTGGCTTCAAATATTGTTTTTAAAGTTGAAAATCATGTTGTTTTGAATTATAGAAACAACTCATTCTGCTTTTTAAAAATCTCTTTTTAAAACCTGGCTGAATTTCTCTGTTCTATTTTCCTCCTTATCTCAGTTTTCTGTAGTGTCCATCATGAGGCCAAGTCCTTCTCAGTTAGAATAGACTTATGCAGTAAAGTCTTCAATAGACCTGTAAAAGTTGAAATGATACATGTGGGTAGCTGTGACTGAATGCAGAACCCCTTGGATACAGTCAGGAAGCTGTGGTACCCTTATCAACTATTTAGCTTGGGGATGGGCTCTCCACTTTACCCTGGCTAGTGACACACAGCCAGCCTATTCAGATCCTGTTATCACCCAGTCGGACAGCAAGTGGCACCACACACTCAATTGAGTTACCAAGATCGCTCTTCCTGCCTAACCACAAAGGAATGCACTCTGAGAAAATATCGTCTTATGCTGGGCAAAGAGTTATTCAGTATAAACTGATTGTCTGCTTCCTGCTTTATGTGGGGAAGTCATGCAACTACTTTTGTTACTGAACAGAGTTTGTCTCAACACTCCACTCAAAAACATACTGACTAAAATAAAATATTAAACAAGTTTATTAACTATAGGAAAATAAATACTAAGTGATCATAAGTGACAAGTGTAAAGAGATTAAAAGAAGCTACTGAAGAAATAAACCTAAGATTGCAGTCTGAGCTCTATACACTAGCAAGATTTGAATCTAAAAATTATCTCAGTTTTGAAAGATGGTACATGCAGACTACCAATCCTCAATTCACAGGCAGAGTATGCTTCCCCCACCCGGTACTCCTTTCTCCCATTGGTTAAGCACCCATTGAGAACCTGCTTCTTAAGGAGTCCTGTGGCACTTTTAAAAACTAATTTATTGCATGAGCTTTTGTGGGAGAAAATCCTATTTCGTCAGACGCTTGAAGATGGAGAACTTACATAATGGGAGAAAAATAAATGCAGGGAAGTGTAAGTCATAGGATCAGGTTAGACTGTTACAGCAAATCAAAGCAGTTGTTTAGATTCAAACAGTGGAGAACAGCATATTAGAGGGGTTGAGGTAAAAAGAAGGAAAGATCACCTGAAGTAATGAGAAAAAAAACCCAAATCCCTATTTAACCCTAAGGTAGGGGTTTCAAACACGTGGCTGGAGTTACAACCTGCAGCCTGCGACAAGAGTCGGCATTCAGAGGTTCTCAACCCCTGGTCGGCTTTTCAAATAGCCTGTGCCCCGCTGGCTGGGAGCCGACAGCTGGGCTGCAGCCGTCTGCCTCCCGCCCGGGGTCCTGCTGCCGTCAGCAATGCTTCTGGGCCATGCCACCCGGGGCCTCAGCAGCCACTGCCGGGCAGCCAGGGAGGAGTCCACCACTGCATGGGAGGCTGGGAGTCGCACCAGCCGTTCACCAGGCAGAGCCCTGGCCTGCAGTGGCAGGAGAGCATGGCCCAGTGACTGGAACAGGTGGACCTGGGGCCAGGTCAGGGCTCAGGTGCGTGGCAAGACGGTGGTCTGGGATAGGCTCCCATGGGGGCTCCATGCTGGGGGATGCTCCATGAGGTCCCCGTGAGGGGCTCTGCCCAGTTCCGGCGTGCAGTTGGGAGCCAGGCTATGGCTGCTCACCTCCCCTCCGGGCTTGGGGTTGCAAGCAGCCCTTTCCATTTCTTTTTCTTTCTTTCTTTCTTGTTCTGTCATATCGCAATAGAACATGTGCAGCACCGAGTTACAATTCTATAGTTAAGAAGGGTTCAATTCAACCTTTTTTCCCATTTTGGTAAAATTGTTGACAGCAGCCTGATCTGACTAAGTAATAATTTAGGGGATTTGGGAAAGTGAACTACATTTCACAACTCGGGGGGGGGGGGGGGGGGGGGGGGGGGAAACACTCTCAACTTCATTTTAGAACCTGGAGCTAACCAGAAGCCCACAGAGGAATAATCACATGTCTATTTAGGAAAAGAGCATGCTTGTAGTTGATAGAAATATATTACTATTTACTTGTACTGCGGTAGCACCTTGACATTACGATCAGGGATCATGGTCCCGTTGTGGCACTGATTCTGAAGACTTTGGCTAGTCAGTCTGCTTCAGGAGATGGCTTAGCGCGCTCAGTGCCAGTGTTTCATCCTGTACCTGGAAACATCACTTTTTCTCCTTTGGATGTTATAGAGATTAACACATCTTCACTTTTAAATCCTTGATTCCCATTGTCACCTGCATTAGCCTGCTCACCATTGGGTTCTGTAAGCAATGGATTTTGTGTGGCTAGGATCTCAGTTCACCTTCCAAACATGAGAGGGATTTCTTCAGTCCTCTGTGATAATCCCAAGGGGGCTTCTTCCTTCATCCTCTATTCAGTCGTTGGCTTTTGTATCATTATTGATAGGGACTTCCATCTGTTTCATGATGAGCAGGTGAAGTCATCTACATCAACATCTCCGTATAGCTTGTACAAGAACAGGTGAAACAATATCAACTGAAGTGCCACTAATATGCAGATGACTCAGCTCTTCCTAACCTTTACAACATATGACAAAATCACTGCCATCAAGCTGGCCATGTGCTTAGATGAGATCAGCTCACAAATGAAGAATATCTGGTTGAAGCAGAACCTAAAAAGAGAGAGGTTATCCTGGTTGGCAGAGCACTCTGAGGTTTTTGTAGTCACATTGCAAAATCCATTGGCTAAAGCTGCACAAATACAATTAGACAGTCCAATACACTGTTTAGGAGTGCTGCTGGTTTTCTGCTTAGCTGTCCTACCGCAATGTCCATGTATAACATCTTCTACTGTCTATAGTTGCCTATGAGGCAGTGTTCTGTTTTTCAGATGATTAAGACTGTGAAGTAATCTTCAAAGAAGTTGGTGACAAGTAGGATAAACAAAATACAGAAACTTTGATGGGTTGTTAATGAATTCTTAGTGTTGAAGTGTGACATCTCTAATTACAGTATAATTTTCTCTATTATACTGTTTAAAAAAATATTGAAAGTTGCAGTATACCTGTCTTATTCCAGGAAATTCTGAAAAATTCTGCTTATTTTATTTGGCAAAATAACACAATATAATCACACCAGTTTAAATTATTTTGGTAATCTGTTTCAAAATATCTATCAGCATGTATGTCTCTAACAATACAGACAACAAAAAAAGATTCAGGATATGGCTTTTTGACAAATAGATTCCTTACTAAGCATATTAATACAGAACTTTGAGTAATAATTCATTTAAACTACAATACAAAAATATATTTCCTGCACCTCTTGGAAATAGTGCAAAGAGTTGGGGAGACAGTGGTAATGGAAGAGCTGAGGAGTGAGAAGGAGCTAGGAGTGAATCTGGAGGGTGGTTGGGTGTGAGTGGGAGAAGTATAGAACAGATTTTTTGGGGGGAGGGTGAGCAGGTGGTTAGAAAGTTGGAGAGCCTCCCCCATGGGAGACACCGGCTGATGCCTAGCTTACCTTTCAGTCTGGCACATCTGCTCCTGTCCTCATGTGACTCTGCAGCTGCTTCTCATTCAGCCCCTGGCTCAGTGCACCATACTAGTTCATGTGCCCCTGCCCCAGTCTAGTTCTCCCCAACCCCCAATGGGTTCTTCTTGAGCCCCAGTCAATGTGACTTCCTCCCAGTGTGCCCCATGTTTTCTGTCTCATGCCTTCTCACCTGGCCCCACTAGGAAAGAAGCCTCTCACTCCTCCTCAGCCGATTGTTTAGGCTCATGAGACAGCTGCCCTCTTTTTTTGGTGCCACTGCATGTCAGTGTGTGTCTGGCAGAGTGTATGTTCTGGAAGGGCTGGGACATGAATTCAGAGTATGCGTGATGGCACAGAATTCCCCAAGAGTAATGTCTAGATTAGAATACTAAGGATCTGCTTTGTATAATCTGAATTAGATATGTAAAAAGATAAATGTTTAAATGGTAATCAGCTATTTAAATATTTTAAACAGCTGATTACCATTTAAACTTGGGGGAGCAGCAGCTGTACTCAGCTCTCCACAAGTGAGAGCAGCTGGGCAGCTCTCACTGGGGGAAGTCTTGAAGCCCAGCTACAGCTACTACCACTCAACTCCAAATCTCCTGGCTTTTTGCAGGAAGCAAAGCCCAGCTGCAGGCTACCCTTGCCCTGGGCTCCAAGCATTTCCCATTGTCCTAGAGAACTTAGGGTATGTCTACACTGCATTGTAAGCTCACTGTTAGTGGAAACTGAGTATCTTACCCATGTTAGAGAACTTCGGGCTTGAGCCATCTACATTATATTTTAATCCTATGTTAAGATTTTCTGACCAGTGCTCAAACCAAGGGCTCTGGCATCCACACTGCAGTGTGCAGAATGGAGTCAAAGTAACCATATTCCAGAGTCCCTAGCATGCACCTTTTCCTCCCCTGAAATGTGGTTGATCTAGCCCAAGACTGTGGTGCACTGTGGGAAAAGTCACTACCTCCCTTGCATGTGACTAGGAAGCAGCTCTGTCATGGGGTGCACATCCTTGCACACCTAGGGTACGTTCTGTGTAACTTTCCTGTTCACTTTTGCAGTGTAATTGTGTAGATTGATGCAAAATGTACCATGCAAGGTTCCCTTTTGAATGCTCTGCTTTGTTATTAGGGTATCATGTTTCCTGCAGCATCATGTATGTGTACAAATGTGAAGCATGTTCCCAGGTATTTCCCATGGCTCAGGGGGGAGGGACACAAAGTGGCCTCCCAGCAGCATGTAAACAGTCAGCCTTGCAAGCACACATCCAGAGAAGATAACAATGACAATGGGCTCGCTAGCTAAATGCTTGTGACACCTCCGCTGGAATGGGGGAAGCCTCCTGCCCTTTCTGGACAAAGAAAATCAGCTCAGACCTTGAAGTGGGGGTGGAGGGGTTTGCAAACAAATACAGACACTTTGAACAGGAAAAGGCTTTTGGCCAGAGAAACACTACCTTGAAAACAACTCCAAGAGACTGGGCCTATCCATATGGCCAGAAGGGCCAAAGACTGGACAGTGTTGTTAGATTAGCATGCGTTTTATTTTTTTTATTTCCTTGTGGTACCTCTTGACCACTTTATTAAATGATTGTGCATTGATTTGCTATATACTCATTTAAAATAATGTTCTAATCAATATATTAGTGTTTGTTTCATCTAAAGCTGTGTGAAGTTCAGAAAGTGTGAATGTCTGAGGGTGGGCATACCCATTCCTTTGATAAATGAGCAAATTGGAGTCTATGGGCCTACAGTGATTGGGGAAGGGTCCCAGTTCCTGCAGTACAGAAGTTTATGGTATGGTATCTGGTAACTTGGGGTGCTTGCTGGGGACCGTCCCCTAAGTGGTTGGAGAGCACACATCCACAGCCTCGGACCAATTACACACAGGAGGCTGGGTGGACTGACCCAGATGGGGGGGAGTCCTAACAAAACGGGGTGATTCGGGGTCTAGCAGTGGACAATAGAGGAGGCACAGTGACACACTGGATCATATTCTGGAAAGGGAATGTCACAAGCTCACTTAGTGAAAATCTTGATCAAGTAGCTCTCTGTTGCACACCCAGGAAGCTGTCTGATAGTCGATTTGCAGATTGCTGATCAGAAGAGAATTGCTTAACGCTGACCTGAGCTGCTACAATTCATAAAGGGGGGGAATGGGTGGCTTCCATTTTTAATAGAATGGACTGCAGATTGTTGGAATAGAGCATGATTAAGGAAGTTGACCAGTGGAATTGTGGGATACTTCCAGCTGACTCCTGGGAATTATTCAGGGCTGAGTCTATACTACAAAACATTAGGACTTGGATCCTGGTTACTGGCTTTTAACTACAGCTCAGATATTTCAGCCCTGAGGGGTCCTAGAACCCTGGGGCTGGGCCCTAGATTAGCGCAAGGAGGGAGCGGGTGCTCAAGCATGCCCTTACGTTGCAGTGTAGATGTACCTTCATTGTCTAAACTGTAGTGTCTAGGAAGGGAAACACCATTGTTTAAGGGATACTGACCACTTGAAATCTACTCTGTTTCAAACAATGAGTTACAAGTAATTTTAGGTACTGCACCTGTCCTGATGCCTTCTGGTATTTTTACCATGTTTACAATCTTTTCCATATTTTAAAAAATGTTTTTCTCTCTGCTCTTGCAATATAAAATACACACCCAGACAAAACTATTTGCTGTCAAATGCACACATTTAAACTGGAAAAAATAGAGAAGAATAAACTTGGTTAAAATAGATTTGTATGACTCTAGTTCTGTAGCTATGTCTTTCTTTTCCATTTTGATTTTTCATTGCATTTTTCTTTTCTCATAAAAAGACATTAAATTCAAAACTTAATATGATATTATGATTGCTTATTTGTATATATAGTCAACAGAAAGTAATAGATTAGGCGTCCTAAAACAGTGGTAACTCAGCTACTTTGACTGTAATATACATTAAATTGTACTTGCAATTATTGGTAGTCACATTCTATATGGATCCTGATCAAGTAATATTGTTACCCTGATACCTGAATATTCAAATTTAAAACCTTAACATCATGTTAATTATGTAATTATATATTTGTCATTATATTTGTATGATTGTGGAACTTGACTGATCAACAGTGTAGTTTGGTGTGTCTGAGGTGTGATCTGAGTTTTAGGTTCTAAATTATCCATAGTGCGTAGTATCATTATCTCACCTATCTTGTCTCTCTGTTACCCTGGGGCCAATATAGCCACAAAAACACTGCAAACTAAACTGTCCAGTCTGTTTGGAAGAAAAAGATGCCGCTTACCAAAAACTCCACAGAAAATATCTTTTAAAATTAAACCCAAAACCTAAAATAGATAAATATTAATTTTCAATGTTCTTCCTTTAAGGCCTTATTGAATTTGAAGAATGCAACACAGCTATTGCCATTGAAGGTGAGTTAATGCAGTAAATCGGTTGCATAATTTCTTTAATGGCTGCATGGAGAAATATCTCTATAGATATGGGGCAGGGGAATGTGTGTGTGTGTGTGAGAGAGAGAGAATAACCAGGGTATTCAACACATTAAATAAGGCTAATAAGTAATTGATTTTTTTTTAGTAATGCATTATTTTAAACTGGTATTCAAGAAAACATGCAGTACCACTATTATAAAGACTTAACATACAGTTTCCAAAGGATCAAAATGTTTCTCATAAACAGCAACACTTTCTTCCATAACCATTTGGTTGTGAGCCATTTGGTCCTCGGTTTCTAGAATACTGGACTTCATGCAGAAATGACTGGATAACTTACAAGTGTTAAAGTAAGCTGCCAAAACTACAGTGGAAGGACTTTCATAAGGTTCTGACTGTTGATCAGGGAAGCACCATTTTGAGAACTACAGTTTCACAGCACAATCATAATGGTTTTTAGCTACATAATGAATGAGAGAGAGAGTGCGTATTGAAATAGACAAGAGGAAAAATGAATATCGTATCATACACTGAAGAATGATTATTGTTCCAGAGGGGAAGGGTTCTATCAGTCTGCCTCCTTTTTATTTTATAAATAGCTGAGTTATAGCTTCTTGATTTAAAGGACTCCAGTTATCTCAGCCAGAAAATTTCCAAAATGGGCAGATCTCTCATCTCTATCCATGCTACCTCATTTTCCTCTAATAAGGGAGATTATTTTGTAATGTTCTCAAAACTGGCAGAAGAGTTGTGGACCTATTATTCGAGATACCCAGATTATATAACTGCCTTGCTAAAACAGATCTTGCTTTAACTAAGAGGATATTTGATAAGATTGGAATCAAAGACATAGTTTTGCATCTTACCCAGCTGTTTGTGGAGGCATATAGTCAGTCCCATATTTTCAGATCTATGGAAGAGGCAGTTAGATTGCTTCAGCATAGATCCAAGAGAGAAGTAGACATGACATTGAGTCTGATATATGTCTGATTAAACTAATTTTGACATGTGTGATCATTATAAAATAAAACTTTAGTATTTATATTTGTATCATGTACAATTCAAAGTCAGTTTTACTATACAAAATGTATTGATTATGTTACAAAGGACTTTAACCTTTGGAATAGTTTTCATTCAGTTCCTTCTTTTTGTTGTAAATATGCTGCTGACTCCTCTAATTTAGTTCCAGGTTCACCATGGAAGTTACACTTGTTTTCCTTTTTGACTAGCTTTGCAGCATTTCAAAGTTTTAGGGTTTTGGCAGTTGCAATAGACTAGCTGGTCTGCCTGCAGTCTAGCCTGTTTTGTGCTGATCTTTTATTTGTACAATAAAGAAGACTACCATAAGAGTCAGTGGCATGTCATCTATTTTAGAAAGTTCCTCTTTTTTTTCTCTCTCCTTTTTTTTTTTGATAGAGGAATCTTCCTGACGTTTACTGCTATATTGTCAATTTTGCCCATCCACTCTGAGATGTCCACCATTTTGCACTAGTATAAATAAGATTGACGATTAAGATTATGGATTCATTGAGCAGTATCCATCAAGTCAACTGTAAATCTTACATCCCCACTGCCCCAGATCAGTGGGCAGAGGGACTCAAAAATAAATCTGAGCCATTTAAAAAAACCCTACATAATGAAAATAAATCATTGAAGATGGACATAGATGTTATATGGAGAATTGTGTTCATAAATGTATTATCTATATTTTTAAATATAAACTCATATCGGTGGTCTTCTAATTATGAACATTTATTTGTTAGGGGTGAAACCAAGGAAGAGAAAGACTTTTGTTTTATCAGGAATAATTAAGAAAGAAAAAGATGCAGAATCTGTGTAAGTATATTTCAAACTTGGAACATGCAATTCTAAGTGAAAATGGAACAGCATAATTGTGGAGATAAATATTTAGCTAGTGGTTGTGACTAAAAATAATTTTACAAGTGAGGTTTAAAGGCAAACCATTAACTTGAAAAGGATATTTTTCTCTGAGAAATGTTTTCCTCTTAGATGCAAGTAACACACATAAGCTTATTATAACTGAAAGAAGTTGGTTGGGAAAAGTTATTTTTTTTTGGTTTGTTTACTTTATGCATTTGACAGTACTTTGTGTGCTCAATTGTTTGTGCTGCATAGGTAATTAGACCTCAGTCATACAAATCCTTAGACCAGGGATCTCAAACTCAAATCTCCACGGGGGCCAATGAAGACTAGTATATTGGTCTGAGGGTGGCATCACTGAAACCTTTTCATACAACAGTTTTTAAAACACTGAAGGGCCACCAGTTTATTTAATTAAAATTAAATTAAAAATTAATTAATTGAATTCAAAGTGATTATTGATAAAATTAATTGGGTTTAATTAATTGAATTTGAATGAATTTTTAATGAAATTTAATTTTTAGAAAGGTTTTTTAAAAACATTTTTAAAGGGTTTTTTAATTAAAATTAAAGTTTTAAAGTTTTTTGAAAGAAAGAAAGAAAGAAAGAAAGAAAGAAAGAAAGAAAGAAAGAAAG